>OY744482.1:295986015-296338792 GCA_963556165.1 Tipula helvola | reverse complement strand
AAAATCACGATCTAACTCATATTGAAATCAAATTGAACGGTGATTTGTTGTACATTTTATTTTACTAAACCACTTTTCATGTTTTGTCCGGAAATCGGAGTATGTTAATAAACTAAGTAATGGTCCATTCCAGGTTTTTGCAAAATTTGGGGATATTCTCTTGGAGATGAGTGGGGTTAATATGACAAAATCACGATCTAGCTCATATTGAAATCAAATTGAACGGTGATTGTTGTACATTTTATTTTGACTAAACCACTTTTTTCATGTTTTGTCCGGAAATCGGAGTATGTTAATAAACTAAGTAATGGTCCATTCCAGGTTTTTGCAAAATTTGGGGATATTCTCTTGGAGATGAGTGGGGTTAATATGACAAAATCACGATCTAACTCATATTGAAATCAAATTGAACGGTGATTGTTGTACATTTTATTTTACTAAACCACTTTTCATGTTTTGTCCGGAAATCGGAGTATGTTAATAAACTAAGTAATGGTCCATTCCAGGTTTTTGCAAAATTTGGGGATATTCTCTTGGAGATGAGTGGGGTTAATATGACAAAATCACGATCTAGCTCATATTGAAATCAAATTGAACGGTGATTGTTGTACATTTTATTTTACTAAACCACTTTTCATGTTTTGTCCGGAAATCGGAGTATGTTAATAAACTAAATAATGGTCCATTCCAGGCTTTTGCAAAATTTGGGGATATTCTCTTGGAGATGAGTGGGGTTAATATGACAAAATCACGATCTAGCTCATATTGAAATCAAATTGAACGGTGATTGTTGTACATTTTATTTTACTAAACCACTTTTCATGTTTTGTCCGGAAATCGGAGTATGTTATTAAACTAAGTAATGGTCCATTCCAGGTTTTTGCAAAATTTGGGGATATTCTCTTGGAGATGAGTGGGGTTAATATGACAAAATCACGATCTAGCTCATATTGAAATCAAATAGAACGGTGATTGTTGTACATTTTATTTTACTAAACCACTTTTCATGTTTTGTCTGGAAATCGGAGTATGTTATTAAACTAAGTAATGTTCCATTCCAGGTTTTTGCAAAATTGGGGATATTCTCTTGGAGATGAGTGGGGTTAATATGACAAAATCACGATCTAGCTCATATTGAAATCAAATTGAACGGTGATTGTTGTACATTTTATTTTACTAAACCACTTTTC
Source organism: Tipula helvola (assembly GCA_963556165.1). Classification (NCBI taxonomy): domain Eukaryota; kingdom Metazoa; phylum Arthropoda; class Insecta; order Diptera; family Tipulidae; genus Tipula; species Tipula helvola. The sequence goes on along the minus strand of OY744482.1, from coordinate 296,337,602 downwards.
ATGTTTTGTCCGGAAATCGAAATATGTTAATAAAATAAATAATGGTCCAATACTGGTTTGGGCAAAATTTGGAGATATTCTCTTGGAGATGAGTGGGGTTAATATGACAAAATCACGATCTAGCTCATATTGAAATCAAATTGAACGGTGATTGTTGTACATTTTATTTTACTAAACCACTTTTCATGTTTTGTCCGGAAATCGGAGTATGTTAATAAACTAAGTAATGGTCCATTCCAGGTTTTTGCAAAATTTGGGGATATTCTCTTGGAGATGAGTGGGGTTAATATGACAAAATCACGATCTAGCTCATATTGAAATCAAATTGAACGGTGATTGTTGTACATTTTATTTTACTAAACCACTTTTCATGTTTTGTCCGGAAATCGGAGTATGTTAATAAACTAAATAATGGTCCATTCCAGGCTTTTGCAAAATTTGGGGATATTCTCTTGGAGATGAGTGGGGTTAATATGACAAAATCACGATCTAGCTCATATTGAAATCAAATTGAACGGTGATTGTTGTACATTTTATTTTACTAAACCACTTTTCATGTTTTGTCCGGAAATCGGAGTATGTTATTAAACTAAGTAATGGTCCATTCCAGGTTTTTGCAAAATTTGGGGATATTCTCTTGGAGATGAGTGGGGTTAATATGACAAAATCACGATCTAGCTCATATTGAAATCAAATAGAACGGTGATTGTTGTACATTTTATTTTACTAAACCACTTTTCATGTTTTGTCTGGAAATCGGAGTATGTTATTAAACTAAGTAATGTTCCATTCCAGGTTTTTGCAAAATTGGGGATATTCTCTTGGAGATGAGTGGGGTTAATATGACAAAATCACGATCTAGCTCATATTGAAATCAAATTGAACGGTGATTGTTGTACATTTTATTTTACTAAACCACTTTTCATGTTTTGTCCGGAAATCGAAATATGTTAATAAAATAAATAATGGTCCAATACTGGTTTGGGCAAAATTTGGAGATATTCTCTTGGAGATGAGTGGGGTTAATATGACAAAATCACGATCTAGCTCATATTGAAATCAAATTGAACGGTGATTGTTGTACATTTTATTTTATAAACCACTTTTCATGTTTTGTCCGGAAATCGGAGTATGTTAATAAACTAAGTAATGGTCCATTCCAGGTTTTTGCAAAATTTGGGGATATTCTCTTGGAGATGAGTGGGGTTAATATGACAAAATCACGATCTAACTCATATTGAAATCAAATTGAACGGTGATTGTTGTACATTTTATTTTACTAAAACCACTTTTCATGTTTTGTCCGGAAATCGGAGTATGTTAATAAACTAAGTAATGGTCCATTCCAGGTTTTTGCAAAATTTGGGGATATTCTCTTGGAGATGAGTGGGGGTTAATATGACAAAATCACGATCTAGCTCATATTGAAATCAAATTGAACGGTGATTGTTGTACATTTTATTTTACTAAACCACTTTTCATGTTTTGTCCGGAAATCGGAGTATGTTAATAAACTAAGTAATGGTCCATTCCAGGTTTGTGCAAAATTTGGGGATATTCTCTTGGAGATGAGTGGGGTTAATATGACAAAATCACGATCTAACTCATATTGAAATCAATTGAACGGTGATTGTTGTACATTTTATTTTACTAAACCACTTTTCATGTTTTGTCCGGAAATCGGAGTATGTTATTAAACTAAGTAATGGTCCATTCCAGGTTTTTGCAAAATTTGGGGATATTCTCTTGGAGATGAGTGGGGTTAATATGACAAAATCACGATCTAGCTCATATTGAAATCAAATTGAACGGTGATTGTTGTACATTTTATTTTACTAAACCACTTTTCATGTTTTGTCCGGAAATCGGAGTATGTTATTAAACTAAGTAATGTTCCATTCCAGGTTTTTGCAAAATTGGGGATATTCTCTTGGAGATGAGTGGGGTTAATATGACAAAATCACGATCTAGCTCATATTGAAATCAAATAGAACGGTGATTGTTGTACATTTTATTTTACTAAACCACTTTTCATGTTTTGTCCGGAAATCGGAGTATGTTAATAAACTAAGTAATGGTCCATTCCAGGTTTTTGCAAAATTTGGGGATATTCTCTTGGAGATGAGTGGGGTTAATATGACAAAATCACGATCTAGCTCATATTGAAATCAAATTGAACGGTGATTGTTGTACATTTTATTTACTAAACCACTTTTCATGTTTTGTCCGGAAATCGGAGTATGTTAATAAACTAAGTAATGGTCCATTCCAGGTTTTTGCAAAATTTGGGGATATTCTCTTGGAGATGAGTGGGGTTAATATGACAAAATCACGATCTAGCTCATATTGAAATCAAATTGAACGGTGATTGTTGTACATTTTATTTTACTAAACCACTTTTCATGTTTTGTCCGGAAATCGGAGTATGTTAATAAACTAAGTAATGGTCCATTCCAGGTTTTTGCAAAATTTGGGGATATTCTCTTGGAGATGAGTGTGGTTAATATGACAAAATCACGATCTAGCTCATATTGAAATCAAATTGAACGGTGATTGTTGTACATTTTATTTTACTAAACCACTTTTCATGTTTTGTCCGGAAATCGAAATATGTTAATAAAATAAATAATGGTCCAATACTGGTTTGGGCAAAATTTGGGGATATTCTCTTGGAGATGAGTGGGGTTAATATGACAAAATCACGATCTAGCTCATATTGAAATCAAATTGAACGGTGATTGTTGTACATTTTATTTATAAACCACTTTTCATGTTTTGTCCGGAAATCGGAGTATGTTAATAAACTAAGTAATGGTCCATTCCAGGTTTTTGCAAAATTTGGGGATATTCTCTTGGAGATGAGTGGGGTTAATATGACAAAATCACGATCTAACTCATATTGAAATCAAATTGAACGGTGATTGTTGTACATTTTATTTTACTAAACCACTTTTCATGTTTTGTCCGGAAATCGGAGTATGTTAATAAACTAAGTAATGGTCCATTCCAGGTTTTTGCAAAATTTGGGGATATTCTCTTGGAGATGAGTGGGGTTAATATGACAAAATCACGATCTAGCTCATATTGAATATCAAATTGAACGGTGATTGTTGTACATTTTATTTTACTAAACCACTTTTCATGTTTTGTCCGGAAATCGGAGTATGTTAATAAACTAAGTAATGGTCCATTCCAGGTTTGTGCAAAATTTGGGGATATTCTCTTGGAGATGAGTGGGGTTAATATGACAAAATCACGATCTAACTCATATTGAAATCAAATTGAACGGTGATTGTTGTACATTTTATTTTACTAAACCACTTTTCATGTTTTGTCCGGAAATCGGAGTATGTTATTAAACTAAGTAATGGTCCATTCCAGGTTTTTGCAAAATTTGGGGATATTCTCTTGGAGATGAGTGGGGTTAATATGACAAAATCACGATCTAGCTCATATTGAAATCAAATTGAACGGTGATTGTTGTACATTTTATTTTACTAAACCACTTTTCATGTTTTGTCCGGAAATCGGAGTATGTTATTAAACTAAGTAATGTTCCATTCCAGGTTTTTGCAAAATTGGGGATATTCTCTTGGAGATGAGTGGGGTTAATATGACAAAATCACGATCTAGCTCATATTGAAATCAAATAGAACGGTGATTGTTGTACATTTTATTTTACTAAACCACTTTTCATGTTTTGTCCGGAAATCGGAGTATGTTAATAAACTAAGTAATGGTCCATTCCAGGTTTTTGCAAAATTTGGGGATATTCTCTTGGAGATGAGTGGGGTTAATATGACAAAATCACGATCTAGCTCATATTGAAATCAAATTGAGCGGTGATTGTTGTACATTTTATTTTACTAAACCACTTTTCATGTTTTGTCCGGAAATCGGAGTATGTTAATAAACTAAGTAATGGTCCATTCCAGGTTTGTGCAAAATTTGGGGATATTCTCTTGGAGATGAGTGGGGTTAATATGACAAAATCACGATCTAGCTCATATTGAAATCAAATTGAACGGTGATTGTTGTACATTTTATTTTATAAACCACTTTTCATGTTTTGTCCGGAAATCGGAGTATGTTAATAAACTAAGTAATGGTCCATTCCAGGTTTTTGCAAAATTTGGGGATATTCTCTTGGAGATGAGTGGGGTTAATATGACAAAATCACGATCTAACTCATATTGAAATCAAATTGAACGGTGATTGTTGTACATTTTATTTTACTAAACCACTTTTCATGTTTTGTCCGGAAATCGGAGTATGTTAATAAACTAAGTAATGGTCCATTCCAGGTTTTTGCAAAATTTGGGGATATTCTCTTGGAGATGAGTGGGGTTAATATGACAAAATCACGATCTAGCTCATATTGAAATCAAATTGAACGGTGATTGTTGTACATTTTATTTTACTAAACCACTTTTCATGTTTTGTCCGGAAATCGGAGTATGTTAATAAACTAAGTAATGGTCCATTCCAGGTTTGTGCAAAATTTGGGGATATTCTCTTGGAGATGAGTGGGGTTAATATGACAAAATCACGATCTAACTCATATTGAAATCAAATTGAACGGTGATTGTTGTACATTTTATTTTACTAAACCACTTTTCATGTTTTGTCCGGAAATCGGAGTATGTTATTAAACTAAGTAATGGTCCATTCCAGGTTTTTGCAAAATTTGGGGATATTCTCTTGGAGATGAGTGGGGTTAATATGACAAAATCACGATCTAGCTCATATTGAAATCAAATTGAACGGTGATTGTTGTACATTTTATTTTACTAAACCACTTTTCATGTTTTGTCCGGAAATCGGAGTATGTTATTAAACTAAGTAATGTTCCATTCCAGGTTTTTGCAAAATTGGGGATATTCTCTTGGAGATGAGTGGGGTTAATATGACAAAATCACGATCTAGCTCATATTGAAATCAAATTGAACGGTGATTGTTGTACATTTTATTTTACTAAACCACTTTTCATGTTTTGTCCGGAAATCGGAGTATGTTAATAAACTAAGTAATGGTCCATTCCAGGTTTTTACAAAATTTGGGGATATTCTCTTGGAGATGAGTGGGGTTAATATGACAAAATCACGATCTAGCTCATATTGAAATCAAATTGAACGGTGATTGTTGTACATTTTATTTTACTAAACCACTTTTCATGTTTTGTCCGGAAATCGGAGTATGTTAATAAACTAAGTAATGGTCCATTCCAGGTTTTTGCAAAATTTGGGGATATTCTCTTGGAGATGAGTGGGGTTAATATGACAAAATCACGATCTAACTCATATTGAAATCAAATTGAACGGTGATTGTTGTACATTTTATTTTACTAAACCACTTTTCATGTTTTGTCCGGAAATCGGAGTATGTTAATAAACTAAGTAATGGTCCATTCCAGGTTTTTGCAAAATTTGGGGATATTCTCTTGGAGATGAGTGGGGTTAATATGACAAAATCACGATCTAGCTCATATTGAAATCAAATTGAACGGTGATTGTTGTACATTTTATTTTACTAAACCACTTTTCATGTTTTGTCCGGAAATCGGAGTATGTTAATAAACTAAATAATGGTCCATTCCAGGTTTTTGCAAAATTTGGGGATATTCTCTTGGAGATGAGTGGGGTTAATATGACAAAATCACGATCTAGCTCATATTGAAATCAAATTGAACGGTGATTGTTGTACATTTTATTTTACTAAACCACTTTTCATGTTTTGTCCGGAAATCGGAGTATGTTATTAAACTAAGTAATGTTCCATTCCAGGTTTTTGCAAAATTGGGGATATTCTCTTGGAGATGAGTGGGGTTAATATGACAAAATCACGATCTAGCTCATATTGAAATCAAATAGAACGGTGATTGTTGTACATTTTATTTTACTAAACCACTTTTCATGTTTTGTCTGGAAATCGGAGTATGTTATTAAACTAAGTAATGTTCCATTCCAGGTTTTTGCAAAATTGGGGATATTCTCTTGGAGATGAGTGGGGTTAATATGACAAAATCACGATCTAGCTCATATTGAAATCAAATTGAACGGTGATTGTTGTACATTTTATTTTACTAAACCACTTTTCATGTTTTGTCCGGAAATCGAAATATGTTAATAAAATAAATAATGGTCCAATACTGGTTTGGGCAAAATTTGGAGATATTCTCTTGGAGATGAGTGGGGTTAATATGACAAAATCACGATCTAGCTCATATTGAAATCAAATTGAACGGTGATTGTTGTACATTTTATTTTATAAACCACTTTTCATGTTTTGTCCGGAAATCGGAGTATGTTAATAAACTAAGTAATGGTCCATTCCAGGTTTTTGCAAAATTTGGGGATATTCTCTTGGAGATGAGTGGGGTTAATATGACAAAATCACGATCTAACTCATATTGAAATCAAATTGAACGGTGATTGTTGTACATTTTATTTTACTAAACCACTTTTCATGTTTTGTCCGGAAATCGGAGTATGTTAATAAACTAAGTAATGGTCCATTCCAGGTTTTTGCAAAATTTGGGGATATTCTCTTGGAGATGAGTGGGGTTAATATGACAAAATCACGATCTAGCTCATATTGAAATCAAATTGAACGGTGATTGTTGTACATTTTATTTTACTAAACCACTTTTCATGTTTTGTCCGGAAATCGGAGTATGTTAATAAACTAAGTAATGGTCCATTCCAGGTTTGTGCAAAATTTGGGGATATTCTCTTGGAGATGAGTGGGGTTAATATGACAAAATCACGATCTAACTCATATTGAAATCAAATTGAACGGTGATTGTTGTACATTTTATTTTACTAAACCACTTTTCATGTTTTGTCCGGAAATCGGAGTATGTTATTAAACTAAGTAATGGTCCATTCCAGGTTTTTGCAAAATTTGGGGATATTCTCTTGGAGATGAGTGGGGTTAATATGACAAAATCACGATCTAGCTCATATTGAAATCAAATTGAACGGTGATTGTTGTACATTTTATTTTACTAAACCACTTTTCATGTTTTGTCCGGAAATCGGAGTATGTTATTAAACTAAGTAATGTTCCATTCCAGGTTTTTGCAAAATTGGGGATATTCTCTTGGAGATGAGTGGGGTTAATATGACAAAATCACGATCTAGCTCATATTGAAATCAAATAGAACGGTGATTGTTGTACATTTTATTTTACTAAACCACTTTTCATGTTTTGTCCGGAAATCGGAGTATGTTAATAAACTAAGTAATGGTCCATTCCAGGTTTTTGCAAAATTTGGGGATATTCTCTTGGAGATGAGTGGGGTTAATATGACAAAATCACGATCTAGCTCATATTGAAATCAAATTGAACGGTGATTGTTGTACATTTTATTTTACTAAACCACTTTTCATGTTTTGTCCGGAAATCGGAGTATGTTAATAAACTAAGTAATGGTCCATTCCAGGTTTTTGCAAAATTTGGGGATATTCTCTTGGAGATGAGTGGGGTTAATATGACAAAATCACGATCTAGCTCATATTGAAATCAAATTGAACGGTGATTGTTGTACATTTTATTTTACTAAACCACTTTTCATGTTTTGTCCGGAAATCGGAGTATGTTAATAAACTAAGTAATGGTCCATTCCAGGTTTTTGCAAAATTTGGGGATATTCTCTTGGAGATGAGTGTGGTTAATATGACAAAATCACGATCTAGCTCATATTGAAATCAAATTGAACGGTGATTGTTGTACATTTTATTTTACTAAACCACTTTTCATGTTTTGTCCGGAAATCGAAATATGTTAATAAAATAAATAATGGTCCAATACTGGTTTGGGCAAAATTTGGGGATATTCTCTTGGAGATGAGTGGGGTTAATATGACAAAATCACGATCTAGCTCATATTGAAATCAAATTGAACGGTGATTGTTGTACATTTTATTTTATAAACCACTTTTCATGTTTTGTCCGGAAATCGGAGTATGTTAATAAACTAAGTAATGGTCCATTCCAGGTTTTTGCAAAATTTGGGGATATTCTCTTGGAGATGAGTGGGGTTAATATGACAAAATCACGATCTAACTCATATTGAAATCAAATTGAACGGTGATTGTTGTACATTTTATTTTACTAAACCACTTTTCATGTTTTGTCCGGAAATCGGAGTATGTTAATAAACTAAGTAATGGTCCATTCCAGGTTTTTGCAAAATTTGGGGATATTCTCTTGGAGATGAGTGGGGTTAATATGACAAAATCACGATCTAGCTCATATTGAAATCAAATTGAACGGTGATTGTTGTACATTTTATTTTACTAAACCACTTTTCATGTTTTGTCCGGAAATCGGAGTATGTTAATAAACTAAGTAATGGTCCATTCCAGGTTTGTGCAAAATTTGGGGATATTCTCTTGGAGATGAGTGGGGTTAATATGACAAAATCACGATCTAACTCATATTGAAATCAAATTGAACGGTGATTGTTGTACATTTTATTTTACTAAACCACTTTTCATGTTTTGTCCGGAAATCGGAGTATGTTATTAAACTAAGTAATGGTCCATTCCAGGTTTTTGCAAAATTTGGGGATATTCTCTTGGAGATGAGTGGGGTTAATATGACAAAATCACGATCTAGCTCATATTGAAATCAAATTGAACGGTGATTGTTGTACATTTTATTTTACTAAACCACTTTTCATGTTTTGTCCGGAAATCGGAGTATGTTATTAAACTAAGTAATGTTCCATTCCAGGTTTTTGCAAAATTGGGGATATTCTCTTGGAGATGAGTGGGGTTAATATGACAAAATCACGATCTAGCTCATATTGAAATCAAATAGAACGGTGATTGTTGTACATTTTATTTTACTAAACCACTTTTCATGTTTTGTCCGGAAATCGGAGTATGTTAATAAACTAAGTAATGGTCCATTCCAGGTTTTTGCAAAATTTGGGGATATTCTCTTGGAGATGAGTGGGGTTAATATGACAAAATCACGATCTAGCTCATATTGAAATCAAATTGAGCGGTGATTGTTGTACATTTTATTTTACTAAACCACTTTTCATGTTTTGTCCGGAAATCGGAGTATGTTAATAAACTAAGTAATGGTCCATTCCAGGTTTGTGCAAAATTTGGGGATATTCTCTTGGAGATGAGTGGGGTTAATATGACAAAATCACGATCTAGCTCATATTGAAATCAAATTGAACGGTGATTGTTGTACATTTTATTTTATAAACCACTTTTCATGTTTTGTCCGGAAATCGGAGTATGTTAATAAACTAAGTAATGGTCCATTCCAGGTTTTTGCAAAATTTGGGGATATTCTCTTGGAGATGAGTGGGGTTAATATGACAAAATCACGATCTAACTCATATTGAAATCAAATTGAACGGTGATTGTTGTACATTTTATTTTACTAAACCACTTTTCATGTTTTGTCCGGAAATCGGAGTATGTTAATAAACTAAGTAATGGTCCATTCCAGGTTTTTGCAAAATTTGGGGATATTCTCTTGGAGATGAGTGGGGTTAATATGACAAAATCACGATCTAGCTCATATTGAAATCAAATTGAACGGTGATTGTTGTACATTTTATTTTACTAAACCACTTTTCATGTTTTGTCCGGAAATCGGAGTATGTTAATAAACTAAGTAATGGTCCATTCCAGGTTTGTGCAAAATTTGGGGATATTCTCTTGGAGATGAGTGGGGTTAATATGACAAAATCACGATCTAACTCATATTGAAATCAAATTGAACGGTGATTGTTGTACATTTTATTTTACTAAACCACTTTTCATGTTTTGTCCGGAAATCGGAGTATGTTATTAAACTAAGTAATGGTCCATTCCAGGTTTTTGCAAAATTTGGGGATATTCTCTTGGAGATGAGTGGGGTTAATATGACAAAATCACGATCTAGCTCATATTGAAATCAAATTGAACGGTGATTGTTGTACATTTTATTTTACTAAACCACTTTTCATGTTTTGTCCGGAAATCGGAGTATGTTATTAAACTAAGTAATGTTCCATTCCAGGTTTTTGCAAAATTGGGGATATTCTCTTGGAGATGAGTGGGGTTAATATGACAAAATCACGATCTAGCTCATATTGAAATCAAATTGAACGGTGATTGTTGTACATTTTATTTTACTAAACCACTTTTCATGTTTTGTCCGGAAATCGGAGTATGTTAATAAACTAAGTAATGGTCCATTCCAGGTTTTTACAAAATTTGGGGATATTCTCTTGGAGATGAGTGGGGTTAATATGACAAAATCACGATCTAGCTCATATTGAAATCAAATTGAACGGTGATTGTTGTACATTTTATTTTACTAAACCACTTTTCATGTTTTGTCCGGAAATCGGAGTATGTTAATAAACTAAGTAATGGTCCATTCCAGGTTTTTGCAAAATTTGGGGATATTCTCTTGGAGATGAGTGGGGTTAATATGACAAAATCACGATCTAACTCATATTGAAATCAAATTGAACGGTGATTGTTGTACATTTTATTTTACTAAACCACTTTTCATGTTTTGTCCGGAAATCGGAGTATGTTAATAAACTAAGTAATGGTCCATTCCAGGTTTTTGCAAAATTTGGGGATATTCTCTTGGAGATGAGTGGGGTTAATATGACAAAATCACGATCTAGCTCATATTGAAATCAAATTGAACGGTGATTGTTGTACATTTTATTTTACTAAACCACTTTTCATGTTTTGTCCGGAAATCGGAGTATGTTAATAAACTAAATAATGGTCCATTCCAGGTTTTTGCAAAATTTGGGGATATTCTCTTGGAGATGAGTGGGGTTAATATGACAAAATCACGATCTAACTCATATTGAAATCAAATTGAACGGTGATTGTTGTACATTTTATTTTACTAAACCACTTTTCATGTTTTGTCCGGAAATCGGAGTATGTTATTAAACTAAGTAATGGTCCATTCCAGGTTTTTGCAAAATTTGGGGATATTCTCTTGGAGATGAGTGGGGTTAATATGACAAAATCACGATCTAACTCATATTGAAATCAAATTGAACGGTGATTGTTGTACATTTTATTTTACTAAACCACTTTTCATGTTTTGTCCGGAAATCGGAGTATGTTATTAAACTAAGTAATGGTCCATTCCAGGTTTTTGCAAAATTTGGGGATATTCTCTTGGAGATGAGTGGGGTTAATATGACAAAATCACGATCTAGCTCATATTGAAATCAAATAGAACGGAGATTGTTGTACATTTTATTTTACTAAACCACTTTTCATGTTTTGTCCGGAAATCGAAATATGTTAATAAAATAAATAATGGTCCAATACTGGTTTGGGCAAAATTGGAATGGACCAATATTTAATTTATTAACATACTCCGATTTCCGGCAAAATATGAAAAGTAATTTAGTAAAATAAAATGTACAACAATCACCGTTCAATTTGATTTCAATATGCGGTAGATCGTGATTTTGTCATATTAACCCCACTTATCTCCAAGAGACTGCCCCCAAATTTTGCACAAACCTGGAATAGACCATTATTTATTTTATTAACATACTCCGATTTCCGGACAAAATATCAAATATTATTTAGTAAATCGCGTGCTACTCAGACTTTATTTTCAATTTCTCGAGAAAACATTTCAATATTGATTGGTTACTAATACTTTCAAACATTTTCCTATTTAGGAAAGATTTAGGAAATACTTCACACGCGTATAAATATAGTCAGTTTATTTAATTTACGGTATAGTTTTTTACGTTTTTTCATACATAATGTATAAAATGGCTTTATGTGTAAATTACACGTTTTTTACGTGTAAAAAACTGTATAAATTACATAGTGTAATTTACTCGCCCAACCGTGGCCAGAATATGGTGTTAGTAAATTTTCTTTTAAAGCGAACGCTTCATCTCCGATTAAAAAAATGGGGTTTCTACTGAACTTTGGGGTAAACAACAATCCGCAGGAATATTTAAAATTGGTTTAAAAATGCCTAACCGAATTTGAATTTTTTATCCTTCCGCTATACTCATCCAATCGTCGGTGCGTAAAATGCACCAATTCACTTTTAGTATATACTGTTTATTACTAAAATCTTCACTTGTACACTTTGTTTTATCACTCAACTGGGATACTATACCTTTTATTCATTAAAACACAATAGACAATGAATTATTCAAATAAATTTTATTTATTTACAGTTATGTTATGATAAATAAAATTAAAATATTTAATTAGTTAACAATAAATTCAAATATTTTTAAAATTTCATTAATAAACTGAAGCATAAATTACATAATTTCGTAATATAAATCTAAGTATAATTTTACATAAATTTGTTTATAAATTTTAGTAAAATTTTTGTTGTTTTATCTTTCTTTTTAGATGGTCAGCTTTTGAACAGTCCGCTTGTTTACTGTTACTAACGCGACGGCTTTTAAATGTTGGTTAATTACATATTTCACTTGGTAAATACATCTATGAATCGTCTGTCTCACCATTAAAAATTTCAAGCTTAAATCAGTAAAACTGTAACCAGTGGCTAGATATCTGAAAAGAATTTGGAAATCGAATTACCTAATTTAAATAAATATTATAATAGTTGACATTTACCTTAATGCAATAACCATTTTTTTTTGTTCAGTGATGGTATTGGCTTATGTATCTCATGATCTTATTGTATGTACAATTAAAATATTCGTCCGATATTGTAAAATAATTAAAATATTTGTCGGGATATTTCTCTACCAGTTGTACTATTCACCATTTTCATTTCTTTTAAGATTACCTGGATGAACATGATATCGATATCTTCGTTTATTTTTATATTTTAGATATAATCCAGCAAATAAAAATAAGTTTTGTTTTAAATTATTAATGCGCCCCATGGTAGACAGTTACAATTTACCATTGTTCTATATCTAAAATGGTGAAACCATTGTTGCTTTTATTATAAACGATTTTTGAGTCCATGTAGGATGTAGGGATCACGAAAAACCGATCCGAATCATATGTTTTGTCGTATCATGAAGCCTTGCCTTAAGGGCCATATTAACCTATGTTATAAAATACGTATGTAAGAAAGACATGCACTAAACAAATAAGTTAATTGTTGACGTTTGAGTACGATTATAAAACTAAACCTTTAATCTGTCACAATTCACAGCTTCAAATTGAAGCCATCCCAATTACGAATTCAGACTTAAATTCTGTATCCAAACGACATTTACCGATGCCTTGAATATCAAATACCGTATTGATATTCCTAAAAAATTATCTATTAATAATAATAATACAATTTAGGAAATTTTTCGGTTAATTTTATATATCACCGCAAATCCTTGCAATACATTTGCGACACACTCCAATAAAATATTCCCTATGCCTATTGTTCAATATTAAAAATGTGTAGATGTGTCTCGTATATATACATATCGGAAATATGTAATATAGGAAATAACAAAAAAAAATGTTTCTCAAAACACAAACAAACCAAAATTATTATGAAAACTTGTCACATCCCTTGAATAGAAAAGAAAATACAATTCTATTCACATATTGGTGTTTCAATAAAATTATTTGCCATTTATACCAATTTACTTTTTATTACTAATATAATCAGGTTTTTCCACATTTTTTTCGATTTTTCTCGCATCGATGTATCTACGAAAGAAGAGAAGAAAATTGCTGTAATCTATACAAAATATGAAATGACATTGATTTTATTTTGCTTAGTTTCTTTTTTTTTTTTTTGTATCGATTTCCCAAAGGTAATATTAAAACAGAATTATATTTTATTTTATTTTTTAAATCATAACGAGAATATAAAATAATTTAAAGAATTCTTCTTAGAATTTATAATATGCCGACAGATTATCCAGAATTTTTTTTTATTGTTTTAGCTTGTATGTGTTTGTATCAAATCATATGGTCGCACGTTTAGATAAAATAATTATTTTAATGATTTGTGAATGGATGTGTATGGTCTTATAAACGTAGTGAGGTGTAGGCGGTCGGAAAACTGTTTATGACATAATTTATTTTATGTAGGTACTCGGTACACATTCTATATACATACATCCATTTGTTGTGTTACGATCCAAAACTAAAAAAAACATAAACTTTGTTTTTTTTAACTTTTTTTGTACCTATATTGTTTGCTTGTGCTGAAACACCTTGAGCTTTTTTTTGTTGTTGCTATTCTAGCTTTTCTAGGATATCCATTATTGTTGTAAATTTTATTGTTATTATTATCGTTACCTTTTTTTAATGATTTTAATTTTATTTATTTTGTTGCTCTGTGTATATAATGTGAAAACAACACTATAAGATGAAAATACTCAAAAAAAATAAATAAAAACAACAAAATACAAAAGATGTTACGTGACATCACGAATTTCGGCCATAAGCATTTAGTGATTAAATAAAAATGTTACCTCGTAAAAAAAATAAATATTAGAACGAGGAATATTTTCTAACAATTTTTTTTTTATGTTTTTAGCTTATTTTTTTAATTTTTATAGATTTTATTTATTATATATTTCACGCTGAAAGTGTATAAAAAAAACAAGAAAAGGCAAAATCAAATTAGAAAGTTTTTTTTTATTTTTAAGATGAATAGATATGAAACGTCAGCATAATTTAATAGATGTGTTAACTCGACAACAATTTGGTATTCATACCGTCATATCTTGTAGATTAGAGAGTTTTTAATCTGGTATATATTGTAATAATTTGGAAGAGGATAGCTCTTAAAAATGTGTTTATGATTTTTATATCAGTAGGTACTTTTTTTGGGGCAGATTTTACTACTATGATCAAAAAGTAATAAGACTTTTCCATTTAAATCGAGCGGGCTTGATTACAAATGAGTGGTCGTTTTTTCCTTAGGTTGGGAGCACCCTAACAGACATCTATGTAAAATTTCGCGTTAATATCTTTAGTAGTTAATAAGATACACTTGTTAACGATAATGCGCTGTCTCACGCTACATTAGGTATACGTGACTTTACGGCCAGAAATGCGGCCTATGTTGGCCTAATATAATAAGTCGTTTGTGTTTCATTTAAACGCTCTTTACACTTTTTGATCACAGTGTTACTTATACAAATCAAATTCGATCGATATCTTTGGGACCGATTTATTCTTCGATATTTTGTGAAATCAATACGGTATCTAGTGCTCTAGGTTACTTTACTGGATAATTTTTCGTTTGAAATAATTACAATACCAAGTGAAAATATCAACACCATAAAACGTCATGCAGGGCAACCAAATAGACCAAGACGGTTAATTTGAATCATTATAAGGCGTGATCGTCCAGGTCAGATCGAACATTAGCGGCGTATTCAACCATATACTTACTTGCTTAAACTTATGTAGGTATATAGTTTAAAGCCAAATTGGTGTCAATAGAGTTATTTTTCCAATTAACTCTTGCAATCAATTAAATGTTTTCAATGACCAATTAAATGCTCAATTTACAACTCAACCTCTAACTCAATCGCAACAATATCCTAAACGCAATCACCAAATTGACCGACAACCCAACCCTCAACTCAATCAACCCCAAATCAACTCTTAAATAATTCCCCAACCGAAAAACTCACTTAACCTCAATGCAAGCTAACTAAACTTCAAACTCTGCTCAATTCCACACTTAATGGCCAACCTAATCCTAAAATTTGCAGTTGCCCGCCCCGCGGCCTGATGAGAGGATTGATTTTTTCATAATCATAAGCTCATCAGTTCGAAACTGGATTAAATTCCAAAATGGATTAACTTCAAATTAATTCGAAAGCTAAGCTAGCTACGTATGGGCTCAACTCAATCTAACCTGCCACGAAACCCTACACTTGACCCCAAATCAATCTCTAACCAAACTTCTGACTCAAATCCAACTCAAACCCTGTTCACCGTCACACCATAATGGCAACCTGCAACCATACCAGCATAAGTACCGTCGTAACATCATAACCTTAAACAATCAGGGGCAGATTAACGCCTAGGCTCGATTTTGTGGCTAGCCATTGTTTTTGTCAGAACAACCATACTACGTTTCGGAAGATAGGCTACTGTCGACAATGCAACACTGGAATGTTTTTCCAGATTTCCTCAATATTTTAGAACAGTTCGTCTGAACTCCTGAAACTATTTTTTTTTTAATCTTTGTTAAACTTCTGCCCCATAAGTTTTCTAGATTGGATTAAGGTCAAACCTTTGCGGCCACCAGCTCAAAAAAACACTTTATTCTTGATCCGTAAACTTTACAGTGTGTTTAGGATCGTTATCATATTGAAAGATAAATGAAACCGGCATGTTTTCGTAGAAATAAGGCTCTACAACATTTCTCATGATATCTAATAATAAGAATGACACAACGCATTAACTTGTTGTTTCTTTCGAATTCGAACTATAACGTTCCAACCTCCGTAAACCTTATCGTCCGACCCAATCAAAATTATACTTCAATTCATTTTTCCAGGGGATTTTTTTCAAAACGTTAGCGTATTGTGCAAGTGTTATTTCGCGAAATTTCTATTTCGAGATAAGTTTTGTTTGGAAACCATTGGCTCTCCAGATTCAAACAGTCTCTGCGTAATTTGATGTGATTCGGCTTCATTTATTTCCTCTCTTCATCTTCCCTTTCCATTGTTTTTCGAATTCGTTCTTTTCTTGGTCTGATTTCGAAATCGCCAGAATTATTATAGGTTTTAATGATACGATCAACCATCTTCTGTGAGCAGCCCAAATCTGCTGCAATTTCTCCATTTGTTTCATTTTGTTCGCAATTTTTTCATACTATCAACTTCCGCGATTCTAGTGTATATCTATTGTTTCTGCGTATGTGTTATTAGCAATTTGTAAAAAGAATTCTCGCCACTCGAATTCAAATTTTCAAAAATGTTACCTGGAATTCCGAATAATAATTATAATTTTGTATTATTTGCCGCGTGGCAATCGGGATTGATATTTTTCAGCAGAACTCTAAGATTATTGAAACTTTTCGACATTATTTGGGTCTATTGTAATTTCTTGCTTATTATTGAAATTTCCTAGACATGCATTGCGTTGAATTACAGAATAGCGGTCTATCGATATTTTTAAAGGTTGGAGTTGAATTACAAGTAAACATATTATTCTATGAAATTATCTTACAGAGAAAATTTTGTGGATTTATGTAGATGCCCAGATTTAAATAGTGTTGGTTAGCTGTAGGTTAACATCGCAGTTATTCGAACTTATCGTCATGGTCATATTTTCAAACTGCTTTAAGTTGAGTGAATTATGATCTGTAACAAGATCATTGCGTATTGTTCGCGGTTTTGTATAGGTACTGTATATTATGAACAATATGTGACAGACTTTTAAAACTGTGCTCATCGAGTATCAATTTGCAAATTCTAGAATTAAAAAAAGGTCCAATTTCAAGATAAACCAAGTTGTGTTGTAATAAAATTAAAAAAAAATCATTTTGACTCTTATCTGACAAATGCTGTGTTTCTTATTTCCGATCTAATTGATCTGATCAATTTTGTTGCTGTTTCTTATTTTTCTTCAGATCAGTTAGATTGATTTTTTCGATTTGCAAAAATATTCCGATTTCTCAGATTGATTTTTGTTTAGCTAACTTCACGTAAATCAAATCGCTGAGATTAGTAGGCGGTGTAAGATCTGCCATTTTAATTATTTGTTTTCCTTTTGTCAAGCGAAATAGAAATAGAAGGAAATTAAAATTATTATGTGGATGAAGGTAAATAATTTTATTAATTAATGAAATAATTATTTTATTCAGCCATATTTTTCATAGAGTGCCAACGAAAGACACGTCGACAAACTCAGAGTCTGGGAGCCAAACTCATATCAAATATCCATGAAATATTAGGGAATTTTTTAAAGGGAGTTTCAATAAAGTTTTATTTTTTCGTTTATTTATAAAGAATTACAAATTATTTGCCTTTTATTTAGCTCTTTGGCCAGCTCATTTGCACATTTCCATCGTTTTTCGTGTTCAATATATGCATGGGTCTAAAATTCGTTTAGCGGTGTCTCGTTTCCAATGTACGCGTGCGGGCCAGTAAAAATCACTTTTAAATCAATATTTAGTTTTTGCGTTGCTCATAGTAATAAAAATAATGTTTTTGACAGTTCGATGACAGTTGATAATTTTTTTGATCTACCAAATCTGAAACCTGTTTCTTATTTCAGATCGATCAGATTGATCTGATTTCACGGTCTGATCTGATTTCACGGATTTCACATCTGATCTACGGAAGAAACACAGCAAAAAGAGAGTAAATAATGCTACAACAAGATTTTTGATCGAATGCGCACAAATTACCTTATTTTCTCATATCCTATATTGTCAATTGCATTGCCTGACCATGTGGTCCAAAATGTTGGTGGTTATTATAGAATGTGGCACGTAAAGAAAGAGATGAAAATAATAAATTATGGGTACGGAAGAATAACACAAATTGGTATTTAAAAACATATAGTTTTGTGCTTTCATTTTGTATTCAAAAAATTTAACGCATCTTGTCCTAATTTTTTATATTAACGCCGCACTTTGCTGGATGCGCCCATTTTTTCTAATTTTGTGGCTACCACGTATAAGAAAATCAAAAATTTATAATGTTTAATGAGATTTTTTTGTTTTGTTTTTGTGCATAAACAAATAATTATTTGAACACCAAGGGCACAGATTGGCGCTTTATCAGCATTATTTCAAGCGGCAGAATGGGAAATAGAAGAAAAGCCACCTTTTCAAGCATTTAATAGTACATCATACTATCAGGCTATGATATCGTCATACCATCGAATGTCTATCATATATACCATCTTACCATCACACTATCATACCATTCTACCATTCCATCATAACATCACACTAGCAGATCATCATATATACCATCTTACTAGGCCCGGCTTGATATTTTGCGAGGCCGTGTGCTAAGACATTAATAATTTAAAAAATCAGGTACTCATTAAATATTTTAACTTAAAAGTACATAGACACATATTTAAGTAAAATTTCAACAAATTTGTTTTAAAAATTTCATCTCAAGGAAATTAAAGATCTTTGAAAGTTGATTTTTTTAGGACAAATTTCTAAAAAACAGCAACTCCTGAATTAGATCATCGGGATGAAACATGAAAGTCACCTTCGAGTACAGCATGTAAACTTTTGCAATTAATAGAAAAGTTTAATTCTTTGATACTTTTTAATTTCTCTACATTATATAAAAATCCAAATATATTGTTGTGCTTTTCATATGATTCGGATCCCTTCTTAAATGACACAATAGCAGAATCAATAATTCTCAAAAAATAAGCGGTTTTAAAATTTTATTTTGCATCATTTATAGCATTATCGCTATAAATGTCGCACGATTTTAAATATTTGGTCATTATTTAATTCTAACGCAATCTTGTTGGCTTTAGCCAAACAGAGTGAAACCAGATTCTCTATATTTTTCAAAAAATGACAACAATTCTTTTAGATGTTTTATTAACAAATCTATTTGCATGTGCGAGCTTTGCAATATTTTACTGACGAAACTTACTTTACTTAACAAATCGTACCTAATCGTAATGCTTACTAGGAACTAATAAACTGGTTATATATTGACAAAACTTCGTATTTAATGTTATTATCAATTACGGCATTTCCCAGCTCAGTCAAAGTATCTAAAATTTTTGGAAATTATAGATAATATCATAGCTTTGTAACGTTCACTAACGAATTTATTTTTTGCCTTATATATAAAAAACAATGATAACCGTTAGTTAAATTTATGTTAATTGCGCTTTGGTAACGCCTTTCCAACTGTAATTTGACTTCACCCTACTATTGCTATTCAAAGTGCTTCCATGATTTAGCCCATTGGTTTAGCTGTTGTGTTGTTTGATGTGAGGCACTTCTTTTAAATGTTCCGCCAACATTATCTCAGTATCTCACGCCCTTTTACCGTGACTGTTAGCGTGAAACTGCCACTCCGTGCCACAAGCTCCGTCAGATATATAGAAAATCTTTTTGATGTTCGACGTTATTTCTTTTGAATAAATGCACCGTGATGTGTGTTGTAGAGATTTTTTTGTGTTTAAAGATTATTTATTTATTTTTATTTTCACTACTCTTTCAATATAAAATGGTGGGTGTTAACTTGTTCAGATGTTTATAAGCTGGAATAACTACTCAGTTTGTTTAACAAAGAAAAAAAAAAAATTAATAATCTAAACACAAATTACCGTTTTTATTTCATTTATCTTCCTTTTGAGACAGGTAAATGTATTTATTTTATTTACCTTGACTATTCGTTCACAGTCTTAATTTGGTATATGATCGTACAACATAGCATCTTAATTTTCTGATTCTAATGGAAAATCTTTTCTTTTATATCAAGTAGTTCTTGGAATAAATTCAGAATTGCGTTTACAATGTGAGCCAAAGAGATCAGAAATTAAATCATAAACTGGATTGTGAGAGATGAACCATCAATATTTAAATTAGTGTAATTTTAAAACAATAAATAACACCATATCCATATTTGAGTTTGTTTGATTTGTTCTTGTGAAAGTGTTTAAGTGTCATTTTATTAACCACACGTTTAGTTATGGGCTGAAAGAAATATGGAGTTAATTTTGAAGAGTGGCTTATGTGTTAATAATGTATGAAATTGGTGAGTTGAAGAGTCGACAGTAGAATTAACAATTCGCAGATGTTTAACCTAATTTTCAGGAATAGCATCAAGAATTTGCGTTGATATTTGCTGCTGGCTGGGGATATCGGATATGATTTTGCAAAATTAGGCCTGTAATATATTTCAATATATTAATTTATTTAATGCTTGATTCCTATAAATTTGTGATTATATGGAAATTTTGGTGGTTATGTTTTGTTTGTTTTGGACGGACCCGTTTTTCTGTACTAGTTTGTCCTTTGTAATGCGCGATATAAAACACAACCTTAGTAGATGTCTCTGTTGTTGGTCTACGGCAAGATTGTTAAAATAATAAAGTATGGAAAAACGAGGTCTTGCATATTAAATTAAACAAAGCAAATTTAAATTAACGGATAATTATAAAAATTGTGCACGGACACAAAAACCAAATATAAATCTCCAAATTTCTAATAGTATGTAGTTCCTTCCAGTTCAGTTATAATTTAGAAAAATGATGATTAACTGTCTTCAACGCAATATACATACATCAAAAAGAAGCGTGATTTGATAATTGATTGATCTTAATCTTAGCACGGTCCTTTCTTGAGGCTGGTTGATGCCGTGTTTATAAGCGGCTTGTTAGTGAAATTCTTTCTAACAATTTCCCTAAAAATTATGCAATTATATTGTGTGTGTGAATTAATTTTTAGACTTTTTTTATAAAAAAGAAATGTTTATTAAAAGATAACGATATTATATTCGCCATCGTTTTCCGGGTGCTTAGTCATTTCTGTAATTTTTTGTTAACTTTTTTAAGTTTTATTATTTAATAAAAATTATATTTATTTGGTTTCAAACTTATTTTTATTTTTTTTTTTTTTAAATCTCCGACGTTTCGGTGGTATTTTCCACTTGCTCCTTGAGAATGGTGGAAAATACCACCGAAACGTCGGATATTTAAAACATAAAAAAATAAAAATAAGTTTGAAACCAAATAAATATCATTTCTGTAATGCTATATTTAATGAACCTCGCATCGCTAAATTCTCCGTATATTCGAACAAAGATAGTACCTAAGTCTCCTTCGTGTAAGTTTAAGTATAGTTTTGTTCTACTTATATTGGTTATACACTAGTTTGTAATATAAGATATGTTTATATCCTTATATGTATTTAGAACTTAAGTTAATTAAATAAATAACTCATTTTATATATTGTATTTAACAATTTTAATGAAAAGTAATTTCTTTGTAATTAATTAATTCTGTTTAATTAATTTTTGGCTAATTTTTTATTTTTAATCAAGTTAAATTTATATTTTCTAATGAATATGATTTTAATTTTAGAGATATTAATGTTCATAAATATTAGTAGTTTATATAGGGTTCCAGAGCATTACTGCATCTGCGTTGGCTTACTGAATGATTGAATTGGGAACTGAATATTAATAAAATTTGTTAACCGTCACACTGTTGCAGATTTTAAATTTAAATATTTACATTCAATTTAAATTTGATACTAGTTTTTAGAGATATTAGTGATCGGGATAATGAATTTGTTAAATTGCTGATATTACAGCAATTTTGGCCGTGGAGGGGTGCCGTCCTGAGTTTTGTATGTTTTACCTTTTGCATTTTTAAGGGATGAGTGTAGGAGTGCAAATTGGATGTGAGTGTAGTGGTTTGTTGTTGTGCGGGAAGTAATTAATTAGTAGATATTCTGATACTTGATAATATATTGCAGTCTTTCTTTGTTAATTTTTGCAACAGCGACACCGTGTTTTTTCATTCCGTTTGGAATAGTTTCAAACCAAGTCTTGATGGTACGGAATTATTCCAGCAAGAATTTTGGAATTTATTGGTTTATTTAATATTAATGTCACCCGATAAAAGTAAAAGAAATTACTTTTGGTCTTATTTTGAACATAAATTGCATTTTATTTTATACAAATTACTATTTGGTTATCAAAGTGGGACGCCAGGTATATTGCTTCTGGTTCTATAGTCTCACAGTTAAAATTGTGATGGGCATGGAAATACATAGCTGTAGTCAAATCATCAAACGACTGCAGCAAAAATAAAAATTAAAAGAATATAAGTGGTCTTATCTTTATACTAATTTAATTGTGTTTTATTTTATTATTTTATTTATTACATTTTATCCCAGCTTTATCAGCGGTGACCTGTTATAGTCTTAGAGGAAGGTTGGTGAAAGTATTTTTGAATTCAGATGATGACTAGTGTGACGAGGGATCATTTGAATGGGAGGATACTAATTGGATTACTACAGTAGGCCGGATCTGAGACACTGCTCTATAAATTTTGAATGTAGTTCGAATGATAACTTCCTTAGAAATAACAAATAACTAATTGGTTTTGATTTAAAGCTTCAGAGGGATTAATGAGCGTGATGAGAAATTTAATTAATTGATTACTTTTACTATAGCCATTTAACAACTAAACCATGACGATTTCAAATTTTAATAATTTTTAGTTTATTTTAAATGTAGAAGTTGGTGACAATTAACGGATTTTCAGAAATATTCGGATAAACCCAATGCAGATTTCGAGAACTTTGTGTCGAATTAATTTGGACTTTAAATCATTAATTGAAACTGGATAAAATGTATTACCTATGTTCTAAAATTATTTTATAGAGTGTTTTTCTGAGTGGTGTGTAAGTGGGTGTTTACGTTTTTGGTAACGATTGGAGGATTTCCAGAAGGAAGCTAAGTCAGCAGTAATTTTGTAAGCTTTTTGATGAAATAGTTAATAAATTGTTGAATTTGTAGGGGTTTCACCTAGAGGACTTTTTAAATGATTTATTAAATTATTTTGGAGGTGTAGGATTGATGCAGTTATAATTTTAAGTATACTTAGATTAAAAAGATCATAGTTAGAGGGGTTTATTTTAAGCATTCGGATACATAATTTAACTTAGGATATATTAGCGTAAAAGGAGATTAGCATTATATTAATTTCCTTTTTTAAGATAGGTAAGCTATTGTTGATTAGGTTAATGGTATGGTTAATTACGATCGCTTGGCTGGCTGTAGCCGAGTCGAGTCTCTCCCAACTAAGAATCCTATCGTATCCTGAGATTTTGTTATAAGTATACGGGTTTACGGAATGGGACTCGGGAGTTTGGGAATCCTGCTATAATGATTGGCCGTACATCCTAATCCATCAATCATATCTACTAATAGCGCCTTATAATTTTAATTTGGTTACTGATAACTTTAATTATAATTCATTACAGGGCAGCGAGCATTACAATGGATTTCGATTATATTTATTAGCTTTAAGTCAATTTTAAAAATAATTTATGAGTATTATTTATTTATTAAGTATATTACGATTATGATTTTCAGAAGCGCTCAGGAATCTGATTCAGCAAACTAATAAATATTATTTCAGAGTGTAGTTTTAATTTTAATTTTAATAAACGTAAAAGTAGTTTAGAAATGTGTCGTCATTGTGTTACTAATTATTGGACAAATTGTGTCTGTAACCGGGTCAATTTCTTTCATACTAACTAAACCTATCCAAATCCTCTTTATATTGTATGTAACAAGGTGTTCGATGAGGCCCGGCCATTAATAACTCCGGGAGATCTTGCTTAAAGCTTGGTCGAACACTTCAATTAATCATTCAATCAAATAAATAACACCATATCTATATTTGAGTACATATGTGATAGTTGATTATAGTTATAGTTAATTTATATTTCAGGTCGAAAAAATTGAATTTTGAATAAAGTTTTATAAAAAATTATAATTTCGATATTTACTGTAATAAACACAAAAATAATTTTTGGAATCGATTAACAGTTTAATTCATAAATTTTCGCCCATTTTTCAAGAGTTTGGGACCATTAGTTTCGAAGGAAATTAGGTTTGGCCTCGCCCATAGAGCGGGCTTCGCGCTGAGTAAGCTGGGCTTTCCGTGTACAGACTCCACTCCAACCCATATGGATTTTTTTGCTTAAATTTATTAATTTATTTTTTCCGAAATTTTGTGAAGTCATGCCTCGACCTCGAGCACTTATGTTTATTTTCTTAAAATGACGGAAACCAGGAGTAGTAAATTTGCCAAATTGTGATGGATGGCGAAAATGACCGGATAATTTTATAATTGTTTTTATATACATACATATATGTAAATAAAAGTTTTAACGTTTTTAGAAAATTAGGTGTTTCTATCACGCGCAACTAGCGCTTAATACTTAATTTTATTATGTATATGGTGAAAAATTCGTCAAATCGTATTTCTTTGGAAGTCATGTTTTAATTTTTGGATTTTTAGATTTTGAATGTAGGTATAGCACTGAGTAAAACAAACAATTTATGAAACATAATTTTTGTTGTTGTTGTTGTTTTTTGAGATACATGGTGTCAAATATTTAAAAATTGCATGCACTTGTTATTGTATTTAATGCCTATAGAAAAAAATCTAATTATCCGAAAATTATAAAATTGGGTTCATTTTAAAGATAAAGGAATAAGGATTATAAAATAATTATAAAAATGGTACCATCTTTCATTTCTTCCTTTTCAAAATGGCCGCCGAAACATTTTTGTTGAATTTTCTCCCATATGCATCTTTTTTTTTCATCATTTTCCCATCTAGTTCTATTAGACATATCAAAAAATTAGCGCAACATCTAGTTTCGTTTTCTTGCAAAATACGTTTAAATATGACAATCTACAAATTGTTTAAATAAACCGTTACGCTGATTTGTTAGTATGTCTTATAGAACTAAATGGGGAAAAGGATTAAACAAAAAAAAGATGCAGATTTGATAAAATCCAAAAATTATGTTTCGACGGCCATTTTGAAAAAGAAGAAATGAAAGATGATACCATTTTTATAATTATTTTATAATCCCTATTAATTTATCTTTAAAATGAGGCCAATTTTATAATTTAATTTTCGGTTAATTTGTTTTTTCTATAGCAGTAAATACAATACCAAGTGCATGACATTTTTAAATATTTGACACCCTGTGCCTTAAAAAACAACAACAAGAAAAAATGATGTTTTAAAAGTTGAAAACCAATAATGTGCGTTTTACGAACACTCATAAAAACCAATATACATATTTATTTAGCAAAAAACATAATATTTCGGTTGCTATGAACCATTCTCAAATGTATAACATTAAAACTAAAAATAAAATATAAAATATAAAAAGATGTTTTTATTGTAGGTTTTTAATGATTTTTTGTTTTTTGTTTTTTGGTCAATGATGTTTTTATGCAGAATCATTACCCATTATTTTATTGTCATTTTTTACCTGACTTAATTCAAAAGTAGTTACTTGAATTTCTAGTATATATTATTTTAATCTGTTGTAGTGTTAACATTTATTTTTTAATTTTTTGCAATTACATAGTTTTAAAGTTAAAATTCTAATAAGTTTATATAATTTGTTTTTTTAAAAATTCAATTACATTTCGAAGATGGAGTTTTTAATTGTAATTTAATATTTTTAAATCAGCAACACGAATAGTAAGTGTGCATCATATTTTCTTCTTCACACATTATTACCAGTGGTACTTATTTATACTTATTTGTAAATTTTATATTTTATTTTTAGTTTTAATGTTATACCATACATTTGAGAATGGTTCATAGCAACCGAAATATTATGTTTTTTGCTAAATAAATATGTTTATAATTAAATAAATATGTATATTGGTTTTTATGAGTGTTCGTAAAAAGCACATTATTGGTTTTCAACTTTTAAAAAATTATTAAGACGAACAAAAAATTATCCTTAAGAAAAAATGATATTCCATAAATTGTTTGTTTTGCTCAGTGCTACACTTTCAAAACATAAAAATCATAAAATTAAACATCACTTCCGGTTCTATGTAAAGGATTTGCGATTTCTCGTATTTTTCTCCATATTTGAACCGATAAAATCAATTTTAGTATTAGTACATATTTAGGTTTGCTTGGAATTTAGGATCCTAATCTTATTTTTTTCTTTGTAGAAAGCGGGTTTCTAAGATAATAATGCGTAATTGATGATCTTGAGATGAAAAGATAATTTCTGATGATGCTATGTTATTTATCGCACAATTGCGAGGAAACAACTCCGACGATTGACCCTTCTAGTAAGCCTATATTGTTGCATCTTTCAAAATCAGAAGCCCTCTTTCGATGTATCCAGTTATTTTTGGATTGGACAGTAAGGTATAGTTCTCAGACTTTTACTCCAAGTACGACACAAATTCGACCCATATTGTGAATATTGACTTGGTCGATCATAATTTTGACGGAAGACCTTGTCGTGTAAGTCCTTCTTAGTAAGTTTCTTAAGTTTATATATAAATTTGCACGAGTAGCCGGTTTACAGATTATTAAATGGCATGGTAAATTTTATCGAAGTATTGGCTGAAAATTCAAAAATTTCCAATGAATATGTTTGCGTATTCAAAATGTTTAAATGAAGAATCTGACATAAACGTAATTCAACTGAAATATAAAAATTAATGAGTTATCCGATTATGCTTAATACATAATTTTAATTTTCTGCTTTGTAAGGTTTTTAAGATTATTTTAGATTTGCTTTGCAATTTAGACTGTTTTGCATTTAGTTGGAGTTTTCCAGACTTTTCATATTACCCCATCAAATTAAGTATGCACACAAAAAATATATATGTATGTAACGCAGATCTTTGCCAAAATCTTGCACAGAAATTCACAGCTACTCTGCTAAACATAAACCAACTTAGCGTGGCAAAAATAATTAAATATGAAACATAAAAATAAAAACAAATGTAATGATTTTGTAAAACAAATTATTGTCTATTTTTGAGACATTGATAGTCTAAATCGAGGTTTAAGTCGAAATCTGTTTTTCAGTTTAACAAGGGACAGTTATTGTAATACTCCTCAACGTCTGTGAAATCCAATGCAAAAATTTTATAAATTTCTTTAAAAAATGTTCAACTAATTAATTTACGGCGGGAGTAGTTTTAATTTTGTGAAAATTAAATGAATGAGTAGGTACTTGTTGTTATTATGTTAAATAAATTTTGTAATTTGATTTATGGTATTTACTGGTCACTGAACAGTATAATATGATTATATAATTTATTACCATATAAACGAATACAAATGTCTGTGTTTTATTATTACAATGTTTCGCTAGATTTTCAATTTTGATTTTTCAGGGAATTTTCTATAATTTAATTTTAACAGTGTTTTCGATTTTTTTTATTTTTTTTTCAATTAAGCAAATTAGTTTTCGTTTTGTTATTGTTATTTTGTTGTATTTTTTAAACGCGAATTTTATGGGTTGGAAATTTTTTATGAAAAGAAAATTTTTACAATGCAAAATAAAATGTGCTATGTTTTTATTTTTAATAATTTTCATTAGAGTGAAATAAAATAACAAACATAAATATATACCGTGGTGTTAAAGGCGATACACTGTTAATATACGAGTACATACACATACCATCAATTTAAATAATATTTTGTTTATGTCGTTATGTTTTTTTTTTTTTTAACAATCAGAATGATTGCTTGGTCTTGATAAAGCAGACTTCAACTCATTCCATCGCTACAAATAAGCTTTGTCTATTTTACGTGGCAAGCCAAAAGCATTTCATTTAATTTTTATTTTTAATAATAATTATTGTGTCATTAGAGTAATATATAATTGTTTGAATTATTATTTGTTTACATATTTTAAAGTTAAATCATTCGAATAATTTTAATTGAAATTAGTTTTATAAATAAGTTTCGTGAATATTGTTATTTTGCAAAATGAAAATTGCTATGACACTAAAGGTCAGGTTGAGTTTGACTCCAATTATTTTTACTTGGTATCTTGCTTAGTAGAGGAACGACGTGTTTTTGTTGTCCTATTAGCAAATTTAATTTAATTTAATTTTATTATTTGTTTTAGTCATAAATAGAGTTTTTATTTAATTAATTAATTAGTGTTTATTTTGTGTCTATTTAATTAATTAATTAGTATGGTGCTAAGTTGTAAAATCAGTGAAATCAGTGAAAGTTTTAATAAGTGAATATGGAAAATGCAATCCACCGGGATGCATTTGTCAGGTTATGTTTTGGATTTATAGCGAAGAAGTCTAATTTCTTGATTTCTTGCTTAATAATGCATGCTTTAATATTTGTGGGGGCCATTATGTAGATCTAATTAAAATTAAAATCGGGAAAATTGTATAAATGCAGTTGAATTTATGTACATTTCATGCACGGACGCGTCTTATTTTTTATTATGTAGACTAGAGAATACCAATACATGTACGCATTGGTACTTCGCTACTGCGCAGGCGCACATGGAAGATTGTATGAAAATACATAATGTATGAATGTTTGATGTATCTATTTTCTCATGTGTGTGAGCGGTTGAGTATGTAGTACGGTTCTATTATGTGGTTTATTTTACTTGTCTCATTCTCTGTATTCGATGTATTCATGAACGAGACAACTGTGATGATTATGTTTGCCGACATGAGGCATTTCCATCTCCTTCTCGATCGTGTTTGTGTTTGTTATGTGTGAATGGGTGAGTTATATAAGTACGAGCGCGAGGCAAAGAATGCAGGAGATATAGTATAGTTGGTCTTTCTCTTATCGTAAGAACGTGAACATCAAACATGTCATTTGGTTCTTATGATTTTATATGCAAGGTAGATGTGCGTGTGTAGCTAAAGGGGAATTTTCGTTTGGTATTGAGCGAACTATGGGCTATCTCATTTACGCAATACCTAGTGGAATTTGGTATAGTGTAAAGAAGGAGAAAACCAAAATGGAAAGTACATAGTGACGATCGTTATTGCTGTCATGACAGTGTCGCGATAGTAATATACAATTTATGAATACATATTTGTGTTATCAAAATGTACATAAATTGTAAATTTTTATATAAATCACGTAATTTAATAATTAAAATAGATGTGAATTACATTCATTTTAAAATGATCCGTAAATTGATTTTCGAGTTGTATGTAGAAATTGCCCATATACCTGCGGTGTTCTCTAGTAAGGTTTTAATCGTGCGCCGAATGACTAGACTAAGCAATTTTTGCTTTTGATTGTATTTTGTATTCTAAAAAAAATCTAAAAACTTTATTATGATATGCATATAAAAAGTTTTTCATAATTATTATTAAAAATGTATTTGTATTAGATTTGTAATATGTAATTACAATAATGTCAAATAATTTTGATGATCAAAATCCGAAGCAGAACACCCAATGCGCACAATCAGGAAATGCCACTGCAAGATTGGGATTCAAATCGGACGTTTTCTACAATAGTGTTTACTTATATTTCTAATCGAAATAAGACGTAACTTCGGGTGAACTGGTGAATTGGATTATGACTTAGTAATCTAACAGGAGCTGAACCAGCACTAGATTTTCGGAAGTTGGAACCACGACCCTAAATCAGCTGGGGAGGATACTTCTGATTTTTCTGATTTTTCACAGAGATATTAACTTATACTTTGTTTCAGTGTATAAACTTGAATTTAAATCTTCCAGTTCGGTTTATTGGGGGTTGTTTGGGACAACTGATTAATTTGATTTCAATTTTCAGAGAAATTGAATTGGGAATGGATCTGAAGTAAATTTGTTAACTTATTAACCTTTAAATTGGTTCACATTTTGAAAGTTTTAAATATTTAATTTTGACTTTTAAGTTGAGAGTTCTGGAGTGCGATTATTGGGTGGAGTGGGGGGGGGGGATAAATCTCGATTGTTTTTCAGGAAGGCGCACAGAACCTGGCTCAACCTTCAGAATCCTCAAGTATGGATGAGTGGAGTGAAAATTGAAAGAAATGCGGTTGAATTGCTGGTGTGTGTGGGGGATTTTTTTCATCATGCACAGTGTCTTAGAGGATGTGTTGGCTAAGCTGCTGTGGAGTGATCTTAGTTGATGTTTTGTCAGTAGTTGTGGTGGTCCGATGACACAAATTTGATTTTTGTTTTTCATAGCATATCATATAAAAACAAATTGGATTATTTTGATTAATATGTTAGAAATAAATGAATAATTGATTGCTGTCATCTTTATTCTTATCTAAGTTGTTTTATTTTATTTCGTTTTAACACATTTTTGTTACACTTTCATCACGGGGTGAACTTCTGTAGTTCTGTAGTTTTGGTGGAAGGGTAACGACTGTATTTTTGAGATGAAATGGTGTCTGATGTAGCGGGGAGCTTTTGAGTGGGTGAATGATACTGTTCGGATTTACTATACAGGTTATATTGGAGCTGCTGTTCTATAGGTTTTGAATGTAGTTTGACTTAATGATGATCACCTACATAGAAATAGCAAATAACTGATTAATTTTATTTAGATTTAAATTTTCAGGGATATAATTGACCATGATCATAATGATGAATTTAATTAATTACTTATGCTATAACAATTTTAACAAATAGACCACGAGTATTTCAGAGCTGAATTTGTGGAGAAACCCAAGGCAGATTACCAGAAACTTTAGGCATTCAAAGGTCAGGCAGCGGATACTAGTTATATCTATTAAAATAATCTGATTCAGCAACTTTCAAAGTTCAAATAATTTTTTAGTTTATTTTTTAGTTTTTTTTTAGTTTATTTTACAATAGTAGTTAGCGATAAATAAATAATTAATTTAAACCAAATTTTAAATAGTTAATGGGGTTTCACCCTTGTTTGCTGAAAATAACGTAATTTATTTCAGAATATTACACAGTTCCAGAATTAATCATGTTTATTAAATATTTAATTTAACCCTGACTTTCAGAATAAGGTCATATTTTGACACATCTCTACAAGATCAACAAGAAGCTAAAACTAGTAGTTTAGAAATTGTGATGTCCTGTGCTAACTAATTTAATATATTTATTACTAACAAGTTTACTAACTATCGACTGCATAGGTGGCTGAAACCGGGCCGAGTCTCTAATACTAACATTCCTTTCCTATCCCTCGGTTTTGTTTTATGTAAAGGGTGTACGGTGGATCCGGCGTATCCGGGAATCTTGCTGAGACTTGGTCGTACATCCGTATCAATCAAAATAAGGACAGCGTTCATCACAGATCAAACTTCTATATCTGAGTGGCAGGTTAGCGGATAAATGCTTCATGTGTAAGATTAGTTTAAGCTAAACTTTAGTTTTAGGATTGGATTGGAAACACTTTGATTTCAGAATAAAGAAACCAGGAATGGCAGCTTTTTTATTTTATTCATCAGTTATTATTTATTAATATAAATGTGAAGAGTATATATACTTTTAGAGTAGTTTTTTCCTCGGTTTACTGATAAATAAATTAATTTTCAGAATACAACATAAATCCAGAATTAATTATTTTTAAGGAATAAAGTTAATGCCGATTTTCAGAATGAATCAACTCTCCAGGATCAGCAAGAAGCTAATGTAGGAGTAGGTAGCTTAACTGCAGAATGTGTGCTTCATGTGCTGAAGGTCTCTAGTTCGGATATCTTAAACAAGAAATACTTTTATCAGAAACTTTAAGCATTCAGCGCTCAGGTGGCGGAAACTAATTTTATTTATTAGAAGGGCTCGAAAATTTGATCTAAACTTAAAACATCATTTTCAGAGGCATAATTATTTAGTTTATTTTAAAGTAGTAGTTAGCTATAAGTAATTAATTTCGATTTAAATTTTCAGAAATAGAGGAAAAACCTCCCTCAGCATCCAGAAAATTCAAGCATCCAGCGAACATGTAATTTAGAAATTGTATTGTCCTGTGCTAACTATTTTATCATATATATTACTAACAAAAACATACTAACTATCGACTACTTAGGTGTCTGGAACCGGGTCGATTCCTTGTTACTAACATACCTTTCCTTTCCTTCGGTTTTGTTATATGTAAAAAGGGTGTACGGTGGACCCGGCGTCTTACCGGGAACCTTGCTTAGTCTTGATCGTACACCCAAATAAAAAAAAAAAAAAAAAAAAAAAAAGAATAAATAATTAATAGAATAATAATTAAAACATCGAATTGGTGCTTTTTATATTTTCAATATAAATTTCAGACAATGGGGTGTTTTACTATTTTATGGTACATACAGAGGGTCCTACAAATATAAATAGTATAGAAGCTCCTTTTAGGCACCATCCATCAAAATATAATGAGATTGATAAAAATAAATAAATTATATACAATTAAGCTAATTCCGAAGAATTATTAATTAAAAGTTACAGTACCAAGTTACAAGCAAAAAATTATTAGTAGGTGGTTTTAGAATTTAATAATAAATTTTAAATATTTATTTTAATTAATAAGTCTTTAAATAATAAATTCTGCTAGACCTACCCCATGCTGATCAAGGAAATGAATCATATTCAAGTTCTCACTTTTCCAATAGCAGTACTCGAACTCTTACGTCGAGTAAAACAGAACAATAGAGACTCTTGAATTTACAAGAACCAATTCGCATTACTTCGATAAGCTAAATTTCCCAATATAATGTCGGTATAATTAGTATTCGCCATCGATATGATAAAAATTCCTAACTTATCTTTCACCTGGTTATAACGAAAGCATTTATAAAGATATTCTTAAAATAGGGACTGAGAATGTTGTCATTATAAAGAGATTTTAATTATATTCATCGCTGTTACAACCAGAATACAGAAAAAGTCATATTGAACTTAGTAAAAATTTACAGAGTACTTCATTTAAAATAAGAAAATGGACTACGTGTCTTTACCGTTATGTGCCAAATTTCATTAGGTATATTCGTAATTTTCATTTCAGAGAAATTTCCAAGGAGTTAGGGGCTCCTGCTGTATAATTATGTTAAAATTTTCTATTTTGTGCAATAAACTGATTCTTTTAAATAAATTGTTTTGCTTTTCGGCATTTTCTGAAGGATAACGATATTAACCCTATTAAATTATATACGCAGTCAGATGTTGTGTATTTTATTTGATTTTGAGTTTTATTTGCTCATCACTGAAACATAAAGAAACTCAGAAACCACATTTATTAGGGCAAAAATATATTATGTACTACTTCTAAATTCAACAAAAATCTAATTTTAACAGTTTTGGAAGTTTCATCTAACATACGAAACCATAGGAAGAAGCTGTACTACAATTTAATTTTATATTTTATAAGTATTTCAAATATATTGTCGTTGCTAGATTTTATCGAAATAAGAAATTTAATTAAGGTTATCAACAAAATATAGAACTTTTATTATGTATACTTGATTCACGGTAAACCATACAAAGTACAAAATTAATATTTATGCCGAGTTACTAAACTTATTAAATAAAATATGTTTAATTGAAATTTTAGATACGTAACTATATTTATGAATTTGAATTATTATTTGGATGTGAATCTTGTACTAAGAATATATATAATTAAGAATAATTAGTTCATAATTTAATTTATTTTGATTAGGTAAGTATTTAATGAAAAAAAAAAAACTCAACGAAGGTTTTCTTACACGAGAAGAATATTTAGAAGACAAATTGTACTTACGTAGACAATCACCCCTCAAATATGCTCGCTTCTCGCATACATTTAATACATCTAAACAGCATCGTGTTTATACATAAATTTATGAAACATAAATAATTTTAATATTGATTTGAAGAAACAGATGGGTAATATTTTTTTTAACAACAACTTGTTTTACTTATTCTACTTTAAATATTCCCACTTATATAAATTTGTGTGATTATCTATTTTTCAACAACAAACAAAATTTTTGTTCCTTTACTGTTATACTGTAAATATACATATAAGAGAATTTCCAATATTGAATATTGGAAAAGTTTTAGAGATTTAAAAGTTTCAAGATTTGCTATTTTTAAAAAGTTGACACATTTATTTTGAAATGGAAAACTTTTTTTTGTTTCGGATGATTAATAAATGAGATTTAATTTGTTTTGTCCTTCATACTTATATATCGCACAATACGACTAGACAAATTTGAGCTCTATATACATATATAGTATTTAATCGAAGGTTGACTTTATGCAAGCTTTTGGTGCCATACTACCAGATAGAGATATAATCTTAACGATTTTATGCGATGTAAATTGTATATCTCACGGAAATCTAAATGATCATTGGTGACTTGTTCTAGTTAAATTTAAGGTTCAGCAAAAATTCGAGTATTTGAGTATATAAATCCGTTAAAATCGAATTGCAGTCAAATTAACTTCTTCAGGTTGTTTCAGTAATGTTTTCTAATCTGATTGAGCATCTCTTGGGCCACTCAAGCGATTGTTTCAAATTTTGCACGAATATTTTTAGCAGTCGAGAAGAAAAATGGGGGAGCTAGTTTTCAAAAATTGTTACCCCTTCCTCATGCTCCCCTGTCAAAGGAGTCATTTACAAGTGGCATTTTTAAATCTTACCCGACTGAGCAGATTTTTTGTTATTTAGTGCAAAATTAAAAATAAATTGACACGTACCATAATATCAGTATTTTTCTAACGGTGATGGTGATTGTGGTGTTGATGGTAATGGTGTTAATGATGATAGTGATTGGGGTGGTAATTGTGATTGTGATGCTGTTTGTGATGGTGCTGTTCTCTTGCATTTCACATAAATTATTGAGTTCGGTTTGCTTATAGTAATCTATTCCCATCCATAGATGATATTTGTAAATATTAAGAGGAAACAATATTTTGATCAATAATTCAGAGCCACAGATGGCGTTAACAAATAATTATATAATTAAATTTCACAATATAATTTCAAATAATATCCGTTGATTTATCTTCATTACGATGGCCGTAACATATAATATTTATTTTTATTTCAAAAATAAATTTTTCACTTAAAATATAAAAACATATTTAATTGAATTTAAATTATGTAATATTTCCTTTTTAAATTAAGTAATGATTAATTGGTACTTCTAATTTAAATTCAATAACATATAACAATAATAAAAATTAAAAATAAAATTTATTTTGTTAAATTTATTTTTGGATAAGTAAATTAACAGATGGAAATGCGTCGTCGAAAGGAGTATGAATTTTATACAAAAATTGTTGCTTAAACTGCCAGACAGCTCCACTTTCCATAGGATATTTTAAATTAAATACCTGAACAAATTTGAAGGTACAATCTAGTGCAGCAAGTGCACTAACAAACTTGTATTTGATATTATCCCAGTAAATAAAAAAATATAAAGGGCTGAAACCTCACGAGGTAATTAGAACTTCGGTCTTTCGAGTTTTCAATGGGGGTAGCATTCACCTGTCACCTGTGTCATAAAGTTGGTGTGACAGTTTTGACAGTATACATATATTTATTTCGGGTATACGTCTTTTAGCAAAAAAACGTTTCGCAAATGTAAGTTTGATCAAATTACCTATGTCAAATATTTGTTTGCCAAATTTCTTTTTGGCAAATTATTCTTCAGGAATTATGAGGCATTTTGATCGCGCGATCAAAATGCCTCATAATTCCTGAAGAATAATTTGCCGAAAAGTGATTACTCTAAAATTTGAACAAAATTTCCCCGTGCCGCACCTGAATTAATAAAAATATTTTTGCTTCAAAATGAAAATTTAAATTCTGGTAAAATGAAGATTTAATCTTCCTTTTCCAGAACTTTATTTTGAAATATTCTGGAAAATGGAGATTTCCATTCTAATTTTACTAATAAATCTCTATTTTCCAGATAATTCTAAATCTCCGTTTTCAAGCAAAAATATTTTTATTAATTCCAGTGCGCATCATACCTGCCAAATTTCACCACAATCAGTTCAGAAATAGCCAAGTTACACGCTAATTGGCCATATTCCGAAAGTCTATCCAAAAATCATTTGAGCATCCCATTTCCATCATACCTGTCGAATTTCATCATAATCGGTAGAGAAATAGCCAAGTTACAAGCTAATTGGGCATATTCAAAAATTTCATTTAAAAATCATTTAACAATCCCATTTCCACCGTACGTGTCAAAATGTATCATAATCCCGAAACAAATGGCCAAGTTACAAACTAATTTGCGATATTCTAAAATTGTACCCAAAAATCATTTAACAATCCTATTTCCACCGTACCTGTTAAATTTAATCACAATAGATTAAGAAACAGCTAGGTTATAGGCTAGTTATATTCCAAAATTGTATCCAAAATCATTTAAAAATTCCATTTACATCGTACCTGTTGCGTTTATAATAGAGTTTTTGATCAAACATACATTTGCCAATCAATTTGTTTTGTCAAATGATATTTGCCAAATATGCAAATTTGCCAAAGATAGTTTGATTAAACGTAACTTTGTCAAATGTCGTTTGCCATTTAAACGGCTCCCATTTATTTTTATTTTAACCAACATATTTTTACTTATACAATAACAACCAATCAGGCAAAGCTTTAGTAACGTGGGTACAGGCATCCAATCTAACACAAAAAATCGTATTCAAGAACTTTATACCGAAAGTAGTATTCAAAATTATACTGATATTTCTAACCATGTAACTGACCATATTCAAGAACCTTATCCAAAAATCATTTTTAGAACCCACATGTCAAATTTCATAATAATCTGGTAAGGAATAACCAAGT
The DNA here is from genome assembly GCA_963556165.1 of Tipula helvola. Lineage (NCBI taxonomy): Eukaryota > Metazoa > Arthropoda > Insecta > Diptera > Tipulidae > Tipula > Tipula helvola. The sequence continues at coordinate 296,300,389 of OY744482.1, read as the reverse complement.
TCCATCCTAGCTTAATCCAAAAATTATTTTAGAATCATATTATCAATTTTATCAAATTTTATAATAATCGGTTAAGAAATAGCCAATTTATAGTAGAATTTCATTCCCAAAACACATATGAAATTTGATGATACCCTAATTGGCTAAGGAATAGCCAAGTTCCATACTACTTGGCCATATTCCCGAACTTTATCCAAAACTCATTTTAGAAGCCCATTTCCAATATACATGTAGAATTTCATCATAATTCGTAGAGAAATGGGCAAGTTCCATCATACTAGGCTATATTTCAGAACTTTATCCAAAACTAATTTTAGAATCCTATTTTCATTACATATGTCGAATTTCATAATAATCGGTTGATAAATAGGCAAGTTCCATCATATAAAAAATTTGTTAACTGCTCACTACATCCTAATCCAACCCCAACTCAACTCCAACTCAACTTCAACTCAACCCGCAAATTGACCCCTAGCTTAACCTTCAAATCAATTCCCAATTCAATGCCCAATTCGATAATCAAACCAGCATATTATATAAAAAAATCGTAAATATTTATAAAACCAGTTATTATGGGTCAATTCGTATGGCAGGTACCCCACCGTCTTGATGTACAGTCTCCAAAAGCTTTTCAAATCTCCGCCTTGACCATATTAGAAACAGATTGGCGAAAAAAATTCCAAATCGGACAAGCCGTTCTCGAGATACCACTGGTACAGACATCCAGACGTCCAGACATCCAGACAGACGGACGGACATTTTTTTTTTTTGTTTGCTTTTTCAGACTCAGGGACTTTCAAAACGTCTAAAATTAAATTTAAAATAGAATAAATCTAGGCTATCAACATTTTGCTTATTATACTCTAGGCAACAATCAAAATCATATTCATATATGGAACATGACGAAAACCTTACACATTAGGAACAGATGAAATACTTTGGGATCTCTTAATTATTATTTGGTCAATTAAAGATTTTTTCACCAACATTTTTTTTTTCACCGCCCCGGTGGCACAGTTGTTCGCATGCTTGCTTTAAGCTCCGGAGGTCTCGGGTTCGAGAAATCACGGCTGGTTAATGTTAGGATCAATGAATTAATCACTCATTATCCGTTGAAAAATAAAACGATTATAAAACTTCACAATGAAGCAGCAAAATCCCTCTATGGGATGTAGCGCCAGCGAAAAAAAAAAATACAAAATAAAGATTTTGAATGTGGCTTTGATACGAGCGAAGATAAATACAATTTTGTTTGTTGGGCGATTCATTTCTTTTCTGAGTGAGACAATAATAAAGATATTTACAAAGGTTTCAAATCTTACAAATAAATACATGTTTTATTGGTAATGTTGGTGCTGCTTACAGAATATATGTTTTTGTGGGTTGGACAAATCGTTTTAGGTTACCGCCTGCTCTTTAAAGAGTTTTTGTTTGCTACAGTTATTCAAAATTTCTAAAGCAAAGCTCAGCTTCAGAAGAGCTAGTACTCTTATCATACTTATAGTTTACTGTTTTATTATATTTGATTTACGAAAGAACTCCATTATATTACGTTCCATTTTGAAAAAATGCATCTTGACCTGACAAAATCCATTTTATTTCATAATCCAATTTTGGCTTTTCGAGAATCTTTCAAAACAAATTGAGGTGTAAATTCTTGAAAAGAGAAAATTGGGAGGGAAACGCAATGGGTGCTAATATTTTTCAAAGCGAGGAGCAAGTAAAACATTCTGCCTGTGGCGCCAAAAAGTTTAGCGATGGCCCTGCGTGTGGGTAATATACAATAAACTGTCAAACCATCTTATTACGTAATATAAATCTATTATTTACATGTGGGCATTTAGTAAATAAACTTCGAAACTCCATTTAAGTTGATGAATTCCTGCCATTAGTTTGTTATTAGTTAACAGAACCACAACGAAACATTTTTTAAGGTAAGGGCCAACAAAACACTCTTTATATATAATAAATATAAAGTATTCCAAAAAAAAAAATTGATGGAATACCTGAAAGAACACCAACGGTTTAGACCACCACTACGGGTTTCAAAGTGGCCAATCGATCGGTGATCTATTTAATCTCGTCAGCAGCATGGTACATGACTTTACTTTTCAAATTGAGATTAATTGTACTTCCTATAGTACGGTAGTTTCATAGATTAAAAAATCCTTTTTTGCCGCAGAATTCAAAGGGTGGTGGACGATAGGACTTTCACTCCTCATACACTAAATGTTAGTGTCCCTCAGGAATCCGTCCTTTCCGAAAGACGTTTTTTATTTTCATTAATGATCTATCCGATACTTTCAATCCAATTCATTTTTATGCTGTTAACAGTATACACCCCTTGTCTTTTACTTTACCTACTTCTATTTCATCGAAACAAAAACTCACTCGCAGAGTAATTTGCTAAAGTTGCAGTTGTAGATTTTCACCGATAGAAACGACCAATATGCACCTACTTTGGGATGGCTCCAGAGAGATGTGAGTGATCAAACAATTACGTCCCGGTAGTTCGGGACTTTTATTCAAATTCATGAATCTTACTCGTGTGATCAGATAGAAATGAAACATAAGTTAGTTATTTGGGCTGGCACACCAAAGATCTACCTGGCTGTACTCAACCGAGTTTTAAACCGAGCAAGCCGAATGATTTTAGATTATAACATCTCCTCTAACCTTGATTATCTTTCCTACAGACGGAATGTGGAAGATAATACGCTTCTTCTAATAATTTCAAGGTTTCTTTTCAGTGGATTCTTATGATTTTATGTCCGGCCTATTACAGAAGTACAAACCCAATATTAAAAATAGAACACTTGAAAATTGAAATCCACACCCCTTATCATTTCTTCCGTACTGCCATTATTCCTTTGGTAGTGGTGTATGTTATGGCATATTTGTAAAGACGCTTTAAGCAACACAAGCGCAAATATTTCAAAATAATTAAATGAATGTTAAACCCTTGCACCTACATTTTAGTCTGTTCATCCGAGCATTTCCTATTTAGGAGCAGTTTTACAGAATCAACATCTTTTAGATTTTACAAGGGCGCCAGCAGAAGTGACTTTAGTCTTAAGAACCTCCATCTGCTGAAGGTAAGGGAAGTCTGCGGTTGAGAGTAAACGGTTATATGCAAACTTAGAGTGTCTAGAATATTAAATAAATATGTAAAGGGTGGGTTAAAAACAACTCAACTATTTTTGAATTTAAATATCTTTTAAATCGCGAGGTTTAAGGTCATTCAATTCCCTAAACTAAATGTAATTTTGCGCTAATCTAATTTATTATACTGAGAGAACTCTTAGCTTTTCAAAACATGGCTAAACCAATTGTTGAAGATTTGGTATACAAATGTCTGCTTTCGGAATTACAGAAGCCAGGAGCTTCAAACAAAATTTAGAAATCTGTTCTATATCTTTCAGAAATAGTACACTGCTTTCACTCCATATACAGTGTTATAGAATACAATATCGCTTGATTTAAATAATCAAAATCAATAATTATTTTACTCTTAAACATTGTAAGAGTTGCGGAATGTCTGATTTATGAGGGCAAGTTGAATCTATTTAGGCCACGATATTATAGAACATTATTACTTGAAACCGAACTTGAAAAATACTGAATTTGATAATGGGATTGATGTCTTGTCTGATATTTGTGAACATGCGATAAGTTTGTTAGCCTTAAATTATGCCTAATTAATTAATTAATTAATTATCTTGTAAATTGAAACTAAAAGTTCTCTTTCAATCAGCAATCGCAAGGGATCAAATTCCTTAAATAATAGTTGGGTTGGGTATCTTATGGGCACATGTAGAATATACTTCAATCCAGATCGGGCGTAAATACATTAAGCGTGACTGAATGTAGGCGTAGTACAATATTGTAGAAGGGATTTCTTAGGTAGGAGATGCTTTGTTCGATTTCGGGCAAAAATACATATACGAGTAAGACATCACTGATTTTTTTATTTTATCTATGATAGGACCAAGTAAACCTGCTATCTATCATCACCCAAATAATTATATTTGATAAATCTTTCAATTCTGAAATAGTTGTATGTAATGGGTGTTACATTTGAAACATCAACATCCAAAGCCCTATTCTCCAAGACTAGATACTTTGTTTTAGAGTGATTTAATGTTAAATGTTTAATGAGCAAATATGATAATGTTTCTAACGAGAAAGTAGCTAATCACGGCATCGTCAGCAAATAATTGAATCATCTCTTCCAATTGAAGGTTAAATCGTTGACATAAATATTAGAAAGAGTTGGTCCTAAGACCGATCCTTCTTGAACTCCTCTATTCAATGTACGCAATGTGCTCTGAATTTCACCAATTTTAACAATCAGTACTTAATATTATACAAAAATACATCATTTGATGGCAGTACTATATGTATTTATACTATGCATCCGCGCACACAAACACACACCCACACACATGCACATACACACAACGCGCAAAAACACTTTATTCTGTTGTAATTGAATTCAAATTTATTAAGAAAAAAAAGGTATCCATGACTTGTTCTTCAACAAATAAGAGTGTATCCAATTTGTGGATCCAACATATACAAATTTGGTTATCATCGCTGGTAACTATGTTTAACTAACGAATATTCTCAACACGTAGTCATGTTATCCAGTCACAAGCATTCAATGACTTCCAAGAAGATAGTTCAGTTAAATAATAAAGAAGGGTTAATACTTTAAACTTAATTTTCCAATTGTAAAACTTTTAACTCAATTTTTAGAAAATAATGTGATAATTTACGATAAAAGACCATTCGCCGATAACATTGTTTTCTTCGATGAAAGATTAAATAAAAATGAAAGTGGGATCTCTAAATTAAATAAAATACGATGAAATACCCAAATTAGTATTGATTTATAGAACATTGATCGGAATATGTTTTTCATCCATTGCATGCTTGGAATTATTTTATGTATGTTGTGTAATTTAATAAAAATTGTTTTGATATAAGTAGTCAAAAACTTAAAATGTCTTGTTAAAGATAAAATAAATTTATCTACATACAAACCTATATTTTGTGTATCGGTAATTGTTATACTCCCCTAAAGAAGGAAAAGACCAACTTCTTTGTTGGTTAATATTAACGAATTTTAACTTTTACCGTTATCTTTTTTCTATTTTTGATACAGAATGGCAAAAACCCTTTTTGATATTAGAACACGTTTACCGAAGATATTAAATGTTACTTAAGTTTATGTCTCATTTATTTTCTTGTTTATAATATGTACGAGTATGGATAGCATTTTTCGGTAGTATGTGCTTTTTCCAGTGAAAACTTTTATTCTTAAAAGAAAAAAACTTTCAGTCAATAGAAAATTAATTTTTCTACTTTATTTTAAGGATCGGATGGATGAATTTATTAGATTGGTTTTATATGAAAAGTTTTGCGCTATTTATTACAAAAAGCTTTTAATCAAGTGAATTGTTTGTCGATATTCGTTCGCTTTATCGTTTTTTTTTTGCGTGTAAATATAAATATATCTCAATGTAAAAATTGTATCTCTAAATATATTTAGTTTTTTGTTTGTTTTTTGAATTATTTACGTAGATGAAAAGGTTAGCGTTTACAAAAATCCTTTAGTATTAAAAAATAATGAATCATCGAAGTAAGAAACATACCTACTTGTGCTAATAATTTTATGAATTAGATCTTCATTGATCAAAAAAAAAAAACAACATAGTTATAAGTTTTTACTGCGATAGGAACTAAAACAGAGAACAACTACTATGTTGGCCAAGTTCGTATTTGTGCATAATAAATTTTAGCCAGAATCGGTTATAAAATCTCCACAACTTATCAAAATCGCAGTTTTCAGAAGAGGTTATATTAGCGATTTCCAGAAATCCCACCTTTTACTGACTATACTATATTGTTCAAGACTTATGTTTGCGTTTAACCTACTTTAGCGAGAACCGCCCACAGCACCTCCACAATTTATCAAATTGGCGGTTTTTCTATGTGGTTATATTAGCGATTTCCAGAAATCCCACCATTTACTAAGATGCGGGCTAAAACAAAGAACCATAAATATACCATATTAGTCAAGATTCATGTTTGTTCATGATAGAGGTACTTTACCCAGAATCACTATTTATCAAAATCGAAGATTTTCGCAGAACCATTGCCGATTTCCAGAAATCCCACGTTTTACTTAGATTCGAGCTAAAGCAAAGAACAATTAATATATTGGCCAAAAATCAAGTTTGTGCATAGTATACATTATACAGAATCGACGATTGAACCTTAACAATATATGAAAATCTACGATTTTCTAATTGGTTAACATCGAAAAATCGGGATTTTGATAAATTGGGAGGTTTCCAGGCTGATTTTGGATAAATTATATTATGCGCACAAACAAGAATCTGGATAGAAAGAATATACATATATTGTTCTTTGTTTTAGTCCGCATCTTAGAAAAAAGTGGGTTTCCTGGAAATCATCCCTACAACCTTTTCGAAAAAAATGCTTCATAAATTGTGGAAGTTCTGTTTCGAATTCTGACCATCGCTGACTAATTTTAAGCTCCGTTTAGTTTAGCATCATGTTATACAGATTAAAATACATTTTATTGCTATTTTTAAAATTTTTATCTCACCCACAGTGATGTTGAAGTGAAATTTTGTGTAAGACTATCAAATTCTATGTTTTCGAAACATGGGCGAAAAGCACAACAGCGACAAAGAAAAATCTGGTGCAACCGCTGCCATTGAACTTGGACAATAATCTTATAGTGCTAAAGCCAGAAACTGGGCATATTTTTTCTAAATTTAAACTGAAATCGACTTTTAAAAAAAATATTTATGTGGTTTCTATAGGCGCGCAAGTTTTTTGGCCAACGACTGTATCATATATAATATAAATTCCGAAGAGCAAACAATTGGCTCTTCTGGAATCATGAAAAACAATGAGCAGTACGCTATTGGTTATAAATAATCCTTAACCCGAATTTCTGTGTTGTTGCTAAATGTTTAATGTTTGTGACGGAGGTTCCACCATCTATAACAAGACAGTTCTCAATCTTTGATTGATTGATTAGAATGTGCGACCAAGTGTATGCAAGACTCTTGGGTGACCACGGGCCCTCTGTACACCCTTTACACATAACAGAACCGAAGAAAAGAAAAGGTAAGTTAGTAATAAAGAATCAACCCGGTTCCAGACAACTATGTAGTTGATAGTTAGTAAATTTGTTATTAGTATATTTTTAGTCAATTATTTAGCACAAGACAACACAATTTCAAGTTCATTGAAAGCTTAAATTCCTGGAAGGCTCATTTAGGTTCTTCAAAAATTTCTTAAATTTAAAATCTGTATTAATCCTTTATAATAACTATTCTAAAATTAATAAAGTACAAATTTAATTCTCTGAAATAAATTATAAATTAATCTTTATGTACTACAAATAAATGAACGTAAATAGTTTGCATAACAGTAGTTAAACCATCTACCATCCCGCCCGTCGCGCTATTGCCTCAGCCAATGGCAACCAGCTTGGTCGAGTTTCTCAGGTGAATCTAAACTAAAATCATTTTAACGATTATTTATTAATCCTAGTATAAAAACCACCCAATACATTAACACCAATACCAGTCAGTATCCATATCAATATAAATACCAACATTAAGCCATTAATGCTTCGATTACATCGCAAAATTCATATCACTAAATTTAATTCAACTTAATTTTAACAAAACTAATTTAATTTCATTAAATTCAGTGAAACTGGAAACCCAATTTACTTCACCATTAATTGTTTATTTAAAATCAGCCCTTATTACCCTTAAATAAATTAAATCCAATTCGGCATATAAATTAAAAGGCAGCAAATTAATCACCAACTAAAATTAGTCGACTAAATTCGAGATGCATAAAAAATTTGAATTCTAAATTATGAATATTAAATACTAAATATCTTTTTTAATTTTTATTATTTTAAACTATAATTCTAAAATAAGTAACTAAAAATCTGAAACTCCATAGAATTTCATTTCCAAATCTATAGCTGTTGACGCTAGAAATTACCTCCAAAATCAAAATTAAAACAAATAATTGCTTGTGGCAATTCTGCTTAAAATCCCACTGCGAAATAATTTTAATTAGATCTGGAACTCATTAAATAATAATCGCTTTAAGTTGTTCATACTAAATTAAATTAAATAATTTGAGTATCCCCATTAGTATATTCTTTTTAGTACTATATATGACAAACAATTAGCACAAATGTATGATTTGGCTCATAATCTTAATTTTAAACAAACAATCTGCTAAATAAAAGTTTGCTAGAAGTATATTTCAATTTTTTTATTTTTTTTTATTTTTTTTTATCCGTTACCAATAAGTCAGAAAAATAATAATTGTATAAACTAACATGACATTGGCAAGATAATTGCACCTTTAGTTTCAAAGAAACATGTGGCAGGTTCAATTCAGAATCATTTTTATTTAGAAATCTGAAAATTTATTAACCGACACCCAGCCAACAATGTTACAAACAAACTATTTGAATCCAAAAACTCTTTATCTTGGTCGTAAAAAAAATAAATTCCAAATTTCAAACTTTAAACTCCAAATTTCAAAATTTAAATCTTAAATCCCAAATTTCAAAATCCAAATTTCAAATTATAATTTTAAATTTTAAATTTCAAATTCCAAATCCCAAATTTCAAACTCCAAACCCCAAATTCCAAATCCCAAATTTCAAATTCCATATTTCAAATCAAATAAAACAGTCAATGCCTGCTACTGGATTATTATCCACAAGGCAACTGTTGTTTTATTTTATTTTAATGTAAATTTTATAGATAAACTTATAAAAATATTTAAAAGTAAATAAAATAAATAAATAACAATAATAATCCCAAATACCCTATTCCAAATTCCAAATTTCAAATTTTAAATTTCAAATTTCAAATTTTAAGTTTCAAATTTCAAATTCCAAATTTTAAATCTAAAATTCCAAATTTAAAATTTCAAATTTTCAACTTCAAATTCTAAATTTCAAATTGTAAATTTCAAACTTCAAATTTCAAATTTCATATTTCTAATTCCAAATTCTAAACTCTAAATTCCAAATTTCAAATTCCAAATTTCAAATTCCAATTTCTAAATTTCGAATTTCACACTTTAAATCTGAAATTTTAAATTTCAAATTCTAAATTTTAAGTTTCAAATTTCAAATTCCAAATTTTAAATTTAAAATTCCAAACTCCAAATTTAGAAATTCCAAATTTTAAATTTTAAATTTCAAATTTCAAATTCCCAACCACAAATTCCAAATTTTAAATCACAAATTTCAAATTCCAAATTTTAAATCTCAAATTCCATATTTCAAATCCCAAATACCCAATTCTAAATCTAAAATTTCAAATTTCAAACATGAAATTTTAAATTTCAAACTTCAAATTTCAAATTTCAAATTTCAAATTTTAAATTTCAAACTTCAAATTTTAAATTTCAAATTTCAAATTTATAATTTTAAGTTACAAATTAAGTTACATTTAAATTCAAAATTTTAAATTTAAAATTCCCAACTTAAAATTCTAATTTTCAAATTGTAAATTTCAAACTTCAAATTCCAAATTACATATTTCTAATTTTAAATTCTAAATTCCTAATTTCAAATTCCAAGTTCTAAATCCCAAATTCCAAATTTAAAATTCCAAATTCTTAATTTCAAATTTTTAACTTTAAATCTGAAATTTTCAATTTCAAATTTTAAATTCTAAATAAAAAATTTCAAATTTCAAACTACAAATTCCATATTTCTAATTCCAAATTCGAAATTCGAAATTTCAAATTTTAAATTTCAAATTATACATTTCAAATTCCAAGTTCCAAATCCCAAATTCCAAATTTGAAATTATAAATTCTAAATTCTAAATTTTAAATTTTAAATTTCAAATTTAAAATTCCCAACTCCAAATTCCAAATTTTTAATTTCAAATTACAAATTTCAAACTTCAAATTCAAAATTTAAAATTTAAAATTTTAAATTCCAAATTTCAAATTCCAAATTCCAAATCTAAAATTTAAAATTTCAAACTTCTAATTCTAAATTTTAAACTTCAAATTCCAAATTTTAAATTTCCAAACTTCAAATTTCAAATTTTAAATTTTAAATTTCAAATTCCAATTTTCAAATTTTAAGTTTCAAATTTCTAATTTCAAATTTCTAATTTCAAATTTTAAATTTCAAATTCCAAATTTAAAATTCCCAACTTCAAATTTAAAATTGTAAATTTCAAACTTCAAATTTCAAATTCCAAATCCCAAATTCAAAATTTAAAGTTCCAAACTCCAAATTCCAAATTTCAAATTATAAATTCCACATTTTAAATCTTAAATTTCAAATTTCCAACTACAAATTCCAAATTTTGATTTTCAAATTACAAATTTCAAACTTCAAATTCCAAATTATAAACCTCAAATTCCAAATTTCAAATTCTAAATTTCAGATTCCAAATTCCAAACTTGAAATTTCAAATTCTAAATTCCAAATTTCAAATCGCAAACTCTACATTCCAAATTTCAAATTCCAAACTCCAAATTCCAATTTTCAAATTCCAAATTTCAAATTCCAAGTTCTAAATCCCAAATTCCAAATTTGAAATTCCAAATTCTTAATTTCAAATTTTTAACTTTAAATCTGAAATTTTCAATTTAAAGTTCTAAATTTTAAATTCTAAATAAAAAATTTCAAATTTCAAACTTCAAATTCCAAATTACATATTTCTAATAATCAATCAAATTTTAAATTTCAAATTCCAAATTTAAAATTCCCAACTTCAAATTTCAAATTCTAAATTCGAAATTTCAAATTTTAAATTCCAAATTATACATTTCAAATTCCAAGTTCCAAATCACAAATTCCAAATTTGAAATTATAAATTTTAATTTAATTCACTTTTTAAGCTTTTTTTGTTATAATAAAATAATTTTCTTTGGTTTTTAACTTAATGTTTTTTTTTATTTTTATTAATTATTTAATAAAAACCCGACGTTTCGACGGTACATTCCGTCATTCTCAGGGGCATAATTTTTACTACACAATTTGAAAGAAAATTTTATTTTTTTTAATAACGAATGTTTTCCTAATGTAACTAGAGTTCAAATTAAAATTTACGAATTACTCAGTTTAACCGAAAAAATTTAAAGTTATACAATTTGAGTGACAAAAATTTTTTTAAGAAAATCTACAAAATGTTGTCGTAATAATTTAACAAATATTTTGAAACTTCCTGGATATTTAATAAATTTTGAGATAAATTTTGTTCTTTTTTGATGTAAATGCTTTCTAAAATTAACCTTTTATTGAGATTTTGCTCCCTATCAAGTATCCTAGCGTCATCTATAGATAACGAGTGGTTACTTCCACGCAGATGATTCGATAACGCACTGTGTGACGGTTTAAACTCATACGTAGAATCATAAATATGTTGACGAATTCGTTTTTTAAAATTTTGTTTAGTTTGACCGATATACTCTTTTCCACACGAACATTTTAATTTATATATTAGATTTGATTGTAACTCTATGGGAATTTTGTCTTTTAATTTAGTGAATAAAGCCATGTCCAAACTGTGAAATGCTCTTCCAACAAGTTGTATATCATAATTTTGTAAAAGAAATTTTATTTTTTCGAAAAGAATTTTAACATATGGGATCGAAATGTAAAGTTTGCGATTATTTTCAACGATTAAATTTGGATTTACGCGCGTATTTTCCAAAATATTTCCCGAATTACTATGTTTGTCGATAGCCTTTCTAATTCCTCTAGTCACTACCCCTCTTGGATAGCCATTTTGAGTTAGAACATTACTTAAAATTTTGAAATTTTCGGCATGAAAACCCTCATCCGATAATCTCAAAATTTTTTCAGCCAACAGAAACACTGTATTATTTTTGTAAGATGATGGAAGCCACGAGTTATAATTTAGATACCGACCCGACCAGGTTTTTTTATGATATAAATCTGTAGTTAAACTTCCATCCTCATTACGTATTACCATAGTATCCAGAAAGGCTAAACGACCTTGATTTTCAATTTCACATGTAAATTTAATTCGCGGGGTAAAACTATTAAATGAATCCAAAAAATTATCAATTTCCGAACTTGGAATAGCCGCAATAATATCATCCACGTACCGGTAAAAGAAGATAGGTTTGACGGAAGATGTTTTTAACACTTCGGTTTCTACGTGTTCCATTACTAGGTTAGCCACTGTTGGACTAACTGGCGAACCCATCGGTGAACCAAACACTTGCCTAAAACATCTTCCCCCGAAACTAAATTCAGTATGATCTAACACAAATTTCAACCCTTCTACAAATTGTTCCGACTCCAAACTTGTGTTACTATATGCTTTTATGCTATTCCACCATTTTTTAACCAAAATTATTACCAAAGATGAGTCAACGTTTGTAAACAACGAGACCACATCTAACGACACTAATATATAACCTGTTGGTAGAGACACATTTTTAATTTTATTTCTAAAATCTTCCGCGTTTTTTACAGCCGAAAAGTTATTTCCCACGTAATGATTCAAAATGTTAGACAAAAATTTGGGTAAATTGTATAAAGGCGAACCTAAATAGCTTACAATTGGTCTCAAGGGAATACCAATTTTGTGTACTTTTGGCAGACCATACATTCGTGGGGTCGTACCATGATAATTTTTAAGAAATTTTGCCAAATTGTTCTCAATTTTTTCTAAACGTTCCCACGAGCCAATTATTACATTTAATTTAGATTGCATTGAAGAAATACCAACTTTCCGAATTACACTGTACGTGTTGTTGTCCGACAAGAGTAACTCCATTTTTTCTACATATTCAATTTTTGGCATAAGTACCGTTATGTTACCCTTGTCAGCTTTCAACACATACAATTCGGGGTGCTCATTCAAAAATTTCTTTGCCTTTTGAGCCCCTCGAATCAGTTGGACCTCTTCAATACTCACAAATCTTTTACCCAAAAAATTGTTTGTTTTGAAGTTCGTCAACACATTTACCAATCTATTTCTGATGTTACTATGAGCCGTCTCATCTAGTCCTGAAATACCACTCTCCACATCCGCTATAATTTTGTGATAAGGAACAATTTCTTTTTTAAAAGGTAAACAAAACTTATTACCTAACTTTAAAATTTTGATGATATCCTCAGGAATTTCCAAATTTGTTAAATTTACGACCCACTTTTCATCGGTCGTGCCTCTTCCTTCCATCTGACCATGGGTTGGCCGAATCTCTGAACTGGCTTGTAGAGTTGATTCTAAAAACGGCGTTTCACCAACCTCTGACCCCAACATATTCACAAATTTTTTAATTTGATGTTTCTTAATATCTTCGTACACCAACTCAAACCGGATCGAAGCATTATTAAAAAAATCAGTGTAAACTTCTTCCGGAAACAATTTTTTGGGTAAAAGATTTGTGAGTATTGAAGAGGTCCAACTGATTCGAGGGGCTCAAAAGGCAAAGAAATTTTTGAATGAGCACCCCGAATTGTATGTGTTGAAAGCTGACAAGGGTAACATAACGGTACTTATGCCAAAAATTGAATATGTAGAAAAAATGGAGTTACTCTTGTCGGACAACAACACGTACAGTGTAATTCGGAAAGTTGGTATTTCTTCAATGCAATCTAAATTAAATGTAATAATTGGCTCGTGGGAACGTTTAGAAAAAATTGAGAACAATTTGGCAAAATTTCTTAAAAATTATCATGGTACGACCCCACGAATGTATGGTCTGCCAAAAGTACACAAAATTGGTATTCATTTGAGACCAATTGTAAGCTATTTAGGTTCGCCTTTATACAATTTATCCAAATTTTTGTCTAACATTTTGAATCATTACGTGGGAAATAACTTTTCGGCTGTAAAAAACGCGGAAGATTTTAGAAATAAAATTAAAAATGTGTCTCTACCAACAGGTTATATATTAGTGTCGTTAGATGTGGTCTCGTTGTTTACAAACGTTGACTCATCTTTGGTAATAATTTTGGTTAAAAAATGGTGGAATAGCATAAAAGCATATAGTAACACAAGTTTGGAGTCGGAACAATTTGTAGAAGGGTTGAAATTTGTGTTAGATCATACTGAATTTAGTTTCGGGGGAAGATGTTTTAGGCAAGTGTTTGGTTCACCGATGGGTTCGCCAGTTAGTCCAACAGTGGCTAACCTAGTAATGGAACACGTAGAAACCGAAGTGTTAAAAACATCTTCCGTCAAACCTATCTTCTTTTACCGGTACGTGGATGATATTATTGCGGCTATTCCAAGTTCGGAAATTGATAATTTTTTGGATTCATTTAATAGTTTTACCCCGCGAATTAAATTTACATGTGAAATTGAAAATCAAGGTCGTTTAGCCTTTCTGGATACTATGGTAATACGTAATGAGGATGGAAGTTTAACTACAGATTTATATCATAAAAAAACCTGGTCGGGTCGGTATCTAAATTATAACTCGTGGCTTCCATCATCTTACAAAAATAATACAGTGTTTCTGTTGGCTGAAAAAATTTTGAGATTATCGGATGAGGGTTTTCATGCCGAAAATTTCAAAATTTTAAGTAATGTTCTAACTCAAAATGGCTATCCAAGAGGGGTAGTGACTAGAGGAATTAGAAAGGCTATCGACAAACATAGTAATTCGGGAAATATTTTGGAAAATACGCGCGTAAATCCAAATTTAATCGTTGAAAATAATCGCAAACTTTACATTTCGATCCCATATGTTAAAATTCTTTTCGAAAAAATAAAATTTCTTTTACAAAATTATGATATACAACTTGTTGGAAGAGCATTTCACAGTTTGGACATGGCTTTATTCACTAAATTAAAAGACAAAATTCCCATAGAGTTACAATCAAATCTAATATATAAATTAAAATGTTCGTGTGGAAAAGAGTATATCGGTCAAACTAAACAAAATTTTAAAAAACGAATTCGTCAACATATTTATGATTCTACGTATGAGTTTAAACCGTCACACAGTGCGTTATCGAATCATCTGCGTGGAAGTAACCACTCGTTATCTATAGATGACGCTAGGATACTTGATAGGGAGCAAAATCTCAATAAAAGGTTAATTTTAGAAAGCATTTACATCAAAAAAGAACAAAATTTATCTCAAAATTTATTAAATATCCAGGAAGTTTCAAAATATTTGTTAAATTATTACGACAACATTTTGTAGATTTTCTTAAAAAATTTTTTGTCACTCAAATTGTATAACTTTAAATTTTTTCGGTTAAACTGAGTAATTCGTAAATTTTAATTTGAACTCTAGTTACATTAGGAAAACATTCGTTATTAAAAAAAATAAAATTTTCTTTCAAATTGTGTAGTAAAAATTATGCCCCTGAGAATGACGGAATGTACCGTCGAAACGTCGGGTTTTTATTAAATAATTAATAAAAATAAAAAAAAACATTAAGTTAAAAACCAAAGAAAATTATTTTATTATATAAATTTTAAATTTCAAATTCCCAACTCCAAATTCCAAATTTTTAATTTAAAATTACAAATTTCAAGCTTCAAATTCAAAATTTTAAATTTTAAATTCCAAATTCCAAATTCCAGATCTAAAATTTCAAATTTCAAACTTCAAATTCTAAATTTCAAACTTCAAATTCCAAATTTTAAATTTCAAACTTCAAATTTCAAATTTTAAATTTTAAATTTCAAATTCCAATTTTCAAATTTTAAGTTTCAAATTTCTAATTTCAAATTTCTAATTTCAAATTTTAAATTTCAAATTCCATTTTAAAATTTAAAATTCCCAACTTCAAATTTCAAATTGTAAATTTCAAACTTCAAATTTCAAATTCCAAATTCAAAATTTAAAATTCCTAACTCGAAATTCCAAATTTCAAATTATAAATTCCACATTTTAAATTTTAAATTTCAAATTCCCAACTCCAAATTCCAAATTTTTAATTTCAAATTACAAATTTCAAACTTCAAATTCCAAATTATAAACCTCAAATTCCAAATTTCAAATTCTTAATTTCAAATTCCAAACTTGAAATTTCAAATTATAAATTCCAAATTACAAATTGCAAACTCTACATTCCAAATTTCAAATTCCAAACTCCAAATTCCAATTTTCAAATTCCAAATTCCAAATTTCAAATTCCAAACTTCAAATTTTATATTAATAAAACAAATTAATGCCAATCCTTTCTTTTTGTGATATTAAATTTTATTATTTTTTATAAATTGGGAACCGGTTTCGGATGTTCTTCCTTTTTCAGTTTCTTTGACTATTGCTAGGTACAATATAAAATCAAAAATTTTGTATGCTTTCGTGTTGATTTTTTGATTTAATAATAACGGGGTGCCGCCCCGGTGGCACAGTGGTTAGCATGCTTGCTTTAAGCTCCGGAGGTCCCGGGTTCGATCCCCGGCGGGTGATGAAAAAATCACGGCTGGTTAATGTTGGATCAATGAATTAATCACTCATTATCCGTTAAAAAAAAATGATTACGAAACTTCAAATGAAGCGGCCAAATCCCTCCATGGGATGTAGCGCCAGCGAAAAAAAAAAAACGGGTTGTTGCGATTTTTGTATATTTCTAATTCTTCTAAGCGATTCATTTTATTTCCTTTCGCAATTGTAAAACACAATTTTACATATGTATATTTGTATAGAGCAGAAACAATAACAACATGATCGTGCTCGATGCCCTTGTACAGCAAAAAAAAAAACGAACAAACTATGGATACAAAATACGACGTTTAGGTACAACACAAAACCAACGAAAATTCTTCTTATGAAGAACGAGTAATACACCCAAAATACTAACAAGATTGTCCAATAATATAAAAGTACTATTTATACACACACACATAAAATACATCCAACCAAAACCTGCTAAAATTCTCTCTGTAGAAAGCCCAATCATTTGTATACTATTGCTGTAAAATTATATCAACTGCTGATTGTATTAGAGAGAATATATACGGTTGTGAATACAGTGTACTAAGTGTGTGTGATACCAACTACAATTGGTGTTGGTGAAAACGAAAAAATTACATTTTTTTATGTGGTTTTTAGCAATGACCAATTATCTTAAAAGTTGATAATTTTAAATGAGTATCTGCGTTCTAACAAAAGAAGCAGGCTTTCTAAAGAGAGAATTTTAGCAGGTTTTGATCCAACTCAACACATATAATAAGTAAATTATTCCTTATACTCATGTAAGGCAACGAAATTCAAAACCACATGTATTTGCATAGAAATTACTAAAAGCAAAATATTATATACAATATTTATATGAGATTTAAAATTGAAATAAAAATAATTAAAGATTTTAATTTACAGACAAATTATATTTAAAGCAATTTTTAGAATCATTAGATCACAATGAAATACTATTTATTGCAATTTAATTGAATATCCCGGCTCTAGATTTATCACTTAAACGAAATTGATAATGAGAAAACCAAGCATGTCGCTCCAGCAGATCGACAGAATTAGTTAAGGCAAGGTTATCCACAAGTGCTGCAACATGTAAATTAAAATGAAAAAATGAATTCGCGTAGATTAAAAATGGTAGAAGACGAAAGACAGAACCCTTAGGGACACCTGAAAGAAGTATATAGAGATCACACGCCCAATCACCTCAATGATCTGCCGATTTCAGGAATATTTATGTTTTGCTAGAAAATACTGGGTAACCTTCCTATGCACGATGCTACTTTTGAGAGTTAACATTTTAACTTTTATTTTATACTATATACAATCAATACATATATGTACCATATAGTGTACAAATAGAATTATTTTATTACATGATGTAAGATTTCAGAGATTAAACGAATATCGACACAACAATCAAATGATTTATTTAAGCATTCATGGTACAATAATTAACCTCTGATATTAATAGCAACCACAAAAATAATTTCAGGCTATGATTGGCTTTGGCTGGTAATCAGGTCATTCAGTCTAAATAAGGGCCACCTTTCCCGTGGACAACGAAATCAGTTAGAAAGTATTTCCTTGGAGTTGCAACTATCAGTGGTTTGTTTTCAACATGTTAACGACACCAAATTCACTTTATTTTACTTATTAACCATTTTGAAAATTTGGATATTAAAAATTAAATTTTAAATAGTAAATTTCTAGGAAATAATAATAATAATATGCAGATGATGTTTTCATGAAAGGATTACAATAAAAAAACATTATCTACTATTTTTTTTGTAAGGTAATTTTCAAAATCAACTCGTTTTTAATCCTTCTCAATTATGTTAAATTATTTAATAATCTTTTAGGTCTACTGCAAAAAAAAAATACTTACCACAATAAACAAAATAATTAAAATAAAAATAAATTATATGGTTTTCCAAAATAAAATAAAATTTCATGAAAAAACAAATTTTAAATTTTACAAATAATAATAAACAGAATCCATACAAATAAAACTTTAAATTTTTGGCAAAATAGCATAGCACTTTTATGATTTTAATTTTTCAAATTTTTAATGCAAAAAAAAAAACAAATAAAAAAATTTTAAAGTTTTATTTTTTGTTTTGTTGAAAAACGAATTTAAAATAGTGTTCTGAAATATAAAATATAAATTACAATAAAATTTTAATTATTGTTATTATAACGAATAAAACATAAAAGTTTTATATTTTAAAGTTCTCTCTAATCAACTTTTAGTCCAATAATTTTTATAATTAAGTTTATACAATTTGTGTGCAAGTATAATGTCCGTCCGTTCATTCTTACCGAACATAATATTTTTTTATTTTTTATAAATTGTTTTACCACTGTGTTTTGTACCATACTTGGTGTAGTAAACTGTAAATATACTGTTTACCAGTTTAATTTAAGCTATTTTTTAAATGGTAGCAACAAAAATTTGAAGGAAGATGAGCATAACAATAACTATTTACAGAAACTATATTATAATTTTGAAAGCAATCCAAAAATAAAAGCATTAAAAAATATTTTAAGTCGACAGTAAAAATGCAGTAATTGTTTTTGTAATTTTAAATTAAAACTGCTAATAGTCTTATTTTTTTTTGGTAAATGAGAAAGTTTTTATATCTATATGTATTTCGAGACAAACACAATATCGATCGGTTGTCTTAATTGCAACACTAACTCTTGCAATTAAATTCTTAATGCTGTTTTTCGTTTTCAACTTTTCGTATGAGTCTCTTCGGAATTTATATTTAATTTTATAACATTTAAATTTTGTTTTGTAACCTAAAATCGCTCAAATCGTTATCTATTAAATTTAAAGAAACTTTGGGATTAGCGAATGCATGCAATTTAGTGAAAAATGTAAAATGTTAATATAACATCACAATTGAATGTTTGATACGAAATCTCAATCAAATTTACCAATTTTAGGTAGGGGGTTTTCTACACTTGTTTGTGGCCAAATATTTGTAGTTTTTATTTTTAAATGCTCTTTATTAACTTGTGTGAACTGGGAAATCAGCTTAGTGTTAAATTAACTTCGACATTTTGGTGCTCATTGGATTTCATAAACAAAATTGACCTTTTGTGTAATTTTGCTTTGTAAGGCGCGAATAGGCACAAACAATTTCCGGGAAATTCTGGCATAAAACGATGAGAATAGACTAAGGGAAGTGGTAATAATAATCCAAGGTTAAGAGCTTCTCTGGATCGTACATATATAACCAACATAATACTTTTATAATTAGGCTCTTACATTTTTCAGACGCTCCTTCCCAACAACTTGTTCTTTTAAAAATCAATAAGACTTTTTCGGTTTTTTATAGACAAAAACAAAATATATTAAATATAATGGCATTCACAACATTTTTAAACCTCAATTGCCTTCGACACCACAGGGGGCCATGGAACAAGCTACTATAGTCATGGCTGTGGCAATTCAAGCTCCAATACAACTATTGCAATCCAACCCAACAACTTACAATAATTAACCCTTTCAAACGCCATTTAAAATTGACTTTCTTCCAAAAATAAAATACGTAGCACAATTGTGCACTGCTATGATATGGGATTGCTCATAAAACTGTAGTGTGAACATATCATATTATAAAAAGTTTTAATTTACTTCTTTAATTTGAAGAAAAGTGCTGCTGAAGCACATCGATTGGTCTCCGAGACTTATCCGAGTCATGTTCCATCGGTTTCAACGTGCGAGAGATGGTTTGTGCGGTTTAGAAGTGGTGATTTTGACGTTGAGGACAAAGAGCGGCCGGGCCAAGTGAAAAAGTTTGAGAATGCTGAATTGGAGGCAATACTCAATGAAGACTCGTGTCAAACTCAACAAGAGCTCGCAGATTCATTGGGAGTGACACAACAAGCCATTTCCCATCGTATAAAAGCCCTCGGAATGATCCAAAAGCAAGGACATTGGGTGCCGTATGAGCTGAAGCCGAGAGACGTCGAGCGCCGTTTTTTTGCATGCGAACTGCTGCTCGAACGTCAAAAACGGAAGGGTTTTTTGCATCGCATTGTCACTGGTGATGAAAAGTGGATCCGTTACGATAACCCGAAGCGCAAAAAATCATATGGTTACCCCGGCCATGCATCATCATCGACGGCCAAACCAAATATTCACGGCGCCAAGCTCATGCTCTGTATTTGGTGGGACCAGCTGGGTGTGGTGTATTATGAGCTATTGAAATCGAACGAAACCATCACAGGAGCACTATACCGAACTCAATTGATGAGTTTGAGCCGCGCACTCAAAGAAAAACGGCCACAATACGAGCAAAGACACGACAAAGTAATTTTGCAACATGACAACGCTCGGCCACATGTTGCAGCGCCGGTCAAAACATACCTACAAACGCTGAAATGGGAAGTCTTACCCCACCCGCCGTATAGCCCAGACATTGCTCCTTCCGATTACCACCTTTTCCGATCGATGACACATGGCCTAGCTGACCAGCGCTTCCATTCTTACGAAGAAGCCCAAAAATGGGTCGATGACTGGATAGCAGCCAAGCCGGCCGAATTTTTTCGCGACGGTATCCGTAAATTTCCAGAAAGATGGGAAAAAGTTGTGGCTAGCGATGGACAATACTTTGAATAATTCATTTACATAAATGTAAATACATGTAAATACATAAGAAAACGATCGCACAAGAGAAATGAGACAAAAATTAAAAATTACGGTTGGTCGAAGCGATGAAAGTTGATGTACAATATATTGTACAAGGCGTTTGAGAGGGTTAATAACATCTCTCATCGAATTACAGAGCAACACTTGATGATCCAGAATTGCACCTGAAAAACAAAAACAAAACCAGTAAAATCAATCACAACAAACACAATTTATAAACTTATCCTTGAACTTGAACTTCATTATTTTCCATTTGTTGTCATGTTCACCTGAAATCAAACAGTACAATTAATTATTTTATACTTTTTTGTAGTCATATAATGGTACGGATTAGCTGTTCCTGGGTGACTTTTCTCTGTCGAAAACATTTGATGCAATTATGTTTCATACTTTGAACCAAATCCTGGCCGCGAATTATGGTATTTAATTGTTGGTTGGTTGATTATGGACATCAATAGTGTCGGACCAGCATGTAAATTATCCTCATGGGTTTCTCGTACTAATTTGCGTGCTATTGCTCCTTTGCGTGGTCCAGACAACCACCAACTCGTAAAATGCCAGCTTTATCCAAGAATGGGGATAGAAACGAAATATTTGATTCCTTTAGTGGCGAATTGTTGCGCAAACTGTTTATTTCTGCTGCAAAACTTGAATGTTGCGCTTCACGGAACATTATTTTATACGACTCGTATTATTTGGCTATTGTGATTCGGCCGATGATTCGGGTTTTGATATTTCGAAAATTGTGATCTGCACGTTTGAGTCAAACAAGAATTCGAATTGCCTTGAGAACTTCTCGATGATTTCGGCAGCGATTATTGACCTGTTATCTGCTTTCTCTGGTTCCTCTCTAGCGAGGTTAATTAACGCGGCAATCTTCTCTTTCTTTGGCACTTTCGGTGATTCTTACCACATTAAAATTGATATAAGTTCATTGGGTAGAATGCCACGGGAGGTCATGTCTGCCGGGTTTTGCTTTGACGGGACGTATGACCATTGCTGAACATTTGTTGAATTTAAAATTTTGGTAACTCTGTTGGCCACGAACACATTACCTTTTCTAGGTGGATTTGCCAGCCAAGCAAGAACGGTAGTAGAATCAGACCATAATGAGATCTGTGGAGTTGTTGTAAGAGCCAATGACTTAATCACCAGTCCCAGCAAACGGGATAGTAACAGAGCAGCACATACCTCTAATCTAGCTGTAGTAGTGTACTTGGTCGGTGCGACCTTGGTTTTCGCGGCAATGATATTCTTCTGTACTTCTCGATTGGAATTACGGTTCGGGAATTTATGACGGCAGCGTATGCAGTATTTGATGCATCCGCAAACCCATACAGCTGCAATGCTGCATCTGTATCCCAATTTAGCCATCTTGGTAATCTAATCTGTTCTAATGATTTTAGTTTGTTCGGGTGTTTGACCATTGTTCTTTGACGTTTGTGGGGAATTCAACATTCCAGTCGAGTTTCAACATCCACAGACTCTGAAATAGGATCTTTATGGATCGAAAACGCGTGATGCCTCGGACAGCATATTTCTTTTGGTGAATTCTGTTGTGACTGGCAGCGATACCTTAAACGAGAAACAATCGGTTTGTGTGTCAAATTTGATTCCTAGAACAGAAATTAACTTTCGGTCATCTGCTGGTATTTTCTCCAAGAGTTTTACATTATTGGCTGCCCATTTGTGAAGGTGATACCCGCTGAGTTTTAAAAGAGATGTCAGCTCGCTTTGCGTGTTTCTGGCTTCGCCAATAGTACTCGCTTCAGACATAAGGTCGTCCATATAAAAATCTCTCATCAGTATTTTCGCTGCAAATGGGTGACTTTCAGTGTGTAGGTGTGTTAATTTATTGAGATATTGATTTACCAAAAATGAAACTGATGCCGTACCGTAGGTGTTTGTGAGAAGCCGGTACGCCAAATGATGCGTTGGTAATCTGTGTCTGGGTTTTCGATCCACAGCTGACGGAACATTTTTTCGATGTCTGCCGTGATAATATAACGATGTTTCCTGAATCTTATTAAGATTTCTATGAGAAATTGTTGAACAGTTCATCAACAAATCATTCAACGATACTCCCGTAGTGGTCTTCGCTGAAGCGTCGAATACCACACGTAGTTTGGTGGTTGAACTACTTTCTTTGATTACGGGATGGTGCGGCAGGTAGTACGTTTCCTCTTGTGGTCGATCGATTTGATCTGGTGGTATCAGCTCCATGTGACTGAGCGCTTCATATTCTTCCATGAATTTGGAGTAGGTTTGGTGGAATTAGGGTTTTTTAATCAGCTTATGTTCCAGTGAGTTGAATCGCTTGACTGCGTGCCTGGTATAGTGAGTTTACCAATACGGGTTTATTGGGCTTGAAAGGCAGCGGAATCCTGAATTTACCTGAACTTTCAATCTTCAAAAGTTTGTCGAAGTGTTCAATGCATAGCTTCTCTTTTTCGGTGCACTGCTCGACATCTGGTAGTTCTTCTGTTTCCCAGATATAGACAGGTGATGGTTTCATATGGTACGCCATTCGCTTCATAAATTCCTCCTACGATCCACCCTAATTTGGTTTTCTGTGCAACCGGCGTTCCTTATTTGACCGTCAGATACAAGCATTAGGAATTTGTCACACCCAATCAAAAGGTCTATGGGACTCGGCGAGTCAAATTTGGGATCGGCTAATGACAATTCGCTTAAGTATTTGAATTGCTCGTGGTTTACTGGTTTAGGAGGTAGGTTTGACTTTATTTTGGTATTATATATGCTGTGAGGTCGGTGATAAATTGGGTGTTGGTTCTCGATCTCATCAAAAGTGAAGATATATGTATCTCTTAAACTGGCAGCTCTTCCGCCATTCAGGATGTTGTTGCTAAAGCTCGCGTTTGACCGTAAAATGTTCACTCTGTTTGCGCAGTGCTCCGTAATGTATGATCTTGTCGCATATTTCAACTTTTGTGGTTGGTAGTAGTGCATCGGCACCTATGTCCTGGTGGGGTGAATGTATACTCTGAACGGGATGGCTAAACTTCTTGTACATCGCAAACAATGTTGTGGTGTCTGAATTCGTAGATGATTTCGGCTCGGGACAAACACTTGGAGAGATTTGATCAGCATGCACAATTGAATGCTGCCTTGTCTTACATTGGTGGCATCGTCCTTTCAATCTACACTGAAATGCGATATGCCCTTCTGCCAAACAATTGAAACATCTAGCACCATTATTCAAATACATCCTACGACCTTCTAACTTCATTTGAATAAATTTGGGGAAGTCACATACAAACGATGTTGTTGGTTGGTACACAGTGAACAGCTCGGCACTGGTTTTGCTTCAGCGTGGAAATTTTGTACAGGTGCGCTTGATTGGTTTGGAATTTGTTGGGTTGATGTTTGAGGCCTTCAAGTGCATTCATGCGATTACTCAAGAATTTAAGAAAATCGTCAAATGTAGGGAACTCTTGTTCTGATGACTCTTGTCGCCATAGTTGCAGAGTGGCGTCATCCAGTTTCTTCTCTGCAAGGTACACCAAACAACAGTATCTAGCTTCAGCACTTGATCACAGCGCCTTTAAACAGCGGATAACTTCATCGCATGTATCGTACGAATTGTTTCGACTGAAGGTTTGCTAACTTGCGGCTGATTCATATTTGTTTCGATGAATTCATTTACTATTATGCGTTTTCTATCGTAGCGTTGAACTAGTTTTTGGAAAGCCTCTATGTAGTTAGCGTCATCCACCCGGACAAGTCGTACTAATTTTTCAGCCGGACCTCGCAACTACCCCACCAAATACTGAAATTTTGCGCTGGTGATAGGCTGGTGTTCTCATAGACGATACTTTTGAGTAGGTCATAAAATGACTGCCATTCTCAAGGCTTGCCGCTGAAGGTAGGTAGCGACAACCGTGGTAGCTTGAAATCTGCTGTTGGGCTTGACAACGACGTATTTAGAGTGGTGTCATTCATACGGCAAGATGGTGTTTGAATCTTCGTCCTCATCAATCTTTGGCTACACATAAATAATCTACCCCTCAATATCCGATTGCGCATCCGCGTCGATGAAAACTATTACGTCCTCCACGCTCACAAAACTTTTATAATGTTGGTAAGATTGGAGATTAACACAATGTAAAAATTAATTTCACTTCATGATAATATTGATATGAACCAACCGTTAATAAAATTATGCGTTAACAAATTATATAAAATTGTTATAATTTATTGCAATCGTCTTTGCAAATTCTTTATTAAATTTAGATTAGTTAAGTTTTATTTTAAGAAAGTAAATAAATTATACTCTAGGTTTTTTGTTTCCAATAAACGTCCAGTAACTTCTTCGAAAATGGGCGTCCATGTGGCAATTATGTGGTGTACAATCTCCCACGCGGTTCAATTTGGCAATAAATACACGGGATCCGGCTCGGAGGACCAGCTGATGGTAATCCCAGATGTCTTTATTATAAAGTTGGGATGGTGGTAAGGTTTTGTGGTAATTATTCACTTTTATAAAATAAAACAGGATTTCACAACGTAATTTTGATAATAACTTTATTTTTTAGGTTAAGTATGGTTTCTTTTTGTTACACGTATGACGCACAGTTTGACTCGCAATAAACAACAACTAAAAGATCTTTCAAAAAGAACAACAAAGACTCTGAAATTACAGAAATAATTGAAATAATTCTGTTCATAACTAACTATAATTAACTCTTATCTAAAAGATTTTCAAAAGAACGAACAGTATGAAGCAATAAGTTTGTACATATCTCATAGAGAACCAATTACTTTTAAATCATATTTAATGTTTCATTTTTTACAAATTATTTTATAAAATTCCTGCTTGCCATGGTATAGCTCCGATTCCATTTACGTATTCTTTTAATTCATCTCGAAGTTTGTAGGCAACATTCGCTGATCGATGTAGTCCCATTCATCGAATCGACACTAAAGATTTTTTTTCCTCTCTCCATTGTCCTGGTACAACTTCCACCAGTCCCTGAAACTAATTCCCCATAATTAGATGGATAGTACTGGACTAATGGTCGGGTAACATACGGTAAAACAAATGTCAAAATGTCAAAAACGTTATCATCAATCCGTCTATATAACCATGTCCCTTTCGTTTTTCGTTTCGTTTTCATTTCATTCCGTTTGGTTTCGCCTATATAACTAGCACATTAGAATAGAATCGACGAATTTATTGGATAGGATTATGAATTTGAAACCTTGTAGACACCAGATCAAAGGAATGATGCTTGGATCTTTTACTGTATGGTTTTTTGGATGGCTTAATCTGTTGTCCTAGAATATGAAATCAACGAATGTATTGTAGCGAGTTTGAGAATTTTGACGTTTCTCTCACACAATGTTGTTATCTGAACAAATGACACAACATATTCAGAAAATAAATTTTGAGCATTGTGGATACTCTCTGACCGGAGTAATTTAAATTCTTAAAGGTTTCCAACATTATCAAAGCTGGTCGAAAAAGTGAGTAATGCGATATTGATTGCTTCCAAATTAACCCGAATTGTCCCAGAATTTTTTTTAACGATTTTTTTGTTTTAAACCCCAAAGACGGTGTATTTAGGGTCTAAAATAATGGAAAATATCTTTGGGCCATCGACCTAATTTGTAGTTTTCGTAGTTGCAACACGGGGAGACATATAGAGAATTTTTTCAACAAAATGATTACGTGATGGGACTGCTCGCTTTGGCTTCTCACCATAATGTTGACAATAGTATTTCGCGATTTGTCTTCTGAACTCGAGCTGCGACATTTACGATTGACCCAAACGATGTAGTTGCAATGCATTCTGTACAGCAACAACTACCAGCCAGGAAAAAATACAATTCCACCACTTTACCTTTGTAGGCAATAAGGTAAAGAGACACATTTTGATCTAAACGGCCCACCCGCACATATATTTGTTGTGTTCCGTCACCTCACAATACAAGGACGAGGAGCAAAAACTTTGCTCTTTTGTTCTTTCGAGTAACGAAACGCGTTAGAATATGGATGTGTTTCAAAAGTGGTTGAAGCCATACAAACTACGGTATTATCGACCCATTTTGTTAGACGAACTCCACAATCGCTGCGTTGTCCTTCTTCATTTGTTTTATCAATGGAAGTGGGACACATGACTTAGGTATACGGTTTTCGTGAATTGTTCCACTTCGAAATTCACCATATATCCAGATGGACGACATAATGACCAGACTTTGTAGCCGAACCGCAATGGCTTTCCTTTAATAAATTGCTTACATCCGTGTCTTCCAAAGTAGCCTATCATACTTTAATCATATGACAGATTTGGCTCTGGATGAAAATGTAACAACATTTTGAATTTTAAGCGGTCCGTAATTGGACGAAGCTTTCACATTTTGTCTACGTTCGG
Source organism: Tipula helvola (assembly GCA_963556165.1). Lineage (NCBI taxonomy): Eukaryota > Metazoa > Arthropoda > Insecta > Diptera > Tipulidae > Tipula > Tipula helvola. Next base: position 296,272,861 of record OY744482.1, on the reverse strand, counting down.
GTTTTTAATTGAGCTAGCATGATGCTATCTTCAAAGTGGAGAAATTGTCAAATTTCGTTCAATCGATTTTTTCGCATGCTGTTGAACACAAGAGAGTTTCGCAAATTATCATCGTTTCTCCATATACTCCGAAGACTGGTGTGATAATTATAACCATTGATAAGAAGAATTTCAATGAATGTTCGTAGTTCAGCAATAGTAATTTGAGGATTGCCTTGCTCGCGAAACACAGCATATTTGGCTGATTCGTCTGCTATAAGTTGCATGAACTGGTCATCAAAATATTTTTCGAACCAGGTTCGAAGGTCAAAATTGCATCAATTCTTCTAGTATAGTTTAACATTTTGCAGGATTTTTTTTTATTAGATTTCAGTTTCCGCTTCCGCTGTTCGATTGAAGCAGAAGTCGATGGTTCGTTTGATGTTGGAGAACTAGGCTCGTGTACATCAGCATACGGTGCATTTTCCACGTCCAATTCAAAGTAGGAGTCATTTTCATAATTCAAAGTTGTAATTCGGCGACCACTTCTCAATAATATTTCGTAATTAGCTTTTAGCTGATCAGGGCAGACATCATCGGGAACGCCGCCTAACTCATCTTCGCCATCGTCCTCCCTGCTTATGAATCCATAATTCCCCGGTGGCTCTATCGCTATCATCTAAACTTTCGAGGTAATCAAGAGCCTCTTTCAACATAAGTTTCTTTGGAAACACGAAAATAGTTGTAATGGTTGTAAACAGGATAACATAATTCAATACAAAATTACCACAACAACAAAACATAGTGAACAATAAAATAAAAAAACTAAAGCCGCATTGAATAAACGCAAATTCAGAAACGGGGAAAAATCTCTGCGAATGTCCCCGTGTTGCCGTATGGCAACAGGCACAAACACCGGTGAGAAAACCTTTAACATAATGTTTTTTCCTTCATAGAGCACATCCAGGTTTGATTAGCATGAAGAATCCTTGATTATTTGCTTAAAATATTTTTGAGAAAAATAACGGAACTTAAAACTAAACTCTAACAAAGTAAGTCATACAGTCCATTTCAACTTTTTCCACAATATTTTTTTTGCTTAGTTTTACAACCTCCTTGCACTAAGAGCCAACGCACAACTGAAATAATTTTTCTTGCCAAGTAACTGTTGTTCCTGTACAAAACAAAACCAACGGCAAAACGTTTTTAACTTTGTTAAACGAGGACAATTCGGGTTAAGGAAACCCATGCCATAATTTAAGGAATTCCCTGCTCAAAATAACTGAAAATTACTTTGAATTTTAAAATGTCTATGGTTGGATTGGCATTGTACAAAGAAATATTTAAAAGGTGAAGCTTTGTGGGAAAAGTGTCATACGAGGGATTCGGATAGATATTACATAATTCTTTTTCAATATAAAACTAAACTTTCAATTGCCACCCGTGGTCTTACTCTTACCCCTTACATGACTCGCAAAATTTTACCGGACGAACACATTACAGCCTAAAATTCGAACACGCTGTCCGTTGCTTCTCAAAGGGGGTGACTTGATAATTGGATCGCTGGACTAATAACCTGCATTCGTGAAATCCTTACTATTCAAAATATTATGATAGTTAATACCTTTTTCTAGGTATTGCCGACGTAGAATTTTGGTTAGCTTCGCACTGGTAGACGATTAAGAATATCTAAATTTATCTAAATTTCCAAAAATATTTTGAAAAAAATCTTTAATTTCGGCCCATTTCTAATCTCTAAATTACTGATCACAAGACAGTCATGCATTTTTAGATGACGCAATGTAAAGTTTACTTGTTTGTAATTATTACATAAGAGCTTCAACAAGTATGTTGTATCGATACATTTTTTCTCGAAAAATACCAATATTTTCCTTATTCACTTATACGTTTCAATTTCAACTTTCGGTTCTCTTTATTCATTTTTTTCTTATTAACTTACGAGTACATATCTATATATAAAACTACCAACAAATAAACTGAAAATAACAAACCGAAAAAGTTTTATTTGTGAACTGAATTTTAAATAAGTTTAGTACAAATAATAATCTATACTGTTATACTCGTTCGTATATGGTAAGAGAGCACAGAGCTATATTAACTTAGTAGATATAAACGAGTACCAAAAACAAAATATAAATAAAAAGTTTATCGAAAATATATTTTGAAACAAATATCATAATTATCAGAAACAAATATTTGGCGAACAAGAATAACAGTAACAACTCCAGCCGCTTTTCACGATCTAATTTGATTATGCGGTACCAATTTTCTTATTTTTATTTTATGGTACATAAAAATATGCTAAAAGAAAAGTTTATAAAAATTTATGATTGATTTGATTTGAATTACTTGGCAAAATGAATGTCTTTCATTCAGTACATATGTTTGGGGAGGTAATTGATTTTCTTTGTAATGTTAATTTTTTATTCGCTATTTATATATGGCATATTATTGCGATAGGCTTAAACAAATTAAATTTTTTTTGAATATTTTGCCTATCCCTGTAAGCTTTTTGCCTGGCGGGGCAGCGTAAGTTATTATGGGACGGATGTACATTTTAAAGACTAGTAGTTTGTTGTTTTCACCTAGTCCGCTAATTAAATTAAGAATGGAGTACAGCATGTTGAACGTTATAAAGCACTAATTTTGGATGTTCTTTACATGGGTAGAGAAATCTAGTCCATTTGCCAGGTGTATCCCTAGATACTTTACGGATTTTGCAGGTTTCCACTTGTTCTCATATCCCTTTTTAGGCTAATATATAGCACCATCTGAGTTTCTGTGGCATTTATTTTGATTCTCCACCTTTCGTAGTACTCAGCGAAAGAATTCAGATAGTTCTGGAGTTTGTTGGTATACATTGAAACCCGCTGCGGTTTGTGCAGAACACCGTCGTATCGTCCGCAAAAATTTTCAGCTTTGTCCCCTCAGAGGTAGGTTTTGGAATATCGTGGATGTAGGTAATGCATAGTAATGGCCCAAGCATTGAGCCTTGCGGAATACCTGCGGTCGCCCCTCTAGTTATCGATTTGTAGCGGTTTTCCACTATGACTTTATTAATGTTACCATTGTCGAAGAAATTCGTCCCACAATCAGCTTATGCACCAGTCCATCGTGCCAGTCAAAATCGAAGGCCTTTTGCACAGTTTTGTGTACTCTTGTTGCTGTTTCTATATGATTTATTAGCCTCATCAGGGCTTCCGTGGGTGACCTGTTGTGGATGAAATCCAACTGTTCTTCCGTTAGCAAGTGATAGGCGGCATCTAATAGCATGCGTGCCACGATCCTTGCTGCTTGCGTGCCACGATCCGGGCTGCACAACTTACCGCTTTGTGGTACGGCAATCACCTTCGACGTCTTCTTGCTTTCCGGGAAGTAGCAAAATTTTGGTATTGCATTTATTATTAGCACCATCTGTCTGAATCCTGCCAGAGGCAAATTTTGTATGAGACCCCGTTAACCCCAGGGTACCCTTCTGTTTTTTATTCTGTAACGAAACATCGTCACCGAGGGTGTTGACCATAGGTGGAGAAATTATAACGATAAACCGATAATAATTAATAACCTGGTCTAGCAAGTTTGATTGTTTTAAGGGGGGAGAAATGTTTTTTTATGGACCGGACGGTGTGCGAAAATTTTTGGAGTTGGGTAGTCAGTCAAGAAATAATCGTATTACGGGAAAGAATAATACAAAATAAAATAAAAATAAAACAATAAACTTTTGTTATTTTTTTTTTTGGTCGACCGATACCATACGTTCAGGTGAAAATAAAATAAAGACAATATAGTTGGCAATTTGGCATCTATATTTAAAATTATTGTGCCATAAATTAATCAGAAATAAATTAACGTATTGGTGAATTCGTTGAATAGTGACTAAAACCTATATCTCAGTCAGAAAACGTTAACTGATTGTCTGGTTCTTTTTTTTTTTTTTCGAGAAGAAGTACGGTGTATGTAACATTTTCCGTTATACACAGGTACATTTTGTTAAATCCGGTCACGCGATTTTTTTTTTTAACGTGATGTGGACAAAATTTAAATAGAAAATTATTTAATTAATAATACATAATTGTAAATTAAATATATAAAAATAAAAAAAAAAAATATAAAAAAACTGATAATGGTGTTTATATGAGTGCATTCCAAATTTTAAACTATCAAAATTAAGAAAATAAAAAGTGAAATTAAATTAGATGCTATTAATCATTAAAGAACAGTTAATAAAGAAACAAAAACAAAATTCAAAATATAAAATTATAATCGTGAATACAAACAATTAAATTATATACCAATAGTGATTAATATGATTAAAATGATTGTGCCTTCCTTAAAATTGCTTCGAAATGATATACCTAAGGAATGGTAAACCTAAAAATTAAAAAACTTTGTTGTATGGTGTAGGAATAGTTAAAGTTTTTCCTGGAGTTAAATATAAAAAAATTGGTATTAATTTTGAAAACGAAAATTTGCTAAACCAGTAAAGTAAAAAAAAAAATAAAATAAAAATAAAATCCAAATTGTGCATCATTACATCAGACAACATACCTCAAGGAACAGCATCAACAATCAACAGCAAATTTCATTCAGATGAGTCTTTAAATTTTATTAATAATTTTTTTTTTCAATATTCTGTAATTTTTTTTTCATTCATAATCATAGCAATTAACTCAAATAATTACAATCCAGATAGATTATTCATCATATTATTTTGATTTACCGCTTGTATATAGAATCTGTTTAGATGTTATTTAGTACATTTATTATTTTTTTTACTGTAAGTGTAGGGCAAGTTTTAAGTTGGTACCAACATTTTCTTTATATCAGACTTAGGTTATAAGTTACAATCATTTTGTAAAAATTTTGTTCTATTTTTTTTGAATTTTCGAGCGTTTAATAAAACGACATTTCGTTAATTATAGTACATCGGTCTTTTCTGAATCGTGTTTTCCGTTTTCAGGATGAGATAGGTTAATTTTATTGTGAGTGAGATTAGGATGGTGTGTCTACCTCAAAACTGGGTAAGTTGATGACCATAATTTGCCTTCTTGTTTCCTCCCTCTTCCTTGTCATTCCTGTGGTCTAACAAGATTTATCAATGGTTTAGGAAAACCCACCCCATACCCTGAGTCTAGCCGGCTTAAAATGACCACCCTAAAATCTATTGATAAATATATTTTCTGCTAACAGTTGGTACTATGTGAGATCGGGTGTGAAAGTATCGCAGTATTGATGCTTTCATACTCTGAACTACAAGACACATTCCGATAACTGTTACAATTCCATCGGTCAGTTTCCTCACCTCATCATAATCGGTGGGTCGGGTTCTGTCTCTTGGTCGTTATTGTCGCTGGTGCGTGCAGTGCCTTGGAACACAGCTTCATAGTGGTCTGCAATTTTATTTGATATTTCGACTGGATCAATTATCTGGTCTCCCTCTTCAGCATAATTTTTCCTCCGCTATTTGGTTTGATTATTCTTCTATAGTTTATTTATTTTATCTGTTGGACAGCAAACAGGTAAAACCCAATAACATGCTACCACATTAACCAGCCGTGATTCTTTCATCACCCGGGCATGATATCGCTGAGTTTATTGCGAAACACTGTTTGGAAGTGTTATTTTCCTAGATACTTTTGGTGGTTTGGGTTATGAGGGTGGGACTAAAAAGTGCCGTGACCTTGCGGTGCATGTTGCGATAGTAGTTACGTAACTTGATCATTTTTATGATGTTCGGTGGAAGATGTCTGGGGTTTGCAGTAGGATCCATGTTGAGCCAATATTTGTCTTCCTAATCAGGCAGGGATTAGCTGCGCAAACATGTTTACGCGTACGAAGTTCATGTAGTGCCTAATTCCTTCCCAGTCTGCATTTTCGTAGTCACTCCAGGTGACTGATCGCTTGGTATACGTTGTAATTTCCCTCTAGTTTAATTTTGACTGGTAGGTGGTCGGAACAGAATTCGTTTAATGTCGAAATATTTGCTATGCTTGTTTTTTGTAACTGCATGTCGATGACCGATTCCCCCCTGAGTGCCGGAGCTTTGAAAATAAATTTGTGTTTCGTTTTCTGCACAAAAACTTTGTAGTTGCTTCCCATTAGAATTTTCTATTGTGGGGTTCCAATAGTGGTGTTTGGCATTAAAGTCTCCACAAAGGAGAACTACTTTTGTGGTTAAACAGTTTGTTCAAGTATGCTTTGTTTACTTTTCAAAAGTATATTGCGAAAATGGTAAATGCAACTCTGCCTTCTCCAATCAGCGATGTGGCTGTAAAATTTTCGTCTACCAATGCTTTTGGGCTTGTGTAGTTTATGTCCTCTCGCACAAGTATGGCCGTACCTCCCGATCTGCCCATTTTTGGGTTTGTTTTGTAAATTTGGTAATTTTGTATGTGAAGTTTATGCGATGCTGCCATTTTCGTCTCGTTGAGGCAGGCAATATGAGGCTGGTGTTTGTCCAGACTGTCAGCTGATAACGGCGCGCCAGACTTACTAAGCTGTTGCAATTTAAAGTGATGATCTTCATTTGAAGTATTGGCACACGAAATTGAGATATTTACTCTTCTGTGTATTAATGTCGCGCACCTGATTTAGTCGCGGTATGAACTCTGTTATGTTTTCTGTGAGTGAGATGAGGTCTACTCCAAACAGCTGCTGGGACTTAGAGAAAAACTCTCCTAGAGGACTATTGGTCTCGTGGGAGTGACTCCCCTCTACTAGTCCTGGTATACACTTTGAAAAAATTCTTATTGTTATCGAAATTATTGAAAATATTGCCCCGCGAGTTCTAGGTTTTAATGAGTTGGTAAAAGAAACACTCGGTCTAACAAAATTGGAATCGAAAGAAGAACTCGCGGGCCAGATCAAATTTTTTGATTTATTAAATTTATTAGATTTACTTTGCTTACCCATACATCCCAGTCTCTCTGAGCATTCTGTGAAGCTGGCCACATGGCTCCCCCGCAGTTGTGGCATTTAACTGGGATGCTCTGGTCTGTGTTCCTTGGACATTTTCCAGGTTCGTGGTTGCTGGCATATTTCACTCAGTTGTACCTCATGTAGCAGCTTGAGGCAGCATGGCCGATCCCCTCGCATCTTCGACATTGCGTTACTGGAGCCTTCCGCTTGGTTTTCCAACTTATCTTATATCCACAATATCCATGGATTTTTTGGATATCAACGGTTTTTATGTTTGCCGCGAATGTAACGATCGATGAGTGCATCTTGGGAAATTCCTATCTTAATTTTTTGGCACTGTTTGTGTAGCTGTCAAATGATGATGAGCCTTGCCCATTTATCAGCTCGTTTACTTTAATTAATATCCCAGCGGTGTATTTTTTGAGTAATTTATTCACCAGATTGGTGATATGATTTAGGGATTTTCCATCCAGTTAGAATGCTGATGTTTTTCTAGGCAAGGTACTAGTGAGGCGCATGCACGCTTGAATTTTTTTAGGAAACCCTCCATGAGTTACTCGGTTCTTTTTTAACTTTTCACTAACTTTTTGTTTACTATCCGGTTATTATAAGTGCGTTGGTTTGTGGTGAATTAACTGAGTTATCTGAATTAACTGAAGTGATTTGTCCGTTCGTTTGGTATGCTTCACTTCAGTTAACAATATTGAGCTACTGATTTATCTGAATAATAATTTTGCTTGGGTAGATAATTCAGATAATTGTTTTTGTTGTTTTGGAACATTATTTTGTTTTACGCATCGAAGTAGCCAGGATATTTTAGAGAATTTTAAATTATTTTTCTGTTATAATGGATGACGATTTGATCGAGTATGTGAGTTTCGCAAATCACGAAGAATTTGCAAATGTGAAAATGTAACGTGACACATAAAAATAATTGGTCCAAGAAAATGGTCGATTAACTCTAAATTTTAATTATTTTATAACACAAGCCAATTACTTCTTAACAATAATTTGACTTTATCTGAATTGCAGCAAACGAACGACCAATTCACTTCAGTAGCTTAATTATCTGAATAATGACTCAATTATCGGAATAGTAACTCAATATCAATTCAGTTAATTCACCACAAACGAACGAGCTTTATATTGTAGTATTTGTTTTTCCTCGCTGACACTTTTCCGAAAGGTTTTTGATTTGATTTTATTCTATTTCTGTTGTTTTTAATTTTGATTATCTATTATTTAGCATGGGAGTCCTTGATCCTTATTGATCGGGTCATGTAGGTAACTCTATGGGCAGCATGCAATTTCTCTATTGGCTCTTGCTGGCTCCTCGACTCTGGCTTGGCTCTGGCTCTTTTAAAACCTCAGTTAAATATTTATATTTATATTAACGTTTACAATAATTTTGGGATGTATACGTCCTATTTTGAACATGTAGGCTAATTCATAATGGACGTACGAAATTTAATCAAACGTTACATTAAAAAACTGTTTGCACAAAAGTCATTGTTTTTAATTTTGTCTCCCTGTATACAGAAAAATGTTATTGTTTGATTGTATAAAGTAGTGAAAAATGGTGGTTTTCTTTTCTCATCCTACCTGAAAATGTAGAGAGATTTATTTCTTCCCCGATTTTTCAATCATTAATTCTAAACATATTTATGACGCAAATTATCGAATAATATATTCAATTCGAATGACTTTTAGTTCATAAATATTTAAATCAAAAAATCTTATGATTAAGCAACACGAACATTCAAAATACTTCTTTGGACCAAAAATGTTGTGTACCATCTGATCAAATTTGACCCGGACTGGTAAAAAGAACAACAACATTATGTATTTTAATAAAATCTTTATTATCGCCTTCAAAATAGGATCCTTTTGAGCTAATTCATATAAGCATGCCAACGGCTAATGCATTTTTCCATACACCTTATTTATAGGCCTCAGCCTCCTTATAGGATGGCCTTTAGTTCCTTCCTTAAGCGAATTTCATTTTATCGCTTTAATCGACTCATGGCGCGTTCTTCGGAGCAGATATTTGAGCTTCGGAAACAGGAAAAAGTTACAGGGAGCATTCACGAACTTCGGAGTCCGAGGTTTTACCAATTTTTTGACTTTAGGAACTTGACTACTATAGTGAATTTTAATTATTATGTTATCTAGAAAACCGTAAAACTTGAATAAAATGTTTTCTTGAGACTTTCGAAAGGTATTAGTACGAGGAATAAGCAAAAATTAAAAACGACTTAATAATTTCAAATTGTATGGGTAACAACTTTGAAAATTTTTTCTGAAACTTAAAAAAATTAAATTTAGACATTTATTTAAATAATGGAATGGTCTATATTATGTAATACATCAAAACAAAAGTAATTCTATCCCTAAAATACGCTTTGGCCTTCGATTCCTGTCCTAGAAGTAATTAAGAAAAATATATATAAACGTACCATCTCAAACTCGCACGGTATCTCACAAAATATTGAAAATGGACCACCACTCCCTTCTGTCCTTTCTTTCCACCAGGATGATATTTTGGCCAAAATTAAACAAGGGTCATCCCCTAAAATATATATACTCAAGTATAAAATACCCTTAACAGCGCCATACAACTCTTTTGGTTGTTGAATCTGATGCTTTACACTGGAAACTATCTAGGTTGCTTCTTAACCAAATAACAAAGTTCTAGAATATAGTAAGGACTATTCTTACAGTATTATCCAAATTGGTCCTATACCGATATATCGCGGTATTTCTTTCCGTAAAATGCAGGTTAGCTTTCTAACTATGGAGCGAAACGATAGGTGCGCAGCCTAGCGCACCTAATTAGCTAATACTTTCCTATCGAAGTTCAAATGCCTATGATTTAGCGATATTTTTCTTAGTGAAAGTTCCACTTTACCCAAGCAACCGGCATAAAGATTTTAAATATCATCTTGCGAAATTCATGCTTTGTAAAAACAACCCCGTTCTATACTCTCGCCTCTTTCGAGGAAATACCTATAAACTAAGGAAATTCCTCTATAGCGACTCGGACAAATAAAGCGGCAAGAGAATTAACACAAAAAAATGTATTAGGCTTATAAACAAGAGTTGTTTAGTGCAGTCGATGATTCATGATGTTTTCTGCCTCATTTTATATGTATTATCTAGATGAATGGATGAATCTGTTGTTGATATTTGTTGAATTTACCACCAGGTCCTATTTCAATTGACTTAAAGCTCTGAAATCATTTATAGATGTCCGTTTTTCGTGACTATTTATATTGTTTGAATTGTTAAATGAAGGCTTCCTTTATTAGAGAACTGAGACGTCGTTTAAAGTACTGTTATTTTCGTAAAAAAACCAACAAAAAAAATTGCTCCTAACTAAAACTTCTGGAATAGAATTTATCATATTTCTCATATATCGCGTAAATAGTAACTTGTAAATAGAAGTTATTGAGTACTGAAGCAAGCTAGTACATGAAAAGAAAATTTATCACCCAACAAAAACATGAAAGTTTAAGAAGAAACAATAGGAAAACATTACATTGAGGTGTTAATCGAAAGACAAAACAGAAAAAACAGCTTTTAATAAATTTAAAAAAGCTTGAACTCAATTTAGAACAGTAAAAATCAAGTACCTTATATCTTAAAAGGGGTTTTATGTATACTAATGATTCAATAAAGTCGCTTCACCGTTTAGCTCTACATATACATGTGTATAACATTCGCTGCATGATAAAATTGGTAGGTGTTTATTATACCTTTTCGGTTGCGGAGGAAAAAAATTCAGCACAAAACAGTGAGATAAAAAGATAATGATGAACTTTCTTTTGTTTTGTCTTCCAGATAGAATTTTCAATTTTTGTATTTTTTTTTTCATTTAAAATAGAAAACTCGAATACAAAACAAGGGAATAATTATCAAATTTCGAAAAATGTGTTTTTGTTTGACTTTAGTGTTGCCTGATTACAAAATTGTATATTTTGTATTATCAATTTATGTTCGTGTGCGCTATTTTTTTTTTTTTTTTTTTTGAAAATTATTTCCATTGTCAGAATTTTTCTGAAAGGAAGATTAATTAAAAGTTGATAGTCTGTTTCTCTTTCACCGTCTATTGTCAAGTGCTTTTATGTATGGAACTGTGTTAATTTTTTTTTTTTTTTTTTGCCTCCATTAATAATTAATTAAATTTTTTATATTCAACTTATATTATGTTAGAAGTTTAATGAGTTATTTGTTATTTAGGCAAAATGGTATATTTTGCTTGGCATGAAAGATATATTTTACATACATAATAACGTTTTTTTTTTAAACAGATTAATTATAGAAATAGTCCTAAATCCCAGGAAGTTTTTTACTTAGTTTCTTTGAGATATATATGTTGTATAGATATTTGTCTATAGAAATGAACATAGGACTTCTTATAACCATTAATCACACTCAAATACATAAAATGGGGCATCAGAAAATTAATTTTAGCATATGTAATGACTGTAGTGTCACATGGTTGGTTTGAAATGGGCAACCAGTTTATTTATGTTTTATTGAATTAACATCTTTTGAATAGTTATGTTAATTGTTTGAACTTATCACTGAATTGTTTGATTTGGTTGTCTGAACGCCTTGCTTAGAAATTGTTTATACATTTTATTAGACGAATGGTTAAATGGACCATTATATTTTATGGCTGTTGGTATAATTACGCAGAACCTTGTAGCGATGAATAATTTCACCGTTACAAACAATGGGACATGCTTATAGTAACAATATTCGCCGCTGTTTTTAAATACAGCACGCCCGGTAAAGGTTAGAATGTCAAAGCACAGAATACCCAGAAGCGACATAACGCGGTTTTTATATGGAGAAAATTGGACTAATTTCTTTGACCTTGGTTTATCGAAGGTAAGATTTTCGGTGTTAAATTATCGTCCAGTGGCTGAAAATTCAAAATTTACATGTAAAATATAAGGTAAGAGCAATAATTTCTTGGTCCACCTAATGTCGGTTCTGGTTGTTTATTATTCTGTGGTCAAAGGGTATTAGTGTTTTGTATCGAAACTGTATTGTGAATTTAATAACATAACAGTTATTTACGTCACAAGGGCGGTAAATGAGTTGTTACAGTACGAGTTCGACGTTTATTTTGAAACGAGTTTTTCGAATTTTGAACGAGTACTGTAACGATACAACGTTTTATTTCATACTATATGGGACATTAATTCGATTTTTTCATTTAAAATTAAATTTTAAAGTAAAAACATGAGTTTGAAATTTAGAGAAAATCAATCCAAATGATTTTCAAATTATCAAGTTACCCTAGTTATTTTTTTTTTGTTGTTTGGTTTTACAGTCTACTCTACTGTAATAGCTCGTTTTCCGGACATTTTTGTTCTCTGACGTAATGATTCATTTCCCGGAGTGAAATCAATCACGTAAACATTAATTTGCGGTATAGTATGAAATAAAAGAATTTTTCTGTTTTAAAATATTTATAAGTCATTTAGCGACGCATTCGAACTTCGGAGCCATAAAATTAAACGTTAAACATTATTGTAATCTTTATTACGACGGCAATGACATCTGATGTGCGGAAACTAAAATAAACTCTTTTTGCATGTCCCGTACCGATAATAAGGTGTACAGAAAACATGTAGCGGGTTGAAAAGAATCAGATAAATTTAGTCTCTGGAGCAAATATTTTGTTTTGTTTTGGGTTTCAAAGCCCTGATTTGAAATAATTATTTGTTGGATGATAAGCGAATTTTTTTTTTTTGTAATTGTATACGATCGCAATAATTATTTTGTTTTAAAATGATCATCTTCAGAAATGAAAATGTTTATCGTTTCCCCATTTCCAATATATACCTCTCGCGAACCCAATTTTTTTTGTATTGCGAACGAGAAGAAAGAAGAATGGATTGGAGGGGTAACCCAAGAGATGAAGAACGAAATGGAATGAGAAGAAGATGAAAATTGGTAAATTTAATTTTGTGTGATTGGATTTGGGCTCTTGGATTTGGATTTTTGAACGAGATACATCTCGAGTTTTGGACCAGCATTATTTATAATAAATAAATATATTTATTTCGGATTGGCGTTGGATTTTTTTTGGTGGATACAACATGTTCGAGGTTGTTTGATTTGACCAACGTGATTTCGAGGGATATGGACACTGGACAATTCACCTGGTTAAAGAATAGTAAATTTATTGCTGCATGTACAACAACTGGTTTTGAGTTAAGTATGGATTTTTTTTTATGATTATTTGTGTCACAAAAGACAAAACATAATATAAGAATATATATAACTTTCTGTTGAGTGCATAAAATACGGGATCAGTGATTTTGATGGTGTTTTTTTTTTGCATTGGTTAAATTCAAAAGATAAATTGAATCCAAAACCAGATTTTGTATGTTTATTTTTTTTGTGTAATAATCTGGAGACACGTGTGTTAGCCGTGGTAAGCCATTTTGAGTAGAGTACCGAAAAAAGACGTTATCTTGTTGTATTGAGGCAATAAATAAATCGGAATGGATTGATTTTATTTGCTGTGCGGCACGTTTTTTTTAAGTTTGGATTTTTGGTACTGGACCACGTGGGATACATTATATTGCGGAGATGCAGTAAAGGAAAATTTTGGGTGAGCGTATCCAGATATTTGTAATTTTTTTTTTGTATAAATATTTTCAATTATTCTGTTGATTTTTATTTTGAGTTATAAAGTTTTTTCTTAATAATTAATTTTTTTTTTTTCTCCCATCTTTTCTAAATAAAAGAATTTGTTCTAAAATCCACCCCTAAAGTTTCAAATCGCTCTTTGAGATAGCCGGAAAAACTATTACGTGTGGAAGGTTTCTTCTTTTGAAGATGGCGCCCAACAGTATTTATTAAAAACTCACCAAATTGAGCAAATTTTGAATTAAAGAAAAGATGCGGGTTTTGTTTGTTTATTATTAATAATTTTGGTTATTTAGTTATTATTAACAATTTTTTTTTCTTTTGGTTCTTATAGATGTCGGGTCATACTGGAAACATGGAGAACGAGCGATTTGCCGATTTTGTTGTTATTACTATTTTGCGGAATTTTTTTTCTTTTTTTTGTTAATTTTTGTCAACAGTAATTATTCTGTTTAGTGATTTTTTTTTTTGATAAATTATTGTATTTTAATTATTCTTTTTTTTTAATTAATATATAATTAAAATAAAAATAAACTTTTGCGAATAAGCTTTATAACGATAGATATTCGGTTGTTTGTATTTTTTTTCCTTTCTGGGTTTTGGAGTTTAATTTGTTTTTTTTTGAAGAAACCAAAATCCACGCGTTACAAACAATTATGATCAGGTTGAGCAGTCGGTGATGGATTATTTATGGAGATAGAACAAAAAAAACCAACAAAAAAATAGAAATCAAAAAAAAAAATATCGATTGTAAACGTTGTGTCATAAAGTCGGAAAGAAAAAATTCACAATTTGTGTCTATAAATTTGTATTTTTCACTTAAGCATACGAGTACATAGCTATCAGTGAAAGAGAAAAAAAAATGTGTGTAAATCAATTTAACTAAATAATAATTGTTATAAATTAAAAGTGTTCTGAAATTTGGAAGTGTATAAAAGTCTAAAACGTTCGTATTAAGTTAAACCAATCAATAGTGTGGGAAAAAAAATTATTTGAAAAGCATCATCAAATTAATGCTTGTTCTGGGCCCTGATTCTCTAAAAAAAAAGATAAGGAGTAAACGTGTAAACTTGCAAAAAGCGAAGCTTACTTTAATGAGTTTGCAATTTTTCGATTTGACTACTACTTCAAATTAAATGAAAAATTTCAAACTAATTAACGAAAGCTTTGCTTTTTACAGGTTTACACGTTTACCCGTTATCTTGTTTTTTTAGAGATTCAGGGCCCTAATTCTGTAACAAATAAGATAATGTGAAAACGTGATAATGAGCATTTTACGCATGCTTGTGCCTAATCGGTATTCTATACTTGTGTTAAGCAAGATATATTGATAAATAAGCAAGCTAAGAAACGTCAAAAATTTACACATACAATTTATCTTGTGTTATAAGTTTTCTCAGCTACAATTATTATTAGTATTCATATAGAATAACGAATAATTTATTTAAATTTAATAAATAAATATATACAATATTACATAAAATGAACACCGAGAAGTAAGTATTTTAAAATTAATATTTATATTAAATTAAATTGAAAATTAATTATTTATTTAAAGGGTTATTATTCCACGAGGAAAACGTGCTAGCTCGGAGCAAAAAGGGGCGCTTATATCATATCTAGAAGAAAATATAAATTTTGCCCATGAAAGGTAAACTAATTATATGTTATTTAGGTATTTGTTTTTATGAAATTATTGTGAATAACCTTTTAGATTCGAATGTGATGCGGGTGTGAATACGCAACAACAAAAATGGCAAGATTTGTCCACAAAATTAAATGCAATGGGAGGTGCACTGAAAAGTCCTGTGCAGTGGAAGCAATATTGGAGGGACTTCAAGTATGCTTATACATTTTATTTTTCAGAAATTTAAAATAATTTTGAATTTGTATCAAATTTTAGACGGAATGTGAAAGCTAAAGCAGCTGAGGAGAAGCGGCAGACCGAGGCATCCGGCATAAACGGAATGAAAAAATTAATAACTCTCGACGTGTTTGAACGGAGAGCCATTTCAATAATGACAGTTGACATTATAGATGGTGATGGTGCCAGTCAAGAAAGAGGATTTTCTAATCTAAAAGTAAGATGTACTTATATCCGTATGTGTCCTTAATATTATTTTTTCGTTAACAATATTCGAATTAAGTATTCGAATTAAAAACATCCATTCTACCAGCAGAAACAAATTTAGAAGGGATACCCAAAACACCGATCACTAATACCATTAATGGAGGGAATAACACCAAGGAAAGGCGACGAAGACGTGGAGCGGTTCAGAGTTTGGGTGAACGACGCAGAAGAACGGGAGATGATATTGAAATCAACAAATATTTGGAGCTGGAGAAAACCAAAATTGATTTAAACCGGGAAATATTTCAGTACCAAAAAAATTTAGAAAATAGCAAATTAGCAGTAGAGACTAAAAAGGCTGATGCACTATTATCGATGAGTGAAAGTTTGCGTGATATGAAGCATTTGATGCAAATTCATCATAATTGAAAATTCAAATTTTTTATTTATTTATGTACATAATTATTATTATTGTTATATTATTTTAATGTGATATTTTAGATTATTGAATTATATTGAATTAAAAGAAAATGAATAATTTTGAAAAAAATAATTGTTTAATTTAATTATTAAAAAATTCCTGAACAAGTCGTTCTCTTGCCGTAATTCCCCTTTGAAGATATGACTCGCTGTTGTCATCCGCGACATCATCGTCTTCTACTTCATCCATCGCCAAATCTTCTTCATCGTATGGTACATTTGATAGCACCATCAAATTATGTAAAACCGCGCATGCGTTGATAATGATGCCTGTCTTTTGCGGCGGATACCGTAATAGCCGGTCCTTTCCTAAAATTCGAAATCGGCCTTTGAACACCCCGATGCATCGCTCTACGCAATTACGAGCCTTTCGATGAGCGACATTATACGCATTTTGCGGAGCATTGGTCGAATTTCTTATGGGAGTCATCATCCAAGGGCGCTGCTCGTGACCACTGTCACCTGAAAATTGTTTGATACATGATTATTAAGATTGTCTTGTTTGTCTTGTTATTCAACTTGTCTTGATTTCGGTTATTTACCTATAAGCCAAGTATTTGAATTTCCATTTCGGTGTAAATTCACCATAAATGACTTGGCTTGGGAGTTGGACCAAATGTAGGAATCATGTGCTGTTCCTCCATATCTTGCGTTTATATTTAGAATATTCAAATTAAAATCGCAAATCTATAATGTATTTAAAAAAAAATATTAATCGTTAAATTACACGTACATACACTAAACTTACTATTTGAACATTTTTAGTATGTGCCCTTTTTCTCCCATTATAATAAGCATGCTCTACGGCTGCATTTGGCTTTTGTATTGTCATATGAGTGCAGTCAATAGCGCCTATTATGCCAGGAAATCCGAATTTATCATAGAATCTACAAACCAAATTTATGTTATAAACGAATTTCACTTAGATAAAAACATTAGCTTACACCGATTTGACTGAATTAATGTGCATCTCCGTTTGAGGGAACGTGATAAAATTTACGCTATGGATGTCATCGATAGCTTTGCCCACGATATCGACACACCGAGAAACCACGGTTTGCGATATTCCAAGAAGAAAATCGTGGCCGACGTTTTGTTGATACCCACCTAAAATTGAAAAATGAGATATGGGTACCTTCGGATGCCCTAGTTTTCATATACCTAAGAACGATCTTGACCATTGGACACAACGCTCAAGAAAGCCAAAATTTGAATATGATCCGGAATTAAGGTGCACCGTTGAGGCTCACGCATCATTGGTCGTAAATCACTGATCAATTGATGAACTAAACTCTTTGGTAACCTATAAAATCTCTGAAACGTAGTTTCAGGAACATTAAAGGGATTATGAGAATCTCTCAATCGAAGTCTCATCACACGAAGTCTTTTAGTTCGCCGTCTTTCTACAATCTCGTTGAGTATTGTGATACGAAACATTCTAAAATATGTATTAAAAAAAGTTTAATTTCTCATTATATATTATGATACATTTATTATTAATTATAAATACACAATTACCTTTTCGCTGTTTTAGCCTTAATTATTTCACTAAAAATTATAAAATAGTCAAATAAATATTACTGTTATTATGTATTGAATTATATTTGTGCACTTTCACTATTATTATTAATATATATATTACAAATTAGTTTATTTTCATTTGAAAAATTAGGCATTAAAAATTATATTCAGCAAGAAAAAGTTTACTCGCTGACAATGTTATATTACAGAATACCGTTTTAATGAAATAAGATACAAATTGTGTAAATTTTTTTTGTGATAATTTTTTCAATTTTTCGCTTTATCCATTATCTTGTTTTTTACGGAATTAGACTACAGGGTGCTGAGGAATATAAAGAACAACATTTTTGGTTTATATCTCTGCTAATACAACTTATAAAATGACACAAAATATTTATTTTGATTCGTGCATTTGTTCGTGCATTTGCTAAAATAAATTTGAAATAGTAGCGCATTGCTCCTCAGCCATCTGTCTGTATAAAAATAAACTATTTATTGACATTTGCATGTAAATATTGATTTAAAATGAAATGCCTACTTTGCTAATTTATATGTGTATAAAATATACTTTGTTAATAAAATAATTTATAAAAAAAAAGTGCATGTTTATCTGCCTAACGAATTCATTTCTTCGATTAATATGACCGACACCAAAATATTTGTGTGTATCATAAATGCATCGGATGGGGGAGTAGCACGGCAATTCAATATTCAAATCAATGGATAAATATTTTGGAAAAGGGGGCACATTCTGGATGTACGTACGTTGCATATTACTGGCCGGTAATGACCTAAAATAACAAAAAGTGATAATTATTTTTGCAAATCTTTAATACAAAAGTTATTAAAATATTTTATTTGATTCTCCTAATAATATAATATTTAAATTAATTTAATATATAATTTAATTTAAGATTATCGGGTTTAATATTTACGTTTTATTTTGATTTTAATTTCGCCTTTTTTTAATTTTTTTTTGTGTTTATTGAATTTTGTGATAATACCAAATTTATAATTTATTGATTGATTGATTTGATTTGATTGATTTAGTGTGTACGACCAAGCCTAAGGCAAGTTTCCCGGATACGCCGGGTCCACCGTACACCCTCTTACGAATAACAAAATCGAGGGAAAGGAAAGGTATGTTAGTAACAGAGAATCAACCCGGTTCCAGACACCATGGCGATTGATAGTTAGTAAATAAGACAACACAAGACAACACAATTTCTAAACTACATGATTGTTAACTGCTTGTTGTTCCTGGAGCGTTGAGTCCGGCTATACCTTTGTTACTGAAAATTAGGATTAAATTTAATCCCTTTAAGAATGATTAATTCTGGAGCAATCTTAAATTCTGAAACAAATTAAATTATTCATCAGTATACTTAAAATAAACCCCTCTAAACACCTATGATTTTATTAATTTAAGTATACTTAAAATTACATCCGCATCAATCCTAGGCCACCTAAATAATTCAATAAATAATTTAAAAAATCCTCTAGTTCCGTGGTTCCCAACCACCGGTCCGCGGCAATATTACAACGGTCCGCAAAATTTTTCCTATATTTTCCTACTAATACTAGCGAAAATATGTTTTATATTTATTATTTATAATATTAACTAATCATACAATATTATATAAAATATTATACAAAATATAAAATATTAACTTATTTTTATTAAAAAATATTTGTGTACGAGTAAGAGAAAAAATAATGTTGAATAACAAACTAAAAGGATAATACGAGAACATATAACAACAGTTGTCTGTGTATAAAAATTTAGTTTTTTTTTGGTGTATTTTTTGTGTTACATAAGAATTGTTTTATAGCTTAATTTTATAATTTGGTTATTCCCCGTAATTCTGTGAATTGTGTGATAAAAACGTGATTATTTTTCCAATATTATCAATCAAGTGCATAGTGTGTTTTTGAATATATTTGAATACTGAAAAAGTGAGTGCAAAAATAATTGAATAACCGTAAAAATGAGTAAAAAAACAAATTCAAGGAACTTTATTAAACTTTTTTCGTAAGCCGATTTCAGAATCAAATAATAGTAGCTCAAGTCAATTACCTCCGATTTCTGAACCAACTGCTGGTTGTTCAAGTCAATCAAGTTTGATGCAAAGTACATCAACTTTAAAAATTAGTAATGATGCAAGTTTAAATAATAGAGATGCAGAACTTCACTCTCCGCCTTCGAAAAAGAAAAAAAAATGTTTCATTCGTCGATACAATGCGGATTATTTGAAGTTTGGGTTTATTGAACTCAATGTGTTATATGTGGGGATATTTTGTCGAACGAAAGTATGAAGCCTGCTAAACTTATTCGTCATATTAAAACAAAACACCCAGAGATAGATACAAAACCAATTGATTTTTTTCAACGTAAAAAACTTGAGTTTAAAATTCAAAAAAGATCTTTTACTGACAGTTTTTCTGTTGATAAATCTCTAGTGAAAGCGTCCTATTTAGTAGCATTACGCATTGCTAAATGCAAAAAGCCATTCACAATTGCAGAAGATTTAATTAAACCCTGTTTAATTGATGTATGTGAGGAAATTTTAGGTGCTGCAGCTCGGGATAAAATAAAGGGCTTGCCTCTGTCTAATAACACAATTACACGCAGAATTGCTGATTTATCTGCTGATATTGAAGATCAGATAATTCAAAACGTAAGAGACTCTGTTTATTTCGCAATACAATTAGACGAATCTACTGATGTGTCGAACAAAGCCATACTGTTATGCTTCGTTCGATATATTGATTAAAAAGTAAAAGATATAAAAGAAGAATTTTTTTGCTGCATTGAGTTACCTTCTCATACGACGAGTTCTGAAATCTTTAAGATCATCGATGATTATATTAAAATCAATTCTCTTGAATGGAAGTACTGTGTTGGGTTATGTACAGATGGAGCAGCTAGTATGACCGGTAGGCATTCGGGAGTTGCGAAGAGAATTAAAGAACTAGCCGCTATCGAAATAGTATTTATTCACTGCATGATACATCGTGAACATTTAGCAGCAAAACAAATGTCATCGCAATTAAATGATGTTCTTCAGGAATCAGTGAAGATTGTTAACTTTATTAAGAATAATGCACTCAATTCAAGATTGTTCACGATTTTGTGTCAGGAAATGGGATCTGACCATGAACATTTATTACTGCATGCAGAGGTTCGATGGCTTTCCAGGGGAAAGGTCCTCAAAAGGTTATTTGAATTGAGAAAAGAGGCTGAAGTAATTTTAAAACAAAAAGGAAATCAGTTCGCTAATGTTATGTCTGACAAAAATTGGCTAGCTAAACTCGCATATCTTTCAGATATATTTGCACTCGTCAATGAGTTAAATTTAAGCCTGCAAGGAAATATGACCACTATTTTCAATTTATATAATAAAATTGACGCATTCAAAAAAAAAAAAAAAAAAAAAAAAAAAAAAAAAAAAAAAAAAAAAAAAAAACTTAATATTTGGCAAAATAGAGTAAATGAGAATAATTTTGAAATGTTTACCTCTCTCAGTGAATTCATTTTGACTGAAAATCTTGCCACTGCAGTCATTAAACATATTATTGCGGAGCACTTAGCATCTCTAGTGGATGCGTTGATACATATTATCCGGCAGAAGAAGACAAACGCTCAGGAAATTTGTGGATTGCTAATCCTTTCGTGGAACACCAAGCCAATAAACTGACATATGAAGAAGAAATACAGCTCATTGAACTCAGTTCAGATTTAATCTTAAAATCGTTATTTGCAACAATGAGTTTAGCTCAGTTTTGGATACAAGTAAAGGAAGAATATCCAGCATTATTCCAAAAGGCTATAAAATTAATACTTCCATTTGCAACGACATATTTATGTGAATCGGCATTTTCTGCTATGACTGTCATAAAAACTAAGCAACGCAATCGTTTGCTTATTAATCAAACCTTGCGTGTTGCTGTTACCAACATAAATCCTCGAATTACCAAATTAGTAAAGGAAAAAGAACAACAACAGTCACATTAATATAATTAAAATTATTTTTAAATTCACTTATTTAATCTTAGAATTATTGTTATATTTTTTGTATGAATATTTATGAAGTTGAAATAAAAAAGTATGAAATTTTACATAAACGTGTACTTAATATATATATATATTTATTTAAAATATTCACGATGCGAAATTCACCGGTCCGCGGTCATGTTTGGGTTGGGAATCACTGTTGGCACCCCTACAAATTTTAACAATTAATTAATTTCATCAGCTTACAAAATTAACACAATTTTTAATTTCAGCTTCTTCACTCCTTGTTGATCCTGGAAGGTTGATTTAAGCTGGAATTTAATTCTGAAACACGGGATTAATTTAATCCCTAATAATTATTAATTCTGAAACTATAATCTATACTTGAAATTAGCTTCTTTATTAGAAAGGATTAATTTTAATCCCTCTAATAATGATTAATTCTGGAACTGACTAATATTCTGAAAATTAACTTATTAATCAGTGAACTAAGAAAGGAACTCCTTTAGATACTATTCACATATTAACAAAAATAACTGATAAACAAAATCAAGAGGGTGCCAGTCCTTCCCGGAATTCCAATTTCACCAATCCGATCAAAAAAACTACAGTTTAACTCAAAACTACTATTATAAATGAACCATTTTCGTGAACCTGCCACTTAAAGTATAGAAGTTTCATCTGTGATGACTTCTGGAATGAATTACAATTAATATCACCAGTACCCAAAATTAAAGTTATAAGAACTAATTAGTTTCTAAAGTATGAATTCAGTTTAGGAATTCCGTGCAGTTCAGTAAAATTAACTACCCCGTATTAAAAATAATCATGCTTAAATAAACAAAAAATTTTATATGAACAGTGAAATCTCGAAACAGCGCAGCCAAAGGGACCGGAGAAATGTATTTAATTATTTAATAATTTAATTTAGTTGTGTATTTACATATGCAAAGTTTTATTATTTTACCTCCTTATTAACCATATATTTTCACATAAACACTTCCTTCACACTTTTTCACATAAAATTTCCTTGCGAAATTACAATTTCCTTAAATCAGTATTCACTATAACGAGACCTCACTGTATTACATACGATAGTTTCTGGTTCAACTCAAATTTACTCGATAATACAAAGTAAACAAATCCCATTAGAATCGAACACAAGAAACTTTTAATTCTAATTAAATTTCCAATTCAACTCAAGATTACTCGATTATACGTGGTATAAGAATCTTATTTGAATTGAATACATGAAAATTTTGCGTTGTGTAGTTCACTGTATATAAAGAGCACTATAAACACAAAGAATACAACAACGCCAAGTAAAAATAATAAAATCGTATTACAGTACAAAACTAAAACCACCAACGCACATAGAGAAAACAAACGTTTTCATATAATCCTTCACGTGCGCAGCAGGGAAAGTATCGATGTGTACATAGTGTGTTTTGGTACAATGCCTTCTCTATATTATATACATATATAATAGGCTTCACTATATTATATATTACTGTATATATTTCCGAAAATAACCTCGTACACTACACATACACGACTGTGAATACAATTCAGAAACAAATATCAACAATCGAACACTATAGAACCAATGTTAAATAAATAAAGAATATATGTGTTTGTGTCGTTTCCACATAAAACAAAAAATACAACACATACATAATCTCGTAAGAGAAAAGAGAGAAACCGAAAACTTGTATATTCATGTACAGAAACAGAAATTTAATGCGTAAATTTATTTATTCGATTTTAATTAAATTTAAATACGAGATAATGTATTTGACCATTCGAATTTTATGCACCAACTACACAAATTTAAGACATGCATTATTAAGCGAGAAAGCCAAAATTTGACTTGTTTCGCTATAAATATGAAAATAAAAATAAAATATAAATATAAAACAATGCCTGTTGAATGCATCCCGATGGATTGCATTCTATCCATATTTAAATTTTCACTATTCTTATGCACACACTTTTACTTAAATAAATTAAATTAAAATAAATTATATATAAATTATATATTTAAACACTTTAACACTACATTAGAAAATAAAATAAACTAAAAATTAATTAAATTAAAATTTTCTCGAAGAAGACGACAAAAACACGTCCTCCTTCTTCGAGCGTCAACGACCGACCAATACCAAATTTATAATTTATTATATTATTAATGTTAAAAGATTTGAAATGAATTCAATTGTTCCAATTTTATATTACGACCGTGAGTTAAAAACTAAACGGTACAACGAGTATTTGCGTAACACGTTAGATCCCTTCAACATATTATCTGACCGATGGTGAGTTGATTAAAAATTAATTTCTTTTAATATATTATAAATATGAAACATTTTGGGCAATTATATTTTTAATTTTACAGTTTTGTGGACAGCTATCGCCTCCCGAAGCATTTGGTGCACAAATTAATTCACGTTATCCAAACATTTGTGGTCGAGACGGATAACCTTCTAAGAATACCACTTCATTTAGAAATACTGGCGGCTCTAAATTTTTATGCCAGTGGAAACCCCCAGCGTCGTGTGGAGTTGGATGCTTTCGCTATCATGAGTCAAAGCAAAATTTCATCAAGTATATCCAAAATAAGCAAAATAATTGGCACTAAGTTAGTGTACAATTATATTTTGTTCCCTGACACTTTAGTTGAAGCTAACATGAACAAAGAAGCTTTTTCTAATAAATACGGTGTACCCGGCATAGTTGGCTTGATTGATTGCACCCATATTGCGGTAGCAAACTTGCCTAAAAGGAGTGAATACGCTTATGTTAACAGAAAAAACTTCCATTCAATCAATACTCAAGTGGTAACTATAAAATTTAAATAATTTAATTATTATAAGTACATGTAAGCTAATTGTATACCAATTTTTATAGATATGTGATTTTAATTTAAGTATTTTATCAATAAATGCGAGATATCCGGGCTATACCCACGACTCCCATATATGGGATGGAAGTATAATCCTGCCGGAAATTAAAAGGTTAAATGTAGAAGACAATTAAACATGTCTATTTGGTAATATAATTAATTTAAAAATTTTGTATTATTTTACTAATTATTACATCATTCACTTCTGTTAAAGGCGACAGCGGGTATGCATTAAAACCATGATGGTTCCATACTGTAGGCCAGCAACAAACCAACAAATGAATTTCAATCAAATTCATTCCACAATTAGAAGTGGTATTGAGCGTTGTTTCGAAGTTTTAAAGGGTCGATTTCGATGCCTTAAACAATCTTCGGGTCATCTACATTATACTCATGAGAGGGCCGCAAACATTATTTATTCATGTGCAGTTTTGCACAATATTTTAATAGAAAATAATTACCCAATTGCAGAAATCGTAGAAGCAGACGATGTAATTATTCCTCTGAATAATGCAGTGGAAGAAGAAAATTCCGGTGAAATAAATCGTGAATTTTTAACGAACCACATTTTTGAGAGAAACATCATTTTATAGAAATTTATGTCTACATTCAATTTTTTATTTCAAAAATAAAACATAATTTTTTATAAATAATAATTTTGTATTTATTTGCTTTAAACCTCTTTTACATTATTTTGTGCACTTCTAAAATAAAAAATTGACGGAAAAGGTTAGTTTCAAATATTCATCTTTAGTTTCCTAAACTGAGCAAAATCCACATTCCGTTATCAAAGGGAAGTTGATAACAAATCTCCAGTACTGATATAAAAAATAAATAGTGCCCCTATTCATAAAGGCACTAAATAGAAGCAGCAGTTTAAATGAGTGGGTAGAACGTTATTTGGCATTCGTAATTTAAGATGAAATATAAAACGAAATTATGAAAGTAGCCGACCAAAATTGTATACACGCGGTGCTAATTTGATTTAGTGTTCTTCTTGCATTTGGGGATAAGTTATAAAGTTATTAATGGCCTTGTCCCATGAAAACATGTCGGTCCCATGTTTAAAGTGGACATTTCTAATTTTTCACGACGATTTTTATGTTTTGTCGGCTGAATTTCAAATTGACGGCGCACAGTGTCAGATTTTGTTGAAAAAGCGGTCAAAATTATGAAACTTGGCTATTAGTGAAGATACATTTTTGAAATTTTAAGGATATATAGAAGATAGAACACAGTTTACGAGAAACCAGAAAGAAAATAGAAAACCAGGGGTGGAACACAGTTTTTACACGGGTTAAAAATATAATTAAAAGAACAAATATTGTATATAATTTATAAAATAATTTTTAATTTTTTTTTAAGTAGTATCACAAATATTAGTACATAAAACGTATTAAATAAGTTCTTATAATAATTCTATAAAGGTACTATGTATATCATTATGTAGATTTTCAGTTCTATTCAATAATAACTATAAAAAGCCTGTAGCTTCATCTTCATAATCTCTTTTTTTTCTATAATTCATAATGATGATATCACTGGGTCAGAAGATATTAATAGTAGTGAAAATAAATCTTTGTTTTGATTTATCCTTGAATTTTTTCTAGTATTTAAAAGCCGAAATTTATAATAATCCTTATTTCGAGATTCCTGCGCTTCCTCAGACAACTCTCCTGATGGTACGATGTGATTCCGAATAATAGATGATCAAAGAACTTTATGCACAGTTGATGACATCGTTCTCCAGGATCCATAATTGTTGATATATATATATATATATATATATATATATATATATATATATATATATATATATATATATATATATATATATATATATATATATATATATATATATATATATATATATATATATATATATATATATATATATATAATATGTGGTATCACTCGCTTATTTATGATATTTTTCGTTTAATCATTACTTTAAACCTCCTAATCAGCTCATAATCAACTTTAGTATTTTGGTGGAAGTTCTGCATTCGCAAAAAATCTTCTGGCGGTGTTCCCATCATTAGTATTTCCAAACCCCTGCTTAGGTGTGCAATAATTATGCTAGTTTCCCTTTTAAATTCTGTCTGAATTCGTGAATTCGTGCTTTTTATCAGAATTTTCAAATAATATTTCACAAACATTCAAATATTTCACAGCTACAGCCATTTTTCAATTTCGAGCTCAGTTTTTAGAATGAAACAGTTTAGAAAATATTCGCATTCATATAGGCAACATTTATTAAAAACAATATAATCCATAAAAGCAGTTCAATTATAGGGTTTTGGGTACATAGTACCATAAACCGGAAGACCATAAATTTACTTATAAGGAACAATGCAACAGTTAAAATATTGTAACTTTTTTTTATGGACTTTTACGGATCTAAATTTATTACCTGCAGTAACATTATATAATGATCTTTCATTTGCCGTTAGTCCCATGGTGGAGAAACATGGAGAAAAAAAGGTAAGCTTACCTAAACACAGAAAATAGTTAAAAAATGGGGGTTTTTTTTACACCTTAATAAAATAAATTAAATTCATAAAAATGCAAAAAGTTGTCTTTGCTCAATTTCACAATAGACCCAACTTTACAAAAAATAAACTTTTACTTATATCCCTTAATGCAGTCCTTTGCTGTTCAAGTAATTTAGTTAAATGTAAATTAAATGAAAAACAAAAAAAAAATATTTTCAAAAATGAGTCATCTTTAGCGTGCTATAACATCTAAATAAAAAACAATAATTTTTTTTTTTTCATTTTTGCTGAATGCATTGGACATTATACTAACTAAAAGTCACAAAAAAAATTAATTTTGAAACAAAAAAAAAAATTACAAAATCAGTACTTTTGGCCACTTTTTCAGCAAAATCTAACACTGTGCGGCGGATAAAAGATAAAAACCCATTTTAATTAATGAACATGTTGTAATTTTAACAAAGTTTTTGACTATTATGCCAACTTTCATAAATTCGAACTAGTTTTTGATAATTTCGTCGTTGTACGAATAAAAATTTTGAGAAAAATTATAAATTTCGGTTTGGAATATAGGACGGCAAATTTTCATGGGAAGCTCTCCAAAATTGATATATATATAGAGACACAACAAATAGGACGCCAACTGCGAAAAAATTAATTTTCATATTTTTTCGTGAAAAAAGGAAATATGTTAGTACATGTTTTATGTAAGTATTAATTCATGGATAAATTTGCATATGCCATAACTTATCGTGTGTCTATAGCGGTGGGTCCCTCCTCTCCATTAATAGGCTTATAATATCCTTCAGCACCTCTAAGGATTCCTCCTGTATCCTAATTGAGCGCATAATCGAAGTTACTGCTACGCTTTCCTATTAGGTAAAATAAAACCAGATATAATTGTGTAATTTTACAAGATTGTATAAAATACTTACACTTCTAGGATCGTTATCTCGTTAACGCTGTGCCTGTGTGGTAAAATTTGATTGATCCTGGCTCTTCTTTGCCTTGATCGACGTACAGTTCCTGAGGAATCTATTTGGCGGGACGACCCTGCTTGTTGTGATGGAAGTTGTGATGGCAATGATGGTGGTGGTATAGTGTTGGTGGTGGTACAGAGGACGGTGTTAGAGATGACGGTGTTACTAATGACGGTGGTAATGATGATGGTGGTACTGTAGACGGTGTTATTGATGACGCTGGTAATGATGATTGTGGTATTGTTACTGGTGGTACTACTGATGGCCGTCTTACTAATGACGGTGGTTATGATGATGGTGGTATTGTTGATGGTGGTACCTACTGATGACGGTATTACTGGTGACGCTGATAATGATGATGGTGGAATCAATGACAGTGTTACCGATATTGTTGATGGTGGTATTGCTGAATGTAGCTGTTGAAGCGATGGTACTCTTTTCCTCTATAAAATGAAATAATAATTGAAATATGTGTATAGAAAAAAATTAAATTAAATTTATTTAGGCAATTTGGAAGCGATGCACAATCTGCTACTCACTTATCTTATCTAAACTGATTTGTATCTATTATTGAACATGTTAAAATAGCTTATCAAGTGTCATAAAAAAATTCGGCTGATTAGCACATTGAGCATCAAAACCGCAAATTTTAATTTACCTTTCCCATTTCAATAATTGTAGCTTTACCGTCCAAATTCTCCAAGCCACATAAGTTACATATGCGCCGCTCGTCCGTACTCAACTCCAGTGGAACATATTCCCCACCTCCCGTTAAATTTTACTCCGCTCTATGTACATTTATTTTTTTTTTGTAAATTTTTTTTAAATCTTGCCAAACCTAAAATAGGAATAAATATTTAGCGTACGCTTTATGATTATAATTGCATTTATTACAATAATTACCCTACCGGATGCTGCACCAAACCCAAAAAGGGTTTCAAAATTAATTTGAATAAAATCAATTAAAATTGATTTTTGCAGCTGAGTAACACGAATCTGTAAAAATATAGTGTTAGAATTTTTTATAAATATCTACCTTTATTAAAACATAATTATAATTTACGGGACGAATAAAACAAAGTTAGATCAAAAAACACCAACGCCTCGATATTCGCCTTAGTTAAACTTACGAAATTCCGTATAGCAAAAAGTTATTTTAACTTTATTTAAAAATGTTTGGCCGTCCTTATATCGAAACATTTGGGCCCGTAAATTGAGAGGGTACTTCTATTCGCTTTAGATATAAGTATAACCAGCGCATAATAGATCTCACAATAAAGTACAAACTATTTCCCGGCTATTTTGAAAATTATTGAACACATTTTATTATTTTTTTTTAGGTACACGAATTATTTTCAAACACAAATGGCACATAACTATTATATTATATACAAAAGTCTTTAAATGTAAAGAAATTTACACTAATTCACAATTTACTTACCATTTTGCTTAATCCAATTACATTTGGTTACGTAAATACATATAATTAAATAATTTATTTGGCATAAATTTTCTTTGCTGTTCTGCTGTTGTTTTTAAAATGAATTCACTTTCACATAATAAATGTCAATTCCCAATCGCAGCAGCATGGGAAATAGGTCTCACCAGGAAGGTAAGCACTAAAAATTTAAACCGATTCAACCGGATCAATTATTTTTGATGCTTATTGGTAAAAATATCACACGAACACAATGAAAATAAAAGACAATACACCGAAACAATATTTATACTATACATGGTATACGTATACTAAACTCTCCGAGGCAAAAGTCAAATATGCGCAATGAAATCGAAATACTGGCTAAATATTGAGTGGAAAGCTTTTTTGTGTGTTCTATATTGAGGTTTAAAAAAGATGTGTACCAAGTCTCATAACTGTACATTTTTGCTTTTTTCAAATCTTCACCGGGTTCGAAACCGATATATTTTATACTTGAACTATCAAGATTTTCTTCTTTGTCTTAAAACTGTAGCATCACCTAAAGATCAATGATTTGTAATGGCACTATGCAAATTTTGAAAAGGCAAAAAATGAAATCGTGGACGTGTTGGTACACTTGTTTTTTTAAAACTATGTATTTCGTTTATCCTACATACACTCGTGGGCAAAATTATCGCATATTCTTTTTTGTAATCAAAAAAATCCCGCTGGTAAATTTTAATACTACTAGTGTCAAATGATACAACATTTATGTTTGTATCAGAAACCACCTTGAATAAAGTCTACTGCAAGCCAATCAATTAAATTTTTCAAAAATGGTATTTAAAATATAAAATGCAAAATAACATCGTAATAATTTTGATGACACAAACGAATTGAATACTACCAAATGTGGTCGTGTGCAATTTTTTCATTTTAATTTTCTTTATTTTGGTATTTTAACCTGATGATTGTCGTTTATTTTATATTTTTTCTTATCTCTTCTTTTAAACGTAAAAAAGTACTTGCTAGCCCAGACTTAACCTTAGATCCGTGTGTATGTTTTACAACTTAATTCCGTGTTATGGGGAGTAGAATTCCCCATTATTATTTTTTGTTAAATGTTGGGATAATACCATTATTTAAATGATTTTGAGTTATGTGTACATAATTTATTTATGAAATGATGCAATGAGTAACAATTTAACAAAATTATTCATATTAAAATAAATATTTTAAAATGTCCCTAAATGTAATGTAGTGTTTGATTTTGATAGATTTGATTTTAAGGGGAACTGTATTCCCCAAACACGTTTTAAGGTTAAACCCAATACAAATTTTTTTTGGTCTATAATGAAGCTAGACGTAGCAAGAAAAAGCCCAGAATCAATTCAAGCTTTACAAATTTTGTTGCTGGAATCCATACTTTCTGCGATTTTGAAAAATTTATCAAACTCAATGAATCGGAGATATCGGATTAAAGAAAGAATTTTTATAAAAAACAAAAACAATTAGTGTTTAATTTTTTCCATTACTTTAGCTTCAATCAACGTATTTTGAATATTTTGAGATTTTTTCGGGTTTTCCCCCTAAATTGCTGGTACATTTTTTTTTCAAAAAATTTTGTCATGCATGTATTTAAAATGAAACAATAAGCCAACTGCTTTCAAAAGTTTTGTAATTTTAGCAAAAATATTCCAATTTGCAATATTCTTTGATCAATTTTTTCCCCAGCACTGTGTATTACATAGACAGGGTGAGGAAAAGTATGGAAACCCCTAGAAATCTCGCGAAGTTCGACCAAATAAAATATTAAGAAGGTTAAATTTCAATTAATTTACAACATGGAATTTAATGGTGAGCTTGGATGTGATCTTGAACCTCATCTGCAAGGTCATTTTAAGATCAAGGTCATTTTTTAAAATTGTAACCTCCATTTTTGATATCAGAATCGAAGAGAATGGAAAATTATACGTCCGAATATGTATTTTCCATGACCTCCCAAGTTCACCTGAAGAAATATATTTTAGTTTTAAAGCTTATGATATTCTATGAAAATTTAAAAAAAAAAATTAAATTGATTTTTCGGCTTTATTATAGACAATATATTAGTAGTAATGACATTCACAGTATTTTCGATTTGGCAATCAGAAAAATACAGAGGCCAATAATATACATATCTACTGGAAAAAGTTGAAATATCATAACCCCCCCCCCCACCCCTTTATTTACCCCAGAGTCCATATCGACTCTCAAAAATGAGAACCCTCCTTGAGTTCTCTATGTGGTAATTTGATTTCGTACTGAAAAGTTCGGTCTTCTCATCAGGTAGCTACGACCAAACTACAAAATACAATTCTCGCTTAATACCTTAAGTATTAAGCAGAACCCACTGACTTAGCGAATTGTATTCACTACCCCCCCCCCCCCCATCCCCCATTTACTTTACCCCAGAGTCAATACAGATGTATACAAAAGAAACCAAACTACCACATAGAGAACTCAAGGAGGGTTCTCATTTTTAAGAGTCGATATTGACTCTGGGGTAAAATAAATGGGGGGTAATGAGATTTTTACTTTTTTCCAGTAGATATATTATGAGTGATTGGCCTCTGTATTTTTCTGATTGCCAAATCGAAAATATTGTGAATGTCATTACTACTAATATATTGTCTATAATAAAGCCGAGAAATCAATTTGATTAACAGACAATTTTATATTAAAAAATGGCCTTGTTCTTAAAATGACCTTGAAGATGAGGTTCAACGTCACATCCAAACTCACCACTAAATTCCTTGTTGAAAACTATCTAAAATTTAACCTTGGTAATTTCTTTTTTACCAAATTCCGCGAGATTTCTAGGGGGTTTAAATACTTTTTCCTCATCCTGTATAACACGTTTTTTGTTTGTTTTAAAATATTGATAAATGCATTGGATATAGGACAAACATAAAATACTTAAAATAAAAAAAAAAATAGATAATCACAATTGTGTAAAATGCCAAAGATATTTTATTTCAAAATTTCCTCATACCATAGGGTAACTGTACAAATAAAACCTCATATGGTCTAAAACAAAACAATTGTTAAATATTTTATATCTATAAGAGATAGAACAGTTTGGATTAAAAATTCTGAAGGAGCATAACCGAATATATGTATAAGGATCCATCAATAAGTAATTTTTGAGAAAAATGATCTATAGGACACTATAGTACTCACGTGACGACTTGCAGTTATGCGAGTAATTTTGTATTCTGTTTACCTACATAAATTGATACAACTTAACTAAAAAAATATTGGTTTTTTTTTCGATTTGAAAACGAAATGCTTCCGAACAAAGAGATAAATATTTATTTCAAAGCATGCACAAAGCACAACTGCATAGCGTTTATTCTATATCTTTTAGCTTTCGCTTATAATCTGTAATATTTAAAATTTATAAATTGAAAAATAAAAAATTAAATCGGATAAGCCCAAACACAAAAAAAAATGTTCATATTTTTTTATAAAATGCATTAAATTGTTTTTGGAGTATTAAATTTTCCAATTCATCAATTAATATTATTTATTTATGTCTATAAACGAGCACTGGGTATATGATTTGGTTTGTTTTGTAAGTTTTGGACATTTTTTGTTATAGAGGTTTATATTTTTTTTTTACATAAATAAATGGATTGTGTAAATTTGAATGATGTGTTCTATAATGAAATGAAGCATATTCATTCATACATTTTTTATCTCTGTATTATCCCGCATATAATAATTCCTTGTACAATTTAATTTTTTTTAGACATATTTATGGTGTAATTTTCATTTTATTATTATTTTGTTTATGTAGAGTGTACATATAATTTTTCGTCGGTCATGAGTGATGGTTAAGAGAGATCCTTAATACCTCGGCTATCTAGTAAACATATTTTTTAACTGTCTCATCAGAAATACATTAAAGGCCGGCATCAGCCTAAAAGCGTTATAATTTTATATATAAATTTTATTTATTTTTTTTTAAATATTGTTTTGGCCTGTTTTACATTAACATGACAGATTGTACATATTGTTTATGTATCGGGTTTGGTACAATTTTTAATTTTTTTATTTTACAATCCATTTTTTATTGCTTGCTGGGGAAAAATATGTATGTACGTATGTATAAATAACAAAAACAATAAATAAATTATTATATCGTAACATTTTTATTTTATGTATTAATATATTGTTAATTATATCAGTGTTAATTAATTAAAATTGATGTTTAATTTGCTTTAAAATATGTCAGATATTTTTTTTTTGTATTTTTTGCTGGTTATATCCATTTAGGTAATTGTGAATTATGCAATGAACAAATTTAATATGTAGTAATTATCGTGCGAGTTTAATTATTTTTATTATAGTTTAAATGGATACAATTTTGTTTAATATTTGAAGAAACATTTAAATTTGACTGAAATCTAGAATGTCGCTCGCTGTGGCTCGCACTCCTCTCGTCGTGCCCGGTTTTTAGTGGTGCTCTTCCCGCACTTGCGTTACAGTATACAATTTCGAATACAAATTTCTTCAAAAATCAAATCGTTTTCATCCGTTTTTAAATATAGTTATAAATTAGTAGCATTGTAAAATAGATACTATGATAACATTTTATTATTTCTAAACTACAACAAAATCTAAATTTTTTAAATCACAACAAAATCTAAATTATGGTACTAAATTATTTTAAAAGGGGCAATTTAAACGGGCGTACAAGAAAATTTTTTTGGCAACAAACATTAGCATCAAAAATAATAAATTGGCATCACAAATAATATTTTGGAACCACATATGAGAAAACAAACAAATATTTTTGAAGGACATTATTAAATACAATGGCGACAAACATTGGCATCAAAATTAATAAATTGGCGACAAATATAATATTTTGGAACAGAAAAAAATAATTTTTAGTAGTAAAAAAAAAAAAAATTCGTGACAAAAAATTAAATTTAATCGATACAAATTATTTAATATTTGATAGGGGATCGATATAAAATATTGCAGTGTCATTAATAGATTCTATATAATCCGCTCCTACGTGCGGCACGCAGTGCGACATGTTTGCGTATCCCGGCCCCTACGTCCCTCGAAGTTTAAATCTAAAGCCCCTCGGAGGGCTAAGCGGGGGGGAGCGAAGCGACCTCCCGCGTGCCCGTGAGAGTTACCGAAGCCGTTAGCCTCTACAATTCTAAGTTAAATTAGGGATCTCCATTTTCCAGAATATTTTAAAACTAATTTAAATTTTTTTATTTTTAATTTATTTATTTATAAATTTCTTGCCAGTTAGTTATTTTTGTCGCCCAAAATGTTTATTTCGATGCCAAAAAATATTTTTTGTGTACCCTTCCAATAGTGCCAAAAAATTATAAATGTTGCCAAATTATTATTTTGATGCCAAGAAATTTTTGTTTGTTGCTCATTAATTTGTGCCGTTTTATTATTTTTTTGTATCTCAAATATTAATTTTTTGTGTGCCGGTTTATTGCCAGCCATTTTAAAATAAGCAAATCTAACAAAATATACTTGATTCAAATTAAAAAGTAATGATTAAATGAATTTTACTTTGAAATGAGAGGAGAATAATTTTTCATGTTTGTATTTGTAAATGGCTTATCGTAGCGAATCAGTAAGAGCCTTATAGAATTTGGGTATTATTTCTGAACATAATATTTGGCATATCGGCCACCAAGGATAAACACACGGAAGTCTAACAAATCACAAGACGATAAAATATTACAATTGAATATGCAATTTCGAAAAGGGCACATCTCGAAAATTTTGACAAAACCGTTTTTTCACGTTAATGTGATGGAAATATATCCCCGCACCTATTTTGTTTGAAATAGGCACATCTCTTGTATTAATACTGCTACCAGTGTTGATGTGTATGATAATTATTTCGAAAAGGTCACAACTCTTGGAGATGTGCCCTTTTCGAATTTAATGCATTTTATTAATCGGCGAAGGTGATATATCTCCGTCTCTTGCTGACGTGATTTTGATACATAAAAGTTTCGTAAAGTTTATACAGCACACTAGGTATAATATTATTGCAAATTATTAATTAACTAAAAAACTGCTTATCAATTTTCAATTTTTTTTTACTTACAATTAAATATAAAAATTCACATTCAATTAAAGTATTAAACCTAATATGCATTTTTATTGAATAGTATTGGTCGTGTGATCTTCTTTCCGAATCACTTCACCAGCTCCTGGCATTTGTGAACGGTGATTTATTCCAAATTCGACAAATTTAAATCAAAAATTTCTTTTTCTTTTTGTGTTTCTCATTGTTAATGTTACTCGATTCCAAAAATGTTCGATCAAATTCAGATCAGGTGAGTGATCACGCCATTGTAATTTGCTTAATTAATTCTGTCGTTTGCTCTGATTGAGGTATGGTTGGTCGTTGTTTTGCTGAAAATACAAGCCTACTGGGAACTTTAATTATCCGAACTGCAATGAAACATTCTTCTATCACCTCTAACGAATGAAGGTTTATAAATCTTAATTATTTAGAAGGCATTATTCACAAGCAGTTGCTCGAAATAGTTTGAAAGACCCGAGCCGTTCCTTGTTTATCCAAACATAGTTTTGATGTCGAAAAGGAGGAAAAAAGTACTATGAATTGACAAAATAAAAGCTGTTAATCTGTCTGTCAAATCTGTTTGGTTCTGCAGGTCGACATTATAAATGATCTCAGCCCAATACAAACTTTCGCCCTAATATACGTGGTAGTGGTCTTTTTCTGGCATGGAACATCACAATTTATTCTCCGGAAAATGGAATGATTGCGGTTGTTTACATTCATATTATTAACTCATCTAATTCTTGGTTATACCGAAGAAGATAAACCATCACGCTTGTGTTTTCAGCAAGATAGCGACCTAAAGAATACCTCGAGGTAGCAAAATATTAGTTTAACGATTATTAAATGGGGGTCGCGCAATGGCCAAGTCAGTCACCTGATCTGAATCCGATCGAACATTTTTAGAATCGAGTAAAAGTCTATTAACAATGAGAAACACAAAAATAAACAGAAATTTTGGAATTGAAATTTGTCGAATTTGGAATAAATGACCGTTCACAAATGCCAGGAGCACACGACCAATGTTATTCAATAAAAACGTGTATTAGATCTAATCATGCACAAATAAGAGTAGAAATGAATTTTGAAATTAACTGTGGTATTATTTTGAAAATCACTGTACGTTTATGTTTCAGGAATTTCGAAAAGGGCACATCTCTTATGTATAAAATATATAAAAAAATATATAGAATAAAGATTAACATTAAATATTTATATAATTTTCGATTACTTTTTGACCCTACATGTAACTTTAAAATAAATTGTATAAATTTATTTACTACTTTAGAAAATAATTAGTTTTATTCAATTCCTGAAAAATTTAATTTTTCAGACATGTGTCCTTTTCGAAATTGCATATTCAACGTTTTTTACATTCGGTTTCGTTTTCCAAAAAACACAATATAAAGTAGCAAATATTTTGTTTTTCTCTTAAGAAATTTGCCTGCTAGCAAGCAGCTAGCTGTCTAGCAAGACAATCGAGTATCTGCCCCCGAATCCTTATCATTGCTGACAAACGTAGTACTAAATTTGTAATGTGAATAGTAAAATTTATTATTTTTAAAAAAAATTTGCTGTAAACTTGTGAATTTAAAACCAAACTTTTTCAGAATTGGAATTTTTGTTGATAACACCTATAAAAATATTAGGGTAAAATAATTCTACAGATGAGGTGCCAGATGTACTCAATCAATTTAAATAATTGTAGCCCTATTAATTCTGAAGTCATTTTAATAAAAATCATGTATTTAAAACATTAGATTCAGGGCACTGTTATACAATCATTTGAGTGAAAGACAATTTCGGCAGTCATTTAGTGTTGTATAAAATTAGAGGAAGTATGGGTTTTATAAAGCAAAAGATGGCAAGATTTCAGTCGTGCAATTTTCGAGGCATTTAGCAGATTTTTAGGAATTTTTGCAGATTTTAGGAAATTAGAAACAAGATTTAGCAGATTTTTAGGAAATTGAGCAGATTTTAAGGAATTTTTTTGAAGAGGAAGACATAAATAGATCAAATGGCCGCGGAAGCATTTTTTTACGGTGCCAATTGTAGCGCCGCGAAAAATGTTATGAAATAGAAGGGCAAAAGGATGTGGCCAGTACATGCCGGTGGTCACTTGATAAACCTAATATTTCAATAATAAGTTAAGAATTGGAGAAATGGCAGACTTAAAATCAAAAAAATTGATATTTTCGATAATTTTTTTCTTCTTCACTGATCAAAAAAACTAATTTATTTTGAGAAATTTAAAATATGTTTTGTTTCACCAAGTGGTTTTATATGTTACGGAAACGCGCGCAAAATTTTAGCCCGATCGGTTCAATAGTCTCTGAACAATCTATGGCACTGAAAAAAGACATATTGACAAAAAAAGTTTCAAGAAAAACGCGTTTAAAGTTTTGGCAATGGAAAAGTGTTTAAGAAAGCCACTAACGAACTAACCTGCTATGCGGGCTCCATACAATAGGCCTTCAGTTTCCTCAAAAAAGAAATTTTAAGGTAACTTTTAACTAAATGGTTGTTCCCTGGTTCCCTCCCTCAAAGCTATTATCAGCTTAAAACTTCCGATTCACGTTTCCTGTTGTCATATTCGAGTTTTGGCTTAGTGTTTAATTTTTCCTGAACTTTCAAATTATGCGGTACAATTTCTTTAGTAATTTAACCTTGACAGAAAGATGTTTGGAAGTCATGATTTTAGGCATACCAACAATTATTATTTTTTGTTCATTTAATTGATTAATTTGAGAATGACCAAAGTCGCACTGCTAAAAGTCCTACTTTGGCCATTTTCAAAAGTATCGATTCAATTGTCTTGCAGCATAATTTTTATGTTCAGGCGGTCTTGCAATCAACAAACATTAGGCTAAAGAAACAGTGGGTGACCTCTACGTGCGATAGAAGTGAGACTTTTTAAGCTGAAAATTTGTAGTTTCTGGCATTTATCATCGATTTCTTACCCATAATGAAATTATTATTTTTTCTATTTGTCGTAAGGCATATTCAGTAAACACATACCGGCTATTGACAAATTTTGGCTTTATAATTTATTAATTATTGTAGTAATGCAAAACAAAGTCACAATATGCTGAGGGGCCAGAAATTATCCATGCCGATAAACACTGAAGATGCGACCAGTTAAAATTTTCTTAGTGTACAAAATGCTAACAATTTAACTTTTTAACTGCTTTTGTGGGTTTTTATTCATTTGAAACAGCATTAGTATAAAAGATTTAGGAAGAGGCGTTTATTTCGAAATTACAGTAAACGTTCTAATTATACTTTAGATGCAAAGATAAACTTATAGACGATAAAATCGATTTATTTCGTAAAGGGAAATAAACAGGAATTTGTCTGTTATAGCATTTTCTGAGAAATTTACATTTAAAACACTTTTGTCTTCAAATTAACCCTGCTGTAACTCACCCATAAAATGATAATTTCTGATTTTGAAAATATATTTCAACTTCATCGGAACTTATGGCACCAACAATTTTTTCATTTGTAATTTTTCGCGGAGTGGAGTGAACTGGATATTGGAACTACGACTTATGAATAGGTTCGACTTTTATAAACAAAAAAAATTGAGGTGTGGCCAACACACGACTTTCTTTTACGAACAGCGAATTTTGAGAAACTTTTATAATGCAAATTTCGTGCAAACTTAAGA
Source organism: Tipula helvola (assembly GCA_963556165.1). Taxonomy (NCBI): domain Eukaryota; kingdom Metazoa; phylum Arthropoda; class Insecta; order Diptera; family Tipulidae; genus Tipula; species Tipula helvola. The sequence continues at coordinate 296,233,596 of OY744482.1, read as the reverse complement.
TTGTTTTTATTTTTTCATGTTTTCTGTAAATTGTATATTTGTAGAAAACAAATTTTCTGTCCCAAAGGAGTATTCACTTCCGGTTGACCGATTTGGAGTAAAATTCACTGGGCCCTCCCAATTTATGGAAAAAGCTTAAATCGAAACTTCAGATGGGTACTCGATTGGTTAAGCCATCTGAGCTGTAGAGAGGACATAGACTGACAGACGGAAAGACTTACAGACAGACTGACAGACAGACATCATTTCGAAATCAACAGCACCTATAATACGAGGGTTGCCAAAGTTACATAAACCTGACATGCCTTTAAGGCCAGTTGGGATTTTTGCATCGGCTCCGACGTACAAAATCGCAAAATTGGTAAATAAATCGATGTTTAGTTATATCAAAATCGATAACGACCACTAAGTAAAAAATAATGTAGAACTGGTGAATAAAATAGAAGGAATAAATACAAACCAAAGCCAAATTTGCCTCTTTTGATATTACGAATATGTACTCCAATATACCAATTAACGAAACTTTGGAAACCACTCGGAAAATATTAGTAAACAACAATATAGATGTTCGGATCATAGAAGAATTAATCAAATTATTAGAAGAAATTACTAGTCAAAATTATTTCAAATTCCAAAATAAATTACCTACATACAAACTGGTGGTCTCCCTGTAGGTAGTCCTTTATTAGGTACATTGGCCAATATTTATCTAAACCATTTCGAAAATATAGTTACGTTTTAATCAATAAAAATAAATTTTACAAAGATGTTAAATACTGGCACAGATATTTTTAATATAATTCTGTGGCAATATGACATAAGGGGATAACGCTAAAATTCGCATTTTTCGGGAAAACGTTAAGTTTAAGAGTCGTTCAAAATCGTATAATTTAGTTGAATTCGTGTTTTCTTAAATGATTATTACGGTTACTTGTAGTTGCTGGATTATTACAAAAAATTGATATGATAATAATAATACTTAAAAGGGTATAACTCGAGTCGTTCCCTTATATCATATTACCACAGACTTATTAAAAAATTGTAATAAAATAGTTATAAAAATCACAAACTTTAATTTATAATAGATGTTGGTCTTCCGTTGGTCTTAGTTGTTATAATATTTTAAGTCAATGTTAAAGGATACGCACTGAACACATCAAACGCGGAGCGTCACGTCCAACATTATCCACTTGTAATTAATTTTCTTAAAGTGGAATTTTTTATATTAAAATTAAGAAAAATTTGAAGGTTTTTATAAAAATCAATTACATAATATATTTCTGCTCAAACTGCAAGTTCCTGTTAATTAATGTATGCTTAAATTTGCCGCCGACGCGCGGCGCTTCATTTGTAGAGTTCTTTTATATGATTAATCCTATCTATTCTCATTTGAGCTTGGACGTATTATCGTCATTTTAATTTTATTTTGTACCTTAAATTTGCTTTCAAAGCGGGTACTAGTATGGGCAGTTTAATTAAACTAAACGCTCTTATGATCGATGATCCCCTGTTGGGGTACTAATTTCGGCAATTACAATTTATTTGTAAAATAGAAGGAGTAATTAGTTAAATAAATATTTGACTTTACAGATTTTTTAGATGAAATCCTGGATTACAGGAATAGTGGCTAATGATGGCTACAATATAACAACTCAAAATACAAAAGCTGCGGCAGAGCACCACAGATTTTTAAAACCAATAGGTAGTATTACAAGGTTAGTTTTATAATATGTACTCGTATTTAATTACATATAAATATTAAAAAGCACTTTCATATTTTAAATGGAGCAAAATTACCTTTTCAAAACTCCGTTTAGTTTATAAATAATTGGCATTTTCTATCTAACATAAAACTTTTAGCTTGGCGCATTTAGTTATAAATCGTATTTGTTTCATGTGAAGAGTAACTCGCCTCAGATGAGGTAATCGAAGTGTAGTAATTGCACAATTGGGCTACTGAAGTGGAGGGGCTGAGCGGGTTTAGATATTTTACTTAGCGTAAACGTCAACATTAAATTTTTTTTATTTCAATCTTGATTACACTACCCTGCAAAATTTTAAAAATTTGGTGCCCCTGGACAATGAATAGTTGTTTCCGAAGTAATTTCGCTGAATGCGAATATGGACTCAGAATTGCTCTATCACGTCAGGTTTATGAGATATTCTAACCTAAAAGTGCAAAAAACACTGTTTTTTGACATACATATTTGAGATTATCTAGCACCGTGATTATTTTTTTTTTCTTCAAAAGTCCATGTGTGGGATCTTATAGTACAAGTTTTCTTCTTTCAAATGCCTTTGAGTTTGCTCAAATATGTTTTTTTTTCGCCGAGATATCGCATGTTTAAAATTGCATGTTCGTGAATTTGTCGGTATACTGTATAATACACTACTACCTTTCATACCTACGGTATAAAATTTTCGTATACCGAAAAATTCACGAACATGCAATTTTAAAAATGCGATATATCGGCGAAAAAAAATATATTTGAGCAAACTCAAAGACATTTGAAAGAAGAAAACTTGTACTATAAGATCCCACACATGGACTTTTGAAGAAAAAAAAAATCGCGGTGCTAGATAACCTCAAATATGTCAAAAAACAGTGTTTTTTGCACTTTTAGGTTAGAATATCTCATAAACCTGACGTGATAGAGCAATTCTGAGCCCATATTCGGATTCAGCGTGAAAAATTATTTCGGAAACAACTATTCATTGTCCAGGGGCAAAAGTTTGCAGGGTAGTGTTATTTTTCAATTAAACGTTTTTAAATCAGTCATGTTAGGTGTAGCTGCCACTTAGGTTAATTCAGTATAATCGAACAGGCCAATAAAAGCTTTATCCCAACAAAAAGGAAAGTTTAGGTGGCTGAACCTGAAAATCATCGATTAAACAATGGTAATAAATAATAATTGCAATTGTAACAAAAAATGTAGTTGTTGCTTGTGTTTAGCACGATTTTATTTTAATGGAGGATGACGATATGGAAGAACCACGTTTGGATTCCCAAAAATAATACCTAAGGAAAATTCCATTTACATTCTTGAATTGCCTGGTGGCAAATAGTACTAGAATAATACCCTTCTAGCCAACATACATAGTATACTTAGTATACTCTTTTAAGGATTAGAAAAGCGTCTGATGTTTAAGACGGCCACTCCATTATCCACATTAACTTCAACGACAATTAGTGTACTCTTTTAACAAAAGAAACATTAAAGAATCATTTGGACATAATTGAATATGATTTATAAAAAGTATCAGCTGATATATCATCGGTACATTATACAAAGTCAATCCTTTGGCTTTAAAAACTTTCAAAACAATTTATTTATTTATTTTTTAATTTCCCATTTATCACAAAACAACTTTGACACTTTATTTTTATTATTGTTTGTGATTAAGTGCCATCCTTTTAAATTTATATTACTTAACATTACTTAACAGAAAGTACAGCTAATAAATACACGGTGAATAAAAACAGTGATTCAAACAAACAAACAAATGCTTTTATTTAAATATACCGGGAACTAATTGGAACAGAGAAAAACCGCTTATTAACCTTATTGACCTGCGCCTTCCTTTTGGATACGAAAATCGTACATACAACTATTTTCACCAGCGCCTTACTAAGGAAACGAGAATATTCACAATTCTACATAACAATGCGTTAGGTACCTGGATTTCGAAAGCTGAGAATTGCGTCTTACAATCGCGTTATACATAAACTTCAGACTGGGCTCGTTGGAGACACTTCTTTCAACTGGTGACGAAATCCTGTCGATTGTTGGAAACAACAAATAGATATTTATTTCAGTTTTTCTGTACACATAAACTAAAATATCGATTTGTTGTTTGTTTGCAGTTAGCGGATTGTTTGAAAAGTAAAAAGCCGTATTTTGTCACTTTGCTTAGTTATTTATTAGTTTTCTCTTTATAGTTTCGAATCAAAAGTGTTACATACACGTATTGAGTGTGACCGGGACTAGCGCCAAATATTGTACTTACTCTACTTAAATTTAATGGAAGCCGATACGTCATCTTACCCCAAATGTTCATTTGTTTATTAAATGTTGCTTGTAGAAATTTGTAGTAATGTTTACTGGATTAAGATAAACAAAACTCCATACGAGGAAGAAGTAGTAAGAAGAAGAAGTAGAAAAGTTACAAATTTTACATGATTTTCTTAATTCTTATCACAAGATAACGAAAAAGCAACCAGAAAGAAATAGTTTTCTTTTATTAATAATTTTGGATTTGATTTTTGAATATTAATGAGCAAGAACGATTCAGAGTTTTTCGTTCAACTTTGTTTTTAATTAAGAATATGTTGCTGGCTAAATTGGATTATCTTATTTTAGGGATACACATGTACCATATACTATATTGTTCCTTCTTTGTATTCTTCTTCCAAATACATTCACAAGTAATACATAAGTTTATTTCTTTGGTCTACTAATTGATGGCAGTTAGTTTGGATATGTATATATAGTATGTACATTGTATGTAAACGAAATAATTCAATTAGGTCTGCAAATCGAGATCCATTTTAAACTTAATTGAATTAATACAAACATTTTAGAAAACTAAATATTTCATATTATTGAAAGGATTATTTTTCCTTCTAATTAATGTGGTTTTGGCCTGATATGTATATTTAATTTTGAGTAATAATTTCATTAGTAGGTATAGGGAACCAAATATAGCTATTTATGTTTCAAGATCTATTTCCAGATAAGGCTCTAGTTATAAAATAGTTTTAATATTTGAACATCAAATTATTGTCTGATTTATATTCAATAGTGTTTCAATGAAGCCGTTACACTATAATCTTTTTAAAATTTAGGAATATTTTAGGAAATAATTCACTTTTGTCGAAATGTAACCTGTAAAAATGTAATAATTGTAAATACAAATTTTAATTTATTACGTCTTAATTTATAAACATGAGTTAACCAATCCCGTTTAGCTAATTCGTAGTCTGTAATTTTAATCCAAATGTAATTAATTAAAACTCTAAATTTGATCTAAGGTTTATAAAATTTAAATGTATTAAAATATCTAAACTAAAATTCAATATCAATATACTGCAAAATATTGATAATTCTGAGAGAAAATTTTAAAATTTTGTTTTAGATTTCTTAAACCTTACAAATATCGAAATATTTCGAATAGTTTAGGTTTAAACAGAATTTAGCAAAATCAAAATTTGAAACTTTCCTTTCAAATTTGAGAAATATCCACAAATAACTGAATTTTTCAATTTCGCAAATCTCTTCTACAAAAATTGTATATAAATTTATCAAAATTAAATTTTTATATTCAGAATTCTTAACCAATAATATTCAAAACTGTCAAAATTTTCTAGATTATGTCACTAGTAAGATACATTTTAAAAATTTTGAATTTGTTATAAATTTCAGAGAATTTCACAGTTCACAAACAACTAAGAATATAAAAATTTGTGTTTTAAAAATTTAAAATACATCATGACAATTCTCAAACCAAATATCCAAAATTGTCGATTTTAAGATAAATTTTAAGAAATTTGAATTGTTTTTAGTCCTTTTGAGAAAATCCGTTAGCGTATTTACAAGTAGGTCAGATTTGAATATTTATTTAAAATTTGAATTCGTTTAAATTGGAAAATATAGAATATATATGCAAAAAATTCTAAAAATAGAATACGGCTTTTTGAAACTGACCTCTATTAAAATGTAACACGTTGTCCGTCAGAAAGTTGAATTTTTAATTCAACAAAAATTTATAAAATATCCACATTTATAAATAAATGAACTTTGAAACTTCCCAAATCTCAGATGACAGAAACTCAGATAATAAAATTCGAGAATATTGTAATTTATGAGAATAATCAACATTGTTTGAGTTCGGTAAAATTCAAAATAGCAACTTACAAATCTACAAAATAAAAAAAATATAAAAATTGAATTAAAATTTGAAATTTTCGAAATTTTTAAAAATGTAAAAATTTAGTATTCTATATTGATGTCCTTCGAATTGTGATAGTCTTTTGGATTATTATATAGAATAAAATAAATTTTAAGAAACTTGAATTCGTCAAACTTAAAAATTGAAATGTGAATTTTTCGGAATTTTGTGTTTATTTGAAATTTGAATAGGCTGAAAATATTTAATTCTCTCTTCTTCTTCTGGCTTCAAAAAATGTCCGCTTTACCATACTTTAGTTGTTCTGCGAGCGCTGATGCTAATTTTTTATTATCGGTAGAGTTTAATTTGATTCCGATAGGTAGTGCTTTCTCTATATTTCCAATCGTCAATACAGTATAATGAAGATTTCGGAAAATTTTGCAAATATTTGTTACTTACTAGGTTTATAGAATTTTTATTTGTATTGTTTTTAATTGTTAAAAAAAAAACTTTTTGTTTTTTGCTTGTACTTCAGTGGTAAATTCATTGGTTTATGGAAATTGTTTTCCTAATTGTGTACAAGGTATACTAATTGGAGATATTGTAAAATTAATGCTAAAACTCATAGAAAATTCATTCAATCTACCTTGAAACACTAATCGGTACCACGTCCCTGTTGGACTTCCGGAGATGATATATCAATTCACCAATCTATAGTTGTAAAATAACCACTTCTGGAATAAAATATCTATAAAACCATGTACCGTAGAGTGCCTATTATAATACCATGACAAATTGTGTATCACTGGTACCTTACTTAGTTGTCTTATCGTGCCGAATCGTATACCATGGAGTTGTGTTTGGAATCCATATATTACAAGTAGATTAATCCTTCTTTTTTTCCTTTTTTATAGCAGTTTGTGATTTTGGTGTTTACTGTATTCTGATTTCCCATAAGTTTTTTTGTTTTTTGTGTATTGACGACTGGAGCATCACGGATTCCACGTAGCGGAAATTTTTTCACTTGCGTGAAAAAGTTCAGGACAAATTAAAGCAAAGATGCAATACAGACGTTTCGTACATACCACCAAAAACGGCATCCTTTTTACAACCACTTGACGTCTCTCAAAATTATCCGTTTAATATCGCGATGCGGTCAGTTTGGAAAGATTGGTTGTCTAATGCTCCAGCAGATTTTTTCAGCAAAATGGTATCGTAAAAACGCTCATATCAGGACATAATAATATTCGTCGCAAATTCTGTAAAGAAAATTTCGATTGATATCGTGGACGATCATTCAAATATTGCGCTATAGATCAGTTTGGAACGAAATTCCACACCATAAATTCTACAAAATGGTTAAACTGTAATGACCCAAGTGTGCCAGTTTCCAGGAATTGGTGCGGGATTGCTCATTTTTACAAAAATACCAGTCATCGAGACGCACATTATGACCGTGAATCGGTCTTTCGTGCTACTTATGCTTAATCATTCCACCGATTTTATCCCTTTAAAATGTATGAATGGCCTTTCATCATTGTTGAAAATCCCAGTTGCATCTAACCCAATCGTATTTAACTTTAACTCAGAGAAATCTTTTTCAACTTTTCCTTTTTCTCTGCTGGTGAACTATTGTCCTATTGACCTTAGTGTGTGATTTGTTTGGAAGATATCCTGTTTCGTTTACATACCCCACTGATCCAATTATTACTTGCACAAAACTCCAATATGGAATATCTAATGATTCCGTTATAATTTGGCTTTGCTTCTGAATGCTCTATAGGGGAAAGTCGTACCGGTGCTTAAATCGTACCTCAATGATTTTTAAGTACTTTCCTCGCCGTACAAATGGCATATTGTATAGTTATACTACTCGGCTGAACTATGTGCGTAGACAGTGCGCATCTGTGTTTCGATTAATTTAAAATGTTTTTCTGGTAAACAAATTCATTTATAGCCGCTTGAGTGTAATTTTCATCTTGCTCCTAAGGTAAGGAAACACTAGCTAAATACATTTTGGTTTTCTAGTATAAGTTATATATCTATTCGTAATTTGTTTGCCTCTAGCAGTTTTTGTGAAAGATTTTTTTAAAATAATTTTCGGGTTTTGTGGACTGACATGACTTAGAATGTAGGTGTACTACCTACAACTTAAGATAGGTACTGTTTTCCTTAGTCATACCGATTTCAATTTTTTTAATGTTATGAGTTAAAAGAAAAATTTAATTTTTTTGAATGGCGAATTGTACATTTATTGAATTCAATTTTTTAAATTATTATGTTAATATTTTTTTGGAAGTTTATGATGCATTTTAATATAATTACTTTGTTGACATATTAAAAGTCATCACAGATTCCCACAAAAATATTAACATAATTATTAAAAAAATTGAATTCAATAAATGTATAACCGGTCATTTGACCAGTCGGTAGTTCTAGTGTTAAATTGTAGTTTGTATCAAAACAGTACAAAATATAACTAACACTTACAGAAAAAAGTTCTTTTTCCACATAGCTTTTTTTTTTTTTTAAATACAAAAAAAAAAATGGAAATGTTTTAATTGGATATATCTAGCAGAGGAGAGCTGAAATTGCCTTCGTCCGAAATTGCTAAAACTCCAAACTTGACTGTCGAAAATTTATCTTTTATTTTCTTCTCATTCCAATACAAAAAGAAACGATACGCATACACTCAAATCTCAATCTTTCGTTTTTTTTTTCACCGCTCTCACGCAATTGTAATCACGTACTGCCACCCACCAGTACATCATCAGACTTATTAAAAAGAAAGAATCGCTCTCAACACCGAACATTCTTGATCGTCGCATTACCGACTGAACCAATCACCATGTTCCGCATAATCAACCCATCTCATAGATGAAACACAATTGGTGAATCTTATTCTCAATAATGAACACTTAAAAAAAAAAACCTCACTCTAAATTGTTACCGTGCAACAACAACTATCTAATCCAACCGGAAAATTAATAGTCGCCATTAAGGGGTAACCAAATTAATTGCAACCATAGTGAACTGAGATGGTTAAACTCACTTACGCGCACCAGACAATCGCACTGATCATGTATGTTAAGAAAGGCGGCATAACAAGTCATTCAATAGTACAAAAATGGTTTGCAAGATTTCATGATGGCAATTTTAGTCTTGAGGACGATCCACGTCCAGGTGGCAGTAAAACAATTTGAAGACGAAGAACTTAAAGTTTTACTGAATGAAAATCCATATCAAACTCAAAAAGAGCTTGCAGAACAGTTAGGAGTTACTCACCAATCAATATCACTTCGATTGCATGCAATGGGAAAGATCCATAAGGAAGGAAAATGGGTTCATTATGACCTAACCGATGGAAACAAAAATCGCAGAGTCGACATTTGTTTGAATTTGCTTTCTCGGTGTAAAAGAAAGAATTTTTTGCACAAAATCATAACGGGTGATGAAAAGTGGATTTTGTACGATAACCCTAAATGCATAATAGCATGGGTTGATCCAGGCCAGCCATCAACATTCGTTGCAAAAATGAATATTCATGCGAAGAAAGTGTTACTTTGTGTCTGGTGGGATTGGAAAGGAGTCATTTACTACGAGCTTCTGGAACCTGGTTGAACTGTTACAGCTGAACGTTACCAGGCCCAATTGGTTAAATTAAGTGATGCTCTGGGAAAAACGACCATTCACGGGCCAAGGAACGCGATCTGCCATGTTGCTTCATGACAACACCTATCCACACACAGCAAAAGCAACCCGGGAAGTGACCTTCAACTTGGGCTGGGGAGTTCTCCCACATGCGGCGTATTCTCCTGACTTGTCCTCTTCCGTCTACTATTTGTTTAGATCGATGCTTATTTAACTGACCAGCGGTTTTCGAAAATTGAAGATGTCCCAAAATGGCTCGATGAATATTTTGCTTCCAAACAACCAAATTTCTGTCGCGAGGGCATCCATCAACTACCCAATAGATGCCAAAGTACCATAGATAGCAATGGTGAATGTTTCGATAACTAACCTTTATATATAACAAGTATATTTTCAATAAAGTTGATTTTGACCAAAAAAGCCGAGTTTCTACTTGCAAACCTAATATAACGTATTAATGTTTTTTAAGTAATATTTTTTTTCCAGCAAGAAACTAAACGAAAAAGAAAATTTCTGTTTAATATAAATGTTATGAATTATTTACACTAACACTTTCATATTTATCTAGGAATTGGAAATAGTGCACAAATCGCCATATACGCGTGAAGTTTTTCCAAAAAATTCCTAAAATATTTATTTTGTCTTTTAGCAAAAACTTCCCGTGTATCTTCTAGGTAGAGTGAAATTATTTATTCCGGAATGAAATTGTATGGCATTGTTGTTGCACAAATACCAAAGTAAGACTACAAATTTCTATTTCCTTCATTGCACATATAAAAAAATCTTAGAAAACCAAAAATGTGACAGATAAATTGTATCGAGTTAAATACAGAAAATCAGAAAAATCCTTAACCCTTCTTAATTGGTTTTAAAGGCCAAATAATATTCCCGGGTATTTTATTGTGTGGGGGAGGGGGTAGGGGATTATAGGGCACTTTACGATACTATAATTTGCATTATTTTCAAATACTGTACCTGTGATATGGTTTACAGGTTTTGTCTGGAAAATGAGCACAATTTCGGCGCGTGTGGTACCATTATTACTATAATAGCAATGTTGGATTTTATGAGGTATCGGGTTATGGGCGGAGATCGATATATATATTTTTTCATAAAGAGCGTATATCAAATACTACCGTTTATCGGTGACGATAACCCTACTTTGTTTATTAAAAATTAAAAAAAAAAAAAGTTCAATTTTTTTTAGAAAGTTGTATTTTCGTTAAAGCCTCTGGAAATACTTCTTATGTGAAATTCGATTTGAGATTCGGGCCTTTGGATAAATAAAATACATAAATAGTAAGTAGTTAATGCGGCTTACCACAATCTGTGTGCTTTCGGCAACAAAATCTTCTCTCGGTGTCGGTTTGCATCTCTGCAAAAGTGTATACTTATAGCAAAATAATAAAAAAGTCCAAATTGTATGATAATAAATTAATAAATTAGAAAAACAACCAAAATAAAAATTCATAATAGTGAAAATGAGGTTCATATAGGATAATAAACAAAAAGTAAAGTTTTCCCTTCTCTTGTAGAAATTTTCATTTTCTTCTATTTCTCAATTTTTTCTGTTGTGTATATGTCTCTGTGTATTAATAAAATATAGCCTTACCAAATCTTGTAGTCGAGGCACGTTCAATCGTCGTCCAGATCGGATCAGTCATTTAAAGGCAATTGGATAGATGGTTATACCATATATAAATTATAGAGAATGGTAACAAATATACGATGAATTTTATATATTTAATCAAACATGATACCGAGCGAACCAAAAAAAAAAAAAAAAATTCTAACTAACTAGGATCTTGATATGGGTTGCCAATATTTGTTGCGAACAACAGTAATTCTTACTAGAATTTTATCGATGTATTTGTATGTACATATATGTAGGTATGACGATTATATTCAAGAAATAATTTTAAAGGAAAACAATTTTATTTTTAAATCATGAATGATAAGAATTTTCTTTTCTTTTATCAATGAATGAACAAATTCTACGTATATGAATTTTGATTTTATTTTAGAAGAATGACTTAGATAATTGAACGGTTGGATATTAAATTGAGTTTATTGTATTGGAATGGATTGAAGCACATGAAACATTGTTAATTTTATATAGAACATTGTAGTTTTATATATTCTAAGTAAAAGAAAATTGCTATTTTTGGGAACAAAAGAACACCACGCGTGCGGAGTTCCCAAAGGTGTTCGTAATTTAAGGGGACAATAACCATAAATTAATAATGAACAGATAACAAACAATAATGCAATTAACTTTCCATCCTAAGTATTTTATATGTGCGCTATGTATGTGTCAAAATTGATTATAAACTTTGTCTTCAAACAACAATTGATATTGTTTACCCCCGTATACCTTTATTATCAGTTTTGCTTAATATGTCTAATATAGGATACTATTAGTATTTATTCTCATTCGTTTTACCTTCAAAATAAAAAAATAAAAATACGGCGAAAACTTCTGCTGTACGTAAACTTATATCTGATACCAACAAACACATATGTACATGCACACCAAACTAATAACTAAAATCGAAAAGTAAAAGTACAAAATAGTAAATCAATTTTTATCAATATTAAAACTAATAGCGTACAAGAAAAAAAAAATGGAAACTCTCATATTCGAGTATTTATGAAGCAATATGATATAGAAAAAAAAGTTAGCAAAAGTTAATATGTTCTAACAAAAAAAAAAAAAAAAAAAATACAACCTCCTCAACATATACCTATATGTAGTATATAAGAAAATATGTTAGAAAATGATAAATTATTCACCGAGGAACAACAAACAATTTTTGCAGTAACAGCAACGAGAAAAGAAATCGCATAAAGAAAAACTACATTGGTTAACATAAAAAGAAAATCGAAATTGAAAGTAAAAGTGAAGAAGAGATATACACTGATACTGAATTGTTTTTTATTTACTTACCAAACATATCCATTTGAGAATTGATTAAGGATAGCTATTATTATGTCAAGAACAAAAATAAACAAATTCAATTTAATAAAGATATATGTATGGTATAGAATCGAGGCAGGTTGATTCGAAAATTTAATACACACACATATAGTTTGTTAAAATTATTAACGAAGAAACACAAAATTAATAGTTAAAATCTCTTTATCCGAAGATCGATATTTTTTTTGGATGATTTCTAATGGATATTCTCGGATATGGTTCTATTTTGTTTCATATTTTGTATATTTAGGAAGTTTTAAATCAATTAAACATAATTATTTGGGAGTTACTTATTATTATATATGAAATTCAATTCTAAAAATAACCGACACGTGTTGGAATTTTAAACTTTAACCTGTCTAGATTACCTAGTACTGTTTAAGCTCAATTATTGATTTCCAATAATTTAGAAGAAAGGATAACATTTTTGAAGTATACCGTTCTGGTGTTGGCGAAATAAGAGCATGAAATGAATACTTGTAGGCGGTAGGTCAGTATTATTTAGGGTGATTGATTTAGGTTAACTCTTGGATATTCTCAGAACGTAGAAGGTGGAAATGGAAATTTTCTATGGTTGGTGTAGAAGCAAAATTTAAGAATTTTTTTTTCAATAGATAATCTGACGACAAAATTTGAAATTGCAATATACGCCTCGATGTACCAAATGAAAGATATTTTTTCAAAAATAATGGCGTAATAGTTTTTTCTTAAAAGATGGTGTTCGATTTGGAAACCTCCGTCTCGGGCGTGATGGTGGGAAACAAAATATCATCAGCGGGCCAAAACTAATAGGGTGCATCCCCATTTATAATTATAAATATGGTAAATCCGAACAGAAAAAACTTTAAGGTACACTAGCGACTTTAATGGGTGTGCAACCGGCCCTTCAGTTGTCGAAATCCAAAGATCGCAATGCCTAAGAAGTAAAGAACTCTGTAACCATTTGTACGAAGCTACGTAGTACAAAGATTACAATTTACCAACATCCTAACGAAGTAAAAACTCCTAAGCTAGGAAATAAGAACCTGAAAAATTCTTTATATTTATAAGCCGTGGAACCAAAGGAACAGGATGTTACAGAGTTCCTCACAACCGAATAAGAATTAAGACAAGGAACTGACTGCAATCTAAAACAGAACAGGAAGAAAAGACCTGTAAAAAACGGAACGCGGAATCTTTCCCAATAATTGTAGATTGTAGCTTCGAATCATACATCAAAATCAGGTGTATTAAATCGACATCGGTAAACGTAGATTTAACCAATCTACAGAAAGACCACCCTATTCAATTTATGGAAAAGGCATCACAACGAATTAGGATTATTAGCATAACTGAATAGTGAATATATTACCATTCAATCTTCAATAAAATCGGCGATTACCAAAGAATACAGAGTTGTATATTGAACCAAACAGATAATGGCAAAGAATGGCATAAAGACAAGGACAAAAATGGCGCTCCGACCAAAGTGATGGTCAGAGGTTTTCACTCAGCCTCTATAAGGCAGGATATAATGAAAGACTGTAAGTACAAGGGCTTGAAAATAGAGGATGCGGAAATATTCTCAAAAAATAAAACTCGTTAGTAATCAAAGGATCAAAACTACTAAAAAGTGGGGGGGGGGGTCTCCATTGTGTATACTTACTTTTGATACCAAAAGAAAAAGGAAAAAATATATCAATATTGAGGCAGTTATTAACATAGACATAGACTATCCAAAATACTCGAGTTTCAAAGTACCCGAGTAGCCGAGTATTGTTTATATTAATACTCGGCTTAACCGGGTATTAAAAAAATAGATAAATTGTTATAATCCACCTCTGTACCTTTGCATTATATAATACATATTTAGATATTATTGAATTATAATTGTTATACATTATATACTTAATTTATTACTTTATACTTTTATATTTTTATTACATACTTGCATTATATAATATTATAATATTCTCTCATTAATAATTATTATTTTTGTATCTATGTACAATACATATTATGTAAATACAAAATAAAACCCTAATTTGTTTTCTCCGCTCTTGATCATCAGAAAAATGATCGATAATAAAAATATAAAAGAAATTCTCGACCATTCTTCTGCAAGAGCTCAACCAGATATTTTGTCTTAATAAAAAAATATTATAACGTTGGTTATGGACATTGGCTTTTTATTTTAAAAAAAACATCGGAACGAAACCCCTATCCGCACGGTCGCAGGTACAACACTGGTGACAGCGGAAAACCAGCGGTGAAGGTGAGATAAAAACGCTCAAAACCTTACCGAAGGATAAAACAGTGCATTTAACTAAAAATTCTAAAGTGTGTGTAAATAGTGTGCTCGAAATTTCCTTTAGTCATAATAAGGTAGTTCTGATACTATTCCTTAACGTTTACCGTTTGTTATTATCAAACGCCGTGCTCAAAGTCACTTGAGTTAATTAATCAACAAAACGTGCTAAGCAATACTGCTAACAGTGTTACGTCCAGTATTATAGACAATGTTCACAAAATATTTAGTTGCCGTTACATACCAGCAACCACAAATATATTCAACCACATATTAATTTTACCATGTGGATGCCACCGTGTGAACGGATTTAAAATAAATTTCATAAATCTGCCGGATCATCTTTGAATTGGATAGCAAACCACTAAACAATTATTGCTAAAACAAATCCAGTATCAATTCATCAGTTGTCTATTTAATTATCGTGCTGGAAATTTTCATCGTAATAGACACAACAACTCAGGTTCCAGTACCACCACATCATTTGTATCATTCGAACGGAGATCGGGACACCATAATTAATCATCAAACAACATTTGTTAACATTTGTGCAGCTATAAGTTAAACAAAGTGGAGTTAATCATTGGTAAATTATTTATTCTAATTGTAAATTATAACAGTAAATATCTAATTGAATTATATTTTCGTTATTTTCATGAATTACTATTTTGGCGAGCTCAATTATATATGTACTATCACATGAAGAGGACATCATTTCATTTACGGTATAGGGAAATTAAATTTAACGAAATTGAAGATAATATTGAACAAACCGTAAGTAATATTTTGAACAATAATAATTTGAGTAGGTCTGATTCTGATAATAAAACTCATTCTGATTTGAATATATATTACATTGATTCTGAAGAATCTTCTAATTCTGATAACTCTGTAAAATCGGAACCTCTGTTGCGTTCAAGGCTCGAAATAATAGATCCAATCATGTCGTTAAATATTGACCATATTTTAAAATTAGTGCCCGAATTCGATGGTTCGTTTAACTTACTTCGTAAATATAAAAACGTTTGTGAAATATTTTATAACCCTCTAACAAAAGAAAACGATAAAAAATTATTTTTGCAAATTGTCCAATCTAAATTGTCTGGTATAGCTTATGAATTGACACAATACAAAAGCATAGAAAATTGGGAACAATTAAAAAAAGAGTTAATAGTACAATTCGAAGATTCTCGTTCAGTCGAGCAATTGCAAATTGAATTGATTAAACTCTGTCAATGTGCAAATGAAGATGTTCGTACGTTTGCTCATAAAATCGAAAAAACTCGTAACGATCTAAATAGTGCATGTATCCGGAGAGAAGGGGAAGAATCTAAGAATGTGATCCAAAATTTAAATGAAGCAACCGCATTAAGATCATTCCAAGATGGTTTGAATCTTTCTGTATCAACAATAGTTAAAGCTTGTCGATTCACAACATTGAAGGATGCAGTAGATAAAGCTATAGAAGAAGAGATGTCGTTGATGAGCAAACCTAGGCCTCAATTAACGTCGAATTTCAACAAAAATATTATAAAGTGTCAATTATGTTTCAAACCTGGACATTCAGCTAAAAATTGTTTTCAACATAATAAACCGAGTACGTCATATACAGCCAATTCATCAAATTACCGAAATTCGCCATCTGGAGATGTGAAAGTAAATTCAGATTTCAAAACTAATACTAAGCCTGTTAGATGTTTATATTGTAAAAATCTGGGTCACATGCTGAAAGATTGTAGGAAACGATTGTATATAATCAGCGGAGAGAGAATAATAACCAGTCTGTAACCAGTAATGTACATGTGGCGGAAAACTCCAAAGAACTCGATCAGACGAAACAGAATACAGTTGTTCGAGTTCAAGACCTATGAATCTGTATTCTTCTGGTTCCACACCAATTATTTCGGATGTTAAATTAACAGATTTATTTAGAAACGAAAACGACCTAAATATTTTCGAAACCAAAACTGATTCTACTAATTCCGCTCTTAATTCTGTCAATAAAATTAATGAGTTACCATTAACTGTATGTGCTAATAAAGAAATAACAGATGTCAGTCAGCCAAAGTATAACAAGTTAACAACAATACTATGCCAATCGTTAGATAAGCAATCAATTTCAGATAATTTTAAATTTGTAACTGTTAAATTAGACATATCCGAAGCTCCAAACTTGTATTTCCTTATCGATACTGGAGCAGACGTTAGCTTAGTAAAAAAATCAGCAGTAAGTTCAAACACAATTTGTTATCCAGAACTTAAATGCAAAATCAAAGGTATTACGTTCGAAAAAGTCGAAACATTAGCACTTTGTAATGGAAAAATATTAATAAGCGATTCAAAGATAGATCAAAAATTCCAAATAGTTCCAGATTCATTTCCAATTCAGTCAGATGGAATTTTGGGAAAGGATTTCTTAAAAGAAAATAAATGTATTATTGATTACAACAAATCCATCATACAAGTATCAAGTCTTGGCGCACAATATCAGTTAGCATTTTGCTGTTTACCTAAACCGTTTGTTGAAATCGAGATTTCCGATTATTTACTTCCAGATCGTTGTGAAAAAATTATACATACATCCAATCCACATCAAACGCAAAACGAGTACGTTTGTCTGTCGCACGAAATTATTCAAGGTGTCTATGTAGCCAACTCATTAGTGAGTTTTTCCCAAAATACAATCCCAGTAAGTTTAGTGAATACCAACGATTATCCAGTCAATATCAGTAAAATAAAACTAAACTTTGAATTAGCTAGTTCCTTTGAAGTACTAAATATCGAAAAATGGAATCCAAACGTAGAAGGAAGATTGACCAAGCTTACTGAAAGTCTAAATCTCAGTCACTTGAACGAAAAAGAAAAATCTTCCATATTGAAAATTTGCCGTGATTTCAACGATGTTTTCTACTTAGAAGGCGATATTCTGTCTACTACAAATGCGTGTTGTCATAAAATTCCAACATTTCAAAATTCGCAACCTATTCACGTCAAACAATATCGACTCCCAGAAGCAGCTTTGAAGGAGGTTAATAAACAAGTTGATAAGATGATGAACGAGAAAATTATCGAACCAAGTACTAGTCCTTGGAACTTTCCTTTATTGATCGTTCCCAAGAAATCTCCTGCTGATGAACGGAAATGGCGTTTAGTTGTAGATTTTCGTAGGCTAAACAACATTACTAGTGATCAATTTTTCCCTTTGCCAAACATAACAGAAATATTGGACCAGCTGGGAAAAGCAACGTATTTCACAACACTCGATTTGGCAAATGGGTAGGTATCATCAAGTTAAACTGGACGCTGATGATAAAGAAAAGACAGCATTTAGTACCCAAGCGGGTCATTACCATTTTCTGCGAATGCCATTTGGTCTGAAGGGCGCCCCAATAACATTTCAGCGGCTTATGAACACAATTTTATTGGGACTAAACGGTTTAAGATGTTTTGTATATCTTGATGATGTTGTTATATACGGATACGACCTTCAAGATCATAATTCCAAATTAATTGATGTTCTAAAACGTTTACGTTCCTATAATCTGAAACTACAACCTAGCAAATCTCAGTTTTTAAGAGCTGAAATTAGTTATCTAGGGCATATAGTAACGCAGAATGGTGTTAAACCAGACCCCTCTAAGGTAAAGGTCATTATGAATTACCCCTTACCGATAAACGCAAAAGATGTTAGATGTTTTCTTGGTTTTTCTGGATATTATAGACGGTTTATTGAAAATTATTCCAAGATCTCCGAACCTTTAAGTCGATTGTTACGGAAAAATGTCAAATTTGAATGGAATGCTCATTGTGACGAAGCATTCAATAAATTACGAAAAGCCGTTACTTCATCTCCTATACTTCAACGTCCTAATTTCAATAACGTCTTCATTCTAACTACTGACGCGAGTGATTACGCAATCGGAGCGATTCTTTCACAGGATGTCGAAGGAAAAGATCTACCAATCGCATTTGCGAGTAGATTGCTAAACGATGCCGAAAGAAATTACCCTACCGTGGAAAAGGAGCTGTTGGCCATAGTCTGGGCTACCCAACGATTTCATCCTTACCTATACGGCAGGAAATTTGTGATAAGGACTGATCATCGTCCTTTAATCTGGCTGAAAAAAAACCCGAAACCTTCTTCTCGTTTAATCCGATGGCGACTCGAATTAGATGAATATTCGTATGAAATAGAATATAAACCGGGGAAGTTTAATCAAAACGTAGATGCACTTAGTCGTTTAAAAAATTATGAAAGCCTCAAAACATCTGAATCCGCTAAAATAATTGCTGCTGTAACCAGTGCACAATCGAAACGAGATGCTCAAGATGGCATTGGTGATATATCTGAGGATGATATAACTCAAACTCCAGATAGTTCCACTTTTGGTCGTTCGTTACCTCTACCACCTCATTCTACAAATCCTACCCCGAACAACAATGCATCGACACGAAAAGCTCTCACTTCCGAAGAAGACATAAATGAAATTATAAAAGAATTCCATATTACTCCTCTTGGTGGACATCAGGGATATTCAAGAACAATCAAGCGACTCAAACAATACTACGAGTTTCCTAGTATGAATAAGCGTATCAAGTCATTCATTAAAAAATGTTCTTTATGCCAAAAAAATAAAGTATCTCGTCTAAATAAATGTGCCATGCAGATTACTACAACTTCCAGAATTCCATTCGATAAAATTTTTATGGATATAGTAGGTCCAATGATGGTTTCGCATAATGGGAATAAATATTTACTAACGATACAAGACGATCTCACGAAATATTCAATGGCAATTCCAATTCCGTCCCAAGACACGAATACAGTGGCTAAAGCTTTTTCAGAACACTTTTTATGCAGCTTTGATTCGCCTAATTCTATAGTGACGGATCAGGGATCAAATTTCATGTCAGAAATGTTCAGACAACTTTGCAAAATCCTTTAATTAAAAAAATTAATACAACCGCTTACCATCCTGAGTCCAACGGTGCTTTAGAACGTTCCCACCGTACGCTAACCGAATATTTGCGACATTTTGTTAATAACGATCCATTAGCTTGGGATGAATGGATCCCTTACGCTATTTTCAATTTTAATTCAACTCCCCATACTTCGACTGGTGTCAGAAAAACATTAATCCGATATATACATATGATAATTACTTGTCAGAACTTCAAAACAAACTTAGAAATTCATGGCAAATAGCAAGGGAAGCCTTAATTGTTCATAAGGAAAAATCAAAACAACACTACGATCAAAAAACAAATGTTCAAATTTTTCATATCGGTGACAAAGTTTTATTAAAAAACGAAACAAGATCGAATAAGTTGGAGCCGTTATGGACAGGACCTTATGAAATCATTAAAATATCGTCACCATTGAATTCCTCAATACGTGTAAATCGCAAAATCAAATCAGTACATAATAATAAATTAAAAATGTTTGATGAGTAATTATTGTATCATGAGTCAGACTTATAAAAATTTAAAAAAAAAAAAAAAAAAAAGCAGGAATATGTAGTTCAAAATATTATTCTACGTCGGTTGAAATTTTTGTTTTTGCTTTGTTTATGTAAAAATCATATGATTGGGAATCGCCAAACTAAAAATTGAATTGTTATTGTTAATATTATATTATAATTAAGTAATTGTTAATTGTAATTTAAGTACAAAATTAGTTAATGAATTCTAGCCAGAGAACAAGATGAATCATCCTGTACGTATAATACATCTTTTTCCATGGGGATAGGGATGTCATAATCCACCCCTGTACGTTTGCATTATATAATACATATTTAGATATTATTGAATTATAATTGTTATACATTATATACTTAATTTATTACTTTATACTTTTATATTTTTATTACATACTTGCATTATATAATATTATAATATTCTCTCATTAATAATTATTATTTTTGTATCTATGTACAATACATATTATGTAAATACAAAATAAAACCCTAATTTGTTTTCTCCGCTCTTGATCATCAGAAAAATGATCGATAATAAAAATATAAAAGAAATTCTCGACCATTCTTCTGCAAGAGCTCAACCAGATATTTTGTCTTAATAAAAAAATATTATAACGTTGGTTATGGACATTGGCTTTTTATTTTAAAAAAACATCGGAACGAAAACCCTATCCGCACGGTCGCAGGTACAACAAAATATGTTTCAAGTCATCTAAAAAAAATCTTAGTGATTATCGCAACTGACAAAATTTATAATCCCTAAACTGACGGTAAGAATATTTTATATAGTTCAATTGCATTTTATTCAATTTCATTACCATGACTATTCAATATCTTCCGCCTTAACCGAATGCCGTAAGTTTTTAAATAATTGATCGCACCGCCATATTGTTCGGGTCTTTGGATTGATAAATTGCACATATTAAACATCTTAATTCCCACGTGCCTTGCTTGTTAAAATGATCTTACACGAATGATTATGGTTGTAGATTCAGGCGGGATTGCCTTATTGTACATACCGTGTCGGACAAAACTAAACACGAACTTGTGTTTATTTGTACTGCCGGGGCGCCCCTATGGTTTTTAGCTCCCCAGGCAAAAATTCTGTTGTCACAAGGCAAAATCGCTTAAGTCGACCACCATATTTGAAATTAAACTTTTTTTTTCTCAGCAAAATTACATAAATTTTGTGTTTATTTTTGTACAGTTTTGTTGTTAGATTTAAATGAAATGATTTTGGGATAACCGTTTAAGTTGTAAAAACCTACCATACCAATCGTTAAAACAGTTTTGGTCATATTAACTTTAAATTCTGAGTTGTGAATCTTTTAGAAAAGGAAAAGTAGCTAAAGTAGACATAAGCAACTATTCCTTATTTTAAATAGTTTTATGCGTTTCCTAATAAATAGTGAGTTAAGCGTTTATATCAAATTCGAATTTAAATCTTAAGTCAAAATAAGTTATTGTTCCCTACTCAATGGGGCATGCAAAAAGAATTTGTTTTTGTTCGCACATCAGATGTCATTACTGTCGTGATAAAGGTTACAATAACATGGAGCTGTCTTTGCACTGTCGACCAGGTGACCCGAAGTGTGTCGGCTATTTCTTGTATGCTCAGTTTTGGATCCGATGCAACCACTGATCGCAAAGCATCATTGGCAAATATTGTCCAATAGGTCAAAATCACCATTAGCGAATTTCTTAAACCAACGCTGACACTTATTGACCTTCAAAACATCACCGTAGATATCACAAATATTTGTTGTTGCAGTTGTTGCATTATATTGCGATCGAAATTGAAACAGCATACAATGACTTATGTGTTCTTCTGAAGGTTCATTAGCCGCCATTTTCTTTTTGCAAAACTGTAATTTTTGTTATTGTTGAAAATAATAAGTCCAAAATATAACTTGTTATATGCTACAATAAAACACGTCTTACCTGCGCAACGAATGAAATGACACTGAATGGAAATTTTCCTAATGAAATATTTGATTACTTATGGGTACCCCTAATATAGTATTACAGTATAAACAACAATATTGCGACGTCTCGTTTTAATACCCAACAGTAATCCGCCAGCATACTTGGGCTATACGTGCCTGGTGGGCCTGTTTGATAATTCGCACGGTGCGGTGTAGTGCTTACTATTTTCCTTGTCTACTTTGATTTTAGTTTCTAGTGGTGAAATAAAGAAAAAATTGTACACTGCTCCGCACCGTGCGAATTATCAAACAGACCCGGTATAAACAGGATTTTTCACCGTGTTCAACGATAACGGTGCCCAAATGTTTAGGAAACAAGTCGAAATTAGAATTTAGGATATGTAGTTTTAAGGACATATTACAACCCAAAGCTTTATAAGTAGTTAAAAGCTCCTCGACGATATTTTTATAGTTATTTGATCAGTGATTTCCGAGAAAATTTAAAATCACTTTCATGAAAGATTCTCAAGCTAATTTTCGAAAATCACTAAGCTTTTCCATAAATATTTCATTCTTCATAATTACCTGATATGAGACACTGCAAGTATGCCCTCTTTAAGTTGGCGTCACTGATTTTAGGAAGTTTTTCTTTCAAGTAAAAAATTCCAGCACCATTCCGATCCATTGTTTACACGAAGTTTTCATAAGTCCAAGTTCCATATGTAGAGGTGGTAAAAATACATTATCAGGTTGTAGCTAGGGCAATCAATTTTTGGCCAAAAAGTAGTTCCGGAATTTTCGAATTTGTATCTTCTGGATCCCGGAATCAATTCCGTAATTGATTTTTTTTTTAAATAATCTCTGATTAAAAATTAAAAATCAAAGTTTTACAAAAAACGTTTTAAAAATTAATGCTCATACAGTTCATAAGTTTTAATAAGCCTATAAACTGTATAAATTTTTAAATTTTGTGAATTTTATAAATTCTATCAATTCTATAAATTCTATAAAATTTATAAATTTTATAAATTTTATGAATCATATAAATGTTTTTAAATTTTGTAGATTCTTTGAGTTCTATTAGTTGTTTCAAGGGTGTCTGTTTAATAAATTCTACAAACTCAAATTTTACTTATTTTTTAAATACAAAAATTTCGATAAATCCTATTTATAATACATATATAAGTCCTCTAAATTTTATAAGTTCTATAAATTCTATGAATAAAGTTTAAAAATTCAGGAACTGGTTTAAATTCTACAAATCTCATAAATTCTTTAGTTCTTATAAATTCTGTAAATTCGATAGATTCTATAGATTTTCAAAATCCTACAAATTCTATAAATTTTATATTATTCTAAATTCTGATATTCTTATAAACCTATAAATTTTATAAATTTTATGAATTTTAAGAATTCCATCAATTCTATAAATTACATAAACTCCACAAATTCTATAAATTTTTTAAATGCTTTAAATTTGGGTGGGTTCTATAAATCGTTTCAAGTTCTCAGTTCTATAAATTCTATAAATCTAGTTTTAAAATTCAGTATGTCCTTTAAATTCTGCAAATCTCATAAATGTTGTATTCTTATAAACTCTGTAAATTCCATAAATTTTATATCTTTTACAACGTGTGTAAATATTATATTAAATTATAATATGTTTATGAAACCTATAAATTCTATAAATATTAAGAATTTTATAAAATTCACTAATTCTATAAATTCTATAAATTTTAAAGATTCTATAGGTTCTATAAATTGTTTCAAGTTTGTCAGTTCTATAAATTCTATAAACTCCTATTTTGCTTATTCTAAAAATCCCATAATTTGTATTAATTTGTTTGACCAAAAATACACTTACATAATACGTAAACTGTAACTCGCCAACTCTAGAGGATGTGAGCCGTGGAATGCTCAGCAATAGGACGCGAACAGTAAGTAAGGAAACTGGCCAAATCCCTATTCTTGAAAAAATTCTAAAATATTTAGAGACCTTACACCTAAGGCTACTAAAAAAAGAAAGAAATCTGGACATTTTAAGTGAATTACTTTTATGATTTACTAATCTATGAAGATGAATATCTCATTCAAAATCGCCAATTGAAATGCAAATGGGCTATTTCAAAATATTCCAGAGTTAGCAATTTTCTTATATATATGGAAAAGTTAGATATGTGACTAATTTCAGATTATCATTTGACTAAAGATTCGTACTTAAAAATTGAGGGTACCACTGCTACAAGGCCATCCATCCAGCAGGAAAACATCAAACAATATGAAATAGTAAAAACTGAAAAAGAAATTATGCAAGTTAATGTCCAATTAAATCACAAAAATGCAATCAACATATCTTCAATATATTGGCCCATACGTTATAACCTGACTAAAGAAAACTGTGCGGCGTTACTCAAATTGTTTGGTTTTAATTTCATAGTCGGAGACAATGTTAGTGATAAAATAGTCATTAGAAACCTGGTTAGAGAAAAACAAAAATCTCAAAAAATCTGGCTACGGCAAAAACAGAGACTTATTTAAGCAACAAATTGAAACAGGTTATAAAAGAAAAACTAATAAATCTTTTAACGGATACCGACGTCTCCATTGAATATTTGTCTGCTCTGGTTTCGTCAAAAACTTCAATTTCGATAGTGTCATCGAGTATCCAATCTTCATTGCCATTTGATAACAAGGTGGCCGTTTGGAAATTAATTGCATCTGGTTCAATAAGATTTAAATTTGTATTTTCTTCGATACATTCATTCGCCTTCTACTTGTTCTTTCTTGATCCTTGTACGCATTGATTTTGATAATTTTGGAGGTGCTAAATTTTCATCATCAAAATTGAAGAAATTTGATGACTGGACTTCTTCCTAATCCGAATTTGAATTATTACTTTCTATCAAAAGTGCCAGCACTTCTTGCTCAGTTAAAACTCAGTTAATTTATGTAAATTTTCTGTTATTATTTTAATTTAATTACAATAACTAACATTTTCTTAATCGATTATAGAAAAAAAAAACAATCATCTAGCCAATACTTACCGTTAAAATAAATGTTTTTGTATAGCGCCCTTCTGTCAAGGCTGTCAAAGATAAAACACGACATTGAACTAAACTGAAATTTTGATTTAAAGAAATAACTAAAATTTAAGCTATACCGTCAAGAATTCAGCCGCTGCTCCAAAAGTCGGCCAAAAATTAAGATTTGCAGCCACTGCAGCGCCTTCTGTCGGATTAAAATGCAGAAAAAAATACAAACTGCGCAGCTATTGCAGCCACTTTAAATAAGATGCAAAATCTGCAGAATGTCATTTCCAAATCCCGAAGGACAAATATGTTGATGTTTCCAACTAATAGAAAAATCGTTTTCAATGATTCTGTTTTACTTAACTGCTTCAGGAAATGGAATGAATTGCCAAGTACCATCAGAAGTTTATGCTCCTTCACCAAATTTAAGCAAGAATCATTTAAATTTATTAGCAACATGACTTGATCCGGCTCATATTTATTTTTATTTTTAAATTTAATTAATTTAATTTGATTTATTTTACTAATATTTATTTTAATCATTTTTATTAATATTTTTCATTTTATTTGATTGTTTATAATTTGATTTTGTTAATTTTTTTTTTTTTTTTTAATGTTCTTTTTCTATTGTAATTGTTTCTAAGTTTAGTGTTGTATAAGCTAAGTGCTTACTACACCAATTATTAAATAAATATATATATGGGTCATTATTTTATATTTCAAATGGGGCCCAACCTTGACCTCTCCGATTTCAATTTTTTTGTTGTAATCGTGTTCCTTATTGAAAATGATTGAGTACCTATTTTTTTGTTAAGTTATATGACCTTCGGTTGACCCGTTATACGGTTTTGAAATTGTGACGTTTTTACATTTTCGGGATTTTTTTTTTTAGTGGTCACGTAAAATTGTTTTATTTTGAGTTCTGTATTATTCATTAATAAGAACAACACCATTATAGAAAGGCATTAAACCATTCTAAATTAATCAATAATTTGTTTTGTAAAAGTACCGTTAGTGACGCAGTTATAATACAACAAATATTGCCAATTATTTTCACCTGTAGAGGGCGCAGCTAGCACTCCATAAAAAAGTTTGATATACCATCGGAAAGGGAAAGGTTCAGCCTTTTCAACAAGTGTAAATTTGTGAATGGACAGTGCCTAATTTGGTCGCTACAAGGCTTTAAAGTTGAAAAATGAGTTTTTTTACAATTTTTCTTATATAAAAGTTGTGTACAATAAGTGAAATTGTCAAAATATGTGATGGTTGGTGGTAAAAGTTGTTAGATAGTAAACTAGCCTTTAATAAAAGCGCCACTTTGTAAATAGATAAGGCTTACGATCATCCGGTTCATAGTTACAAACTTTAAATTAACGTTTCGATTAGTTTTTCACACTAAAACTAAACTAAAATGAGACAATATAATGAAATAAGTAATTGTTTGTGACTTTTAAGATGACTAATACACTAATTACCAATAAATTTCAATTCTCAAATGAAAAGAAATGAGTAATACTAGATTATTTGCTGACCGAAAGGAGTTGACCGTCAAATACCATCAGAAATTATTTTTTACCTGTTATGTATTTGTTTGGGGTTTACTCCCATTTTTTTTTTAGTTTTAAACAAGATTTCGCACAGATTTTATTAACGACAGGTAAAGATGTGATTTGTCATTTATCTGTTCAAAATACAATAGAATTACTATACAGGCTTCATCGTAAATGGTGGGGTATGCTTGAAAACCATCATATAGGCGTAAAAAAACAATTAATTGTTTCAGGTTTATATAAATACTCATCCAAATTTTTACATAAATTAATTAGTTTTTGGAAGTGTACTTGAAACGTATCTTAGAGATTTATTGAGTATTACTAGTGTTTTAAAAAAATATTTAAAAAATGGTTAACCCTAAGTGCTGTAATCCTTTTAATGTGGAAAAAACATAAAAATATGACATCTAGATGTAGAAGTGTTAGTGCAAAAATAGCGGAAAATGCTAAAAAATTCTTAAACCATGATATATCAAATCAACGAATTTTGTGATAGATGTTATATCAAGGTATATAGATTAAGCGAATGCCAGTTTACCGTTTCGCCTGACAGTACTCCAGATCAATCACAAAGACTATCGCCCCCAACTGAACTAAGTGGAGCAGTTTACCAAACTGAATTTTCGGAAATCTGTGTACGATTAGGCGGATCACCTGTTAAACAACAACGGCTCTCCGAATAGTTGTTCTCAAATAGTGATATCATACATCTAAGTTCAGTTTAAAAATAAAACGTTTATATTGAATATAATTTTTATATATTTACTTAAACCAATTTTTTATTTTCGTTGTCCATCTTCAAATGTATATTCCCTGAAAAGATTGAACATTCTCCTATTGGTTTTGAAAATGTCAAAATAATTGAATTTTATTGGTAATATTAGTGTATTAGTCATCTTAAAAGTCACAAACAATTACTTATTTCATTATATTGTCTCATTTTAGTTTAGTTTTAGTGTGAAAAACTAGTCGAAACGTTAATTTAAAGTTTGTAACTATGAACCGGATGATCGTAAGCCTTATCTATTTACAAAGTGGCGCTTTTATTAAAGGCTAGTTTACTATCTAACAACTTTTACCACCAACCATCACATATTTTAACAATTTCACTTATTGTACACAACTTTTATATAAGAAAAATTGTAAAAAAAACTCATTTTTCAACTTTAAAGCCTTGTAGCGACCAAATTAGGCACTGTCCATTCACAAATTTACACTTGTTGAAAAGGCTGAACCTTTCCCTTTCCGATGGTATATCAAACTTTTTTATGGAGTGCTAGCTGCGCCCTCTACAGGTGAAAATAATTGGCAATATTTGTTGTGTTATAACTGCGTCACTAACGGTACTTTTACAAAACAAATTATTGATTAATTTAGAATGGTTTAATGCCTTTCTATAATGGTGTTGTTCTTATTAATGAGTAATACAGAACTCAAAATAAAACAATTTTACGTGACCACTAAAAAAAAAAATCCCGAAAATGTAAAAACGTCACAATTTCAAAACCGTATAACGGGTCAACCGAAGGTCAAATAACTTAACAAAAAAATAGGTACTCAATCATTTTTAATAAGGAACACGAAAAAAATAAAAAAAAAGAAATCGCTGAGGTCGATTTCGAAAAGTGCAAAAAAAATGCTGAAATATAATGGAAACCGTCATATATATAAGCTGAAATAAAAATTTTTATTTTAAGAATTAAAATTGAAAAGACTTTCAGGTCGGAGCAAAATGTTGCTCCAACCTACGTTTAAAGCTAGTTTTGCTTATGTAAAAGTCGGAGAAATGGTAAATTTTATTAAAGCTCTTGTACATCATGCTTACTGGTTCATTTATTAGGTAACTGAGGTGAATATAATGGAAGAGGCAAAAACAAAAACTAACTGAAAATTGTATAACTTACAGACGTTTAAAAATAAATAAATTTAAAAATCCTGCACATTATAATGTGCATCAATAGTGAAAGGGACAAAAAAACTGCATATTTATTATATAGTATACTAAAAACATTCTTCTGCGTAATAATTTAGTATAAAAACTTTCGAGCTTTAACACTACATTTATTTAGTTTCCAGAATTTGTGAATATAAAATTTTTTTGTTTTCGAATTAGTATGTGTAACTACACAATTTTGTCAAAAAACGACAAAATATAGTTTTTTGTCAATTTGTCACAAAATTCACACTAACAGTTTTAATTACAAACTAAACTTACCTTTCTTTTGTTAAAATTTTTGGTGAATCTATTTGAAATAAGACAAAATGATTGCAAACATTAATTAAAATTCAACCGCAATCAAACCCTTTCGAAAAAATAAAAAAACACATAAAAAGAACGACAGGTGTGGCATTACAATCAATAATACGAAAATCAGGTAACCTGAGCTAAACATTTTGCGAAAGAAATCAAAATAATTGTTTCCGAAACTTGACACGTCAATTTAGCTTTTTGATCTGGAGACCGGCAAATTGACGGCAAAAGATGACGAAAGTTTTATTCCGCTTTGTCGAACGAGTTATTTATAATAATTGATTTATAAATTGATCATTTATATTGTATTATTCCACAAACGGTCTATAATGTGATATTATAATACAAATACACATATTACATATCGCTCAAATTAATTAAGCTTCAAAATAGAATGTTCGTGTTCAAAAAATCATTACTTAAATCAGAAAATGCCAATTAGTTGAAAATTAATTAAAACTAAATAAACCAAGATGTAATTACAAAAATTTACGATTCAAATCCATTAAATATAATTAAAATCATATTACTCACCAAACGGTCAACTTTATTGTTTTATAAATGCCATATTCTGTACCAACACACGCAATCGTTAATTAAACAAATGTGTTACTAATTAGCCCGTATTAACAATTTAAACTTTTTTCGCAATTTTTTATTTTTTTTTGCTTTCTTTTAATTTTAGATTTCTCTTGATAGATATTTCATTATATGTTTCCCGTTCCACGGTTGCGCGACCCTTCAATTATTCGAGCTTTAACGTAAAAATATGAACTTAACGTTTTGTTTTTGATTTTAAATCAAATTCTTGTGCGATCCCCTTAAAACGACCTAAATAACTTTTAAAAAATTGTTTAATCTCAACATTAAAAATTGATGAAATAAGAACAAAAAAAAAACAGAAACAAAACAAAAAGAAATTTATAAATTATAAAGATTAGTTACTGATTAGAAAACTTTCTAAATTTTTTTAAATTATTTTTATTTATTTAAGATATTTGATATAATGGAGAAACATTTTGATAAAGTAAAAGCAGTTTTACATTTTACAAAAATTGTCGGCACTTCTTAATCTTTATCTCAACCCCGAAAAAGAGGTGAAGGTAAGGCAAAAAATTGTTTTATTGATAAGTTGATAAGCAGAGAGAGTTTTGATGTATTTAGCTACAATAACTTTTATTTTTTGAATACTAATATATTTAGTTGCTGCAGTATCTTAGTGTTACTATATAGGCGTAAAATATTTTAATTGTTGGTGAAGAACTTCACTAACTTTTACATTTTGATATGGTCGGCCTGCAACAATTTCGAGCCCTTCAAAAATAAGCTTTCCGGAAGATTTGCTATGTAGCTTTTCATCACGTTTTAAATGAATTTATATACGTATGTCTGTTGGTTATGTCGAAATCCTATTTATTGTTTCCGTAATAATTTTCACATTATTAACGATTAAATTATTTGCTTTGAGAGAAACACAAAGCAATAAATTTTAATTAACATTCAATAAAAATTTGTTTACATACATAACTACATATGTATATACAAAAAGATATATTCCCTTAAGCCCTTATGTAAGGTTGACGAAACAGTTACCAATGAAACAAAAAACTCGCAACTCCTCCAATAAGTTTCGTCGTTTTCATACTAACCCATACTAAGCTTTCTACAAGAGGTGAATATTTTTCTGTTTCCCATGTAAAATTGGAAGTTTTGATTTATAAGTGTGTTAATGAAAAATCAATTTAATGTAATAAAATTTATGTTAATTTGGATGTTTAATATGTTTCATAGATTTGGTTTTAAAATCATAGAAGAAAATATCTCTACATTTTAAAATAAATTGAATTAAGGAAACCTTTCCGTTTTCAACAACTAAACACAAAACATTAAGTCCTTTGTAAAGGTTTGCTAGGTGAGGAGATCATGGAAGTATGTGCTTCCAATTACAAAATAACACCAACCGTTATTCGAATTTAGAGAAATTATTCTTAATCTATCTTCTTCTTTATTATTATTATTTTAACTGACTGTTTTTAACTTTATCTTTATCCAGATATGAATTACGAGAAGGCTCTAGAGAAGGATCAACTAAAATTCAGTTATCCACTGATAAAAACAAAATACATAAAATAATTGTATTGCAAAATAAACATTAACGTAAAAATATTGTTATTGTTGCAAGTGACGTATACTGGTGATTTAATTCTGTTTATTAAGCATAAAAGATAAGCGGGTACAATAGGAAAACTAAATAAAATCAAATAAATGAAACGCTTAAGACTCATTATGCCAGTCTAAATTTACAATGTAGGATACCCTTCCGTTTATGTTCGTATGTTCTGGAGTTGATAAGCCACATGACAGTTTCTGACATATACTACCTGATTTGTGCTAAATTTTCGAGATTGACTTCGCAAGTTTTTATTTGCTTTCACCAAATCCAGCTTCATCACCTTTTAATAACGCCGATGCTGATGGGTCTGTTAATCGGGCATCATAACAATAATAATTTTTTAATAAGTATTTCAATTTCATTATAATTTTTAATTAGATTTATTTTTTTCTTACCGTTTATAAGCTTCCTGATATTTTAATTATTCATCAGAATATTCGTAGCCTCCGTAAGAATTTTGATGTTTTGGTAGCCAATGTTAATGTGTATAAGAATAAACCATTATTTATATTTTTGAGTGAAATTTGGGTCAATAGTAATGAATTATCTTCCTATAATCTAAACGGTTACATGTTATTTGGTGCTTGTAATGATGCGTATAGATCAAGTCTAAAAATCTCTGTATTGTGGGTGACATTAACATTGACATACTAGATTTTTCTCCGCATTGTGATGATTATATATTTCTTATGTCGTCTTTTGGACTTGAATCATTGGTTAATGTGCCTACTCGAGTGACAACATCATCATCCACTTGCATTGATCACTTTTTTGCTCGTCGTCGATCAAATGATCTTTCATGCCTCAAGCCATCTGCATTCGATCTTAAGATTTCTGACCATCACTTCAGTGAAATATTATTCAAATCTGATACAATTTTACATCCCGTACTAATTTTTATTGTGGTAAAAAAAAAAGTCAATATGGTACTGTTAAATGAACTTGTCGAGCAGGCAGACTGGACGTCGGTTCTGCATCTTGTTGACCCGTCTCTAGCCCTTGATACATTTTTTTAGCATTATTACGAATATTTTGAAGCAGTGTTATTTTTATTCTTGGGCCAAAAACATCAGACTTTTACAGCCTTGGATCTCACATAATCTTGCCAGTCGAATTAAAAAAAAGAACCAATTTCGCAAAAAATTAAAAAAAAAACATCCAAACGATACGAATTTACGCGAAATTTATGATTGTATTTGCAGACAAATCAATGTTGATGTTAAAAGTGAGACAGAACTGTATTACATGAATCAGTTTTCAATTAATGGTGGTGACGTTAAGAAAAAGTGGAGCCTTGTTAATGAAATTTTAATAAAAAAGGCTAACTCATCTTCCATTAGAAATATTTTATCCGATAGCGGCACTCTGCTTACTAATGATACAGATATTTCCAATGAATTCAACTGTTATTTTACTAGCATTGCTGACAAGTTAAGATCAAAATTTTTCTCGAATATCACAGCATCCTATCACGACCTTCCGTATGATTACTGTTCGAAAACTTTCTTTATGACTCCGGTTTCTAATAGTGACATTTTTGATATTATTGGTTCGTTGGGGCCAAAAGAGTCTGTCGATAATGAGGGTATTAGTAGTAATATTTTGAAAGCTATTTCTAAGTTTATCAGCCCTGTTCTGGTCCATATATTCAATCTTTCTTTTGAACAGGGAGTAGTACCCAAGAGATTGAAATGTGCTACTATTCTTTCTATTTTCAAAAGTGGTGATAGATCCAATGCTCTCGAGCCAGCCATTCTCAAAATTCTTGAAAAAGCAGTAAAAAACAGAATTATCATGTACTGAATCGGCTTTGATGGACTTTTTAGATATTATTCATAATGGTCTAAACAACAGTAAGATCTGTGCAGGTTTGTTTATTGATGCTCCTAAGGCATTTGATATGATGGATCATGAACTTTTATTATCTATTCTGTATGATGTTGGGTTTAGAGGTGTTTCTAACAAGTGGTTTGCCTTCTACCTAGATGATAGGGCTATAAGGGTCAGAGTCAATGACACTTTTAGTAATCTCAGAGCTGTGAATGTTAGTGTGCCGCAACGATCAATGCTTGGTCCTCTTTCTGTTTCTAATTTATACGAACTCTATTTGAATGGTCACAGTACTGGATATGCCAGTGATGTGATTTCTATGGCTAATTCTGACCTAAAGTTCTAAAATAAATGGTTTGATAAGCATTTCCTGATACTAAGTGATAAAACTAAGCTTATGTGTTTTAAAACTTCTGGTATTACAGCCGCTCCTACTCGTTCCCAAGTAATATATTATAGTGCTTCTAAATGTACTTCTGGTAGTTGTCATGTGGATTGTTTGACTATTGAGCTAGTCAATTATTTTAAGTATATAGGAATTCATTTAGACACTAACCTTAATTGGAAAACTCATATATCCAAGCTAAAAAGTTACTTGGCATCTGTTTCACGTATTTGTTATCTCCTCCGTAATTTATGCCCTGTTTTTGTTTTAATAATTACGTTTCATGCTTTGGTAATGGCTAAATTGGAATATGGTCTGTCTTGCTGGGGTGTCTGTTTTCCAACTACTTTAAAACATTGTACATACAACAGAAAATGATTTTGCGAACAATTTTGAGGAGAAGTAGATTGGAATCATCTTGGCCTTTATTCAAATCGACCAATATTCTACCTCTACAACATTTGTATATTTATAAGGTTTTAAGAGTATTTTTTATGCGTAGTGATCAGCAGGTAATAAGAAGTGATGCTCGATACAACTTTCGAGCTAATCATCGTCTTATTTATATTGTTCACAAATTCAATAATGAGCACTTCCGCCGCTAGATTGTTGTTTCTGCCCCGACGTTTTTTAATGCATTACACGAACATATCAGACGTCTCTCATTTATTTTGCGTCATTATGTGTTTTTTTTTTCTTCTATTATACGAGCTACGATTTAAATTGTAATTTAACCTGTTTACATTCTTTTTTTCTTTTAGATAACCGATTGGTATTTGGCCTTAGATTGTATATTTTTATTTTCTTTTCTTTTTTATTTTATTTTATTTTTTTTTTTTGCTTTAAATGTTGTTAAAAGAAGCAATGCCTCCTAATGGATTATTATCCACAAGGCATCTATTGTCTTATTAATTGTTGTTAAACTTGTTATAATTAAAATAAAAAAATAAATAAAAATAAAAATAAGTTACATATATCGAGATGGACTTTTAATGTAGGCTGTCTTCAAGTGATCTAGTACGGATTTTTGGCGTACCTACTCTGAATTTGATTGTCACCGAGTTCGTTAAATTTACGTACCAATTGGTACTCATTTCAGAAGTATAAGTAACGTGGAATGAAACCCGTAGCAGCTTGCACCATTGCATGGGGCTGAGAAAATATGATCTAAATGCAGATCCGAGCTTCGATGAGATTTGCCTAGATAGGACCGAATAGTCGCCAAAACAGAACGATTGGTTCTTTCTGAAATATTAGACTGAGGAGAATAGTTCGGCGTAAATAAACGTTGAACACCAAAACTATTCAGAAGATCCTTGAGAAGATTTAAGGAAACTAGAGTTTCTGGTACGCCAAAAGTCAAAAATATTTATTTTTCCAGGTAATCAACCAATACAGTAGCAGTTGCCTGTTTTATGGTTTTTAATCTTAAAAATCTGCTATAGCAATCTAATACCACTAGAATATGAGTAATCCCTATTGAGAGCCAAGAAAGACAAACCCAAAGAAATAAAATGGCTGATGAGCAGAGAATAACTGTTAACAAAAGACAAGACAATCAATGAATGATCGACGCAGACTAATTGAATATCAGAAAATAGAATATTTTGTAATTGCTCCTCGGGGATCTTCATATGTAATTAATGAAATAGCTGAACATTCATATGGCAAAATGGATAGTATGTATGGTTATTGTGGGGCGAGATATTTTATTGCCGAAAAGCATCTACAGGGATTATAGTAAATGCTGTTATAAAGGCAAAGTCATTGTTAAAAATTAGCGATATAAAGAAGAAAATAAAAAATATCCCCAGTTTTTAATCAATCTGTTTCAAAATTACAGATTTGAAATCAAGAAATTTCCAAACTAATATTTGACGATACAACAGCGCATTATCAATGTCTGCAAACATTTAAGGTTTTTGAGTGGGCTATTTCCCTAAAAATATACCATGTATACCTGAACTTCTTAATCAACTAGATGTTTACTTAAGAATATGTATATGGTTATGTCTGTTCGAACAGCTGATAAACGACGATATAATCCACCTGTAGCAAATGAAGTAGCAATGATTTTCATTAGAAATTCTGGCCAACCACTATTTAATAGAGTTATTAGAGTTTATTTAAAATAAGAAAATCTATTACAACGACTTAGTATTTAAGATGGAGTTGTATTAGATCCTTTAGCATATCTAATTATATACCCACATGGAGGAAGTGGCTGGAATATGACACTTAAAACTACAAATGGCAGCAATCTCACTCACCTTCAATATTACTCATTTATATTTAAACAAAGAAAAGGCGTTCTTGATCAATTTTTATAGAAATTAACTCACCAATTTATTGTGGATTCCTATTGTAAGATGGAAACCAATAGTTTACATTTTCTACGAATGAACCAAACATCATTACGAAATGATAGCTATATGGGACTTCAGGACTATCTTCTATCGGACTTCAATGAAAAGGTAAGAAAGCCTGTTATTTTACCATCAACATTTTGTAAGTAAGGGCGCAACAATAGTAAGAGCGTTTGGAAAACCAGATTTATTTATTACCCTGACATGTAATCCTAATTGGGATGAAATTAAAGAACATATTTATCCTAACCAGAATCCTGCTGACAGACCAGATTTAATAGCTCTCATTTTTAATCTGAAGCTTCAAAAATTTATTAATTTATTATCATCTGGTAAACTGTTTGGTCCATGTACGATTTGCTATGTATATCTACTCTTGCATTTTAATTGTCATGTTAATGTTGAGGTATGTAGGTGCAAAAGTTAAGTCAGTAAAATACCTTTATAAATATATGTATATGTACATGAGGGACACGATTGGGTAAAAATTCAAATTTCTAATATTGAATCCTTTCAGCAAGAGAAATTACTCAGTATCTCGATGCAAGATATGTGAGTGCACCGGAAAGCTTATGGAGAATATTTTCCTTTAAAGTGCATTACAAATCTCATGTAGTATATAGATTAGCTTTACATTTAGAAAACGAACAAAACATAGTATTCCAAGAAGGTCGGGAAACTGAACGGTTCCAAAGAGCACAAAAGAAACTTACTACTTTCAAGGTATGGTTTGAATTGAACAAGAATTATAACTCAGCTAGAAATATGTTGTACTCGGATATTCCAATATACTATACTTTTGACAATAAATTAAATATATGGGAAGCTATAAAATATAATAAAACGGAAAAAAGTTATTGGACATATGTATAATATGAGCCGTTTATTTTGAAAGTGGCCTAAGCCCATTTTTCAAAAAGTCAAATTAATGATAACAATAGATAAATAACAGTACAATCTTTCTAACGGTAAATAATGTTTTGTCAAAATAAAAAAAATGAAAACGAATAATGAATACTTAAATAAGAAAATACAAAATTCCGTATATTTTTGCATTTAGTGTTTTTTTTATTCTTTCATTATCTCGTTTCAACAAAATATGGACTTACTTCACTTTCAAAATAAACGGCTCATATATCTGTAAATCAATGTGAACTGTTTTATTTAAGACTGCTTTTATTACATGTCCAAGGAGTAACATCGTTTACTAATAATCGTAGTGTAGACAATGGGGCACATACTCGATAATTTATCAATTCGCAAACTGAAACTCGATAAATATGGCGGATATGCATACATCAACATTTCTTGCGTAAAATCCCATATTCGATCGTTTTCGCAATGCAATATATTTTTTTACTCAGCACACAAATGTCATTACGCTGAATAAACAATATAAACTCAATACGTGAATAATTGAAAGTTTTTTGTTCTGTTTTTAATCAAATATATAAAAATACCGTCAATAAATTTAAATAATTAAAATTTAAAATATTTAATATGTTGAAAATGGGTACGAAACCTAAACTGAAATAAAAATTTTTTGTTGAAAAATAGTAGATTGTTCTAGATGTAAAGAAAAGTGATAGTTTTCCAGAGAGTGTAATTGTATAATTCACGAGCGAGTAGATTAACACTTTTACGAGCATAGAAAACAATTTTTCTTACGTGTCGGACATGCTATTTTTTCGTATATTACGACAAATAAGGTAAAAATAAAAAAGGTAGATCCAGCTTGGATCAAAGTACGTATGCACAGCGTGTAGCCGTGTACATAACAATCGCAGTAAGCAAATAAATAAAAGTCAAAAATGCAACAAACATTTGGAAAAAAGCGCTTCTATGAAGAAAAGTGTTTATACGAAAAAATGTGTAGCTAAGGAGAAAAGTAGTTTACCATTAAGTACACGAAAAATTTTATTTTATTAATAAAAACCGAAAAGTCGATTGAAAAAGTGGTATGTACCAAGAAATTTCAAAAATTTTAATTCCAAAATTATGATTATAAAATAACTATCCAATTTTTATTACATAGTTTTGTCTAAATTGACATTTTAAACAATGATTTGCCGATAAATTAAATCGTTTGCAAAATATTACCTATTTGCTTGCTTTTTGGATAAAGCAAAAATATCGAGTATATCATTTTTTGCAATCTGGCAAAATTTGTTTGCTTATCTGCTTGCTAGAGTATCGTGTATATAACCCATTATCATATATTCTACGTATAAGGAAGCGTCCATCAAGCAAAAACTATTGTGCAACGATAATGAATGGTAAAGTGCCATTAAAGAAGCAATCCAATATCAAATGCCAAACCAATTACGGTAATTATTTATATGCTTATTTTGAAACCCACAAAACACCTTGTATTTATGGAACAAATACAAAGAACATTAAGTAGAGAATTTTAAGAATATTTATCCTGGAATTTCACTGCCTTTTTGGGGAG
The DNA here is from genome assembly GCA_963556165.1 of Tipula helvola. Taxonomy (NCBI): domain Eukaryota; kingdom Metazoa; phylum Arthropoda; class Insecta; order Diptera; family Tipulidae; genus Tipula; species Tipula helvola. The sequence continues at coordinate 296,195,351 of OY744482.1, read as the reverse complement.
CATGCGAGAAGGCTGGGGATACAGACGAATGACTTTTGTAGAAGTTGCATGGACGAAGAGGAGGAGGAGACTTTGGAACACTTCCTATGCTCATGTCCGGCGCTATCATACAGAAGGCATAAGTATTTGGGTGTGTACGGTATGGACAGCCTTTCGGAACTCGCGGACTGTGGAGTGCGAGATTTATTACGCTATATAAATAGCTCTGGTTGGTTTCAACGGGAGTAATGGGGAGATGGGATCCTGTGGTATCACAACGGGCCATTGCTGGCCTAAGTGTGCGATAGCAGCCACTTCAACCTAACCTAACCTAACCTATCCTGGAATTCTTTATTTTACTTGGAAGAACATTTTCAGAATTTGATTTACCAATTCCTAATATTACAATTGAAAGATTAAACGATTTTGATATTTAGAGAGAAGTTATGTTTCGAGTTTCAACAATACATCTGGAACGAAAATTAATCTTCGATAATTACTAAAGCAATCATTTCTGACTCCGATCATTAAATTGTTTCTTATTGATGATCCAGGTAGTACTGGCAAAAGATATTTATACAACGTTCTACTAAGTTTGTTAGATGAAATGTGTTTAACGGAGCACAAGGAATTGCATTATCTGGAGCATCCACAGGTATTGCAGCTACACTTTTAGCGGTTGGTAGGACCATTCACTATTCAAGATTCCCTTAAGTACCGATGAGATAATATTTTCAAGTATGACAAATCCAAGTCCTGATTGGGAAACAAATAAAAATGCAAAACTTATCTTATTAAATGAATGCTCAATGTGTCATAGAAAAACGTTTTTAGCGATTGATAAATTACTAAAAGATATTATACAAACTGATAGTTCAATGGGGGCCAAAATATTTGTTATGGGTGGTGATTTTCGTCAAACTCTACCAGTAATTCGTCATGTGACGCAATCTGGTACCATGTATTCATGCCTCAAAACTTGCGAATTATGGACTAAATTTAAAATATCTTACCTTAAAACAAATATGAGAGTTCGTAACGACAACGATTTTTCAAATTGGTTTCTAGACGTTGGCGAAGGTAAAATTAGAACAGCATTCTTTTTTTCTTTTTCAACATTCTTTCTCGCTGCATTAAAGAAAACTTGGTTATAAAAATATTTGGGTCTGAATTTACCCCGGATGTTATCGATCTATAACAAAACCAAGCAATTTTATGTCCTTTAAATTATGATGTACGTTATAAATGAATGAAGATGTTTTAAATATACTGATAGGCGATGTGAAAACATATAATAGTATAGACTCTATAAATGTAGATTTTACTGATCATGAATCGACACAACTATTTCCGGTAGAATATATAGTATACATCAATTAACACCATGCGAAATGCCCCCACATATGTTTACTTACTTTGAAAGTACAAGCTATAATCATGTTATCACGAAATTTAATTACTAAAAAGTGGTTATGCAATTGTTGTGAATTAAATTAGGCAAACTCTCAAACCATTAAATCATACAGTTAAAATTATCATAACGTAAAATTTACATAAATCCACAACAAAAGAATGACCTAAAATATAAACGTAAATGGAAATTAAATACATATGTAAGAACGGCGATTAACATTGACCCATTTAAAAAATATACAATATGCATAATACAAGTAATTAACGCCCAGACATAAATATACTGTAAATAAAAATCACACCAATTAGACATAAAAGAAATATAATATGTACACATTAGCCAAGAGCATAAAAACGGTAAAGCCAAATTATTAAGATTACCTTACAATTAAAAAAAAATTGGGTCTATCCGAATCTCGGACGACACTTTTCCCAGAAAGCATCCATTAATGATCACCAAACCAACCATTTATATTTTACAAACATTTTCCGTTATTTTGGGCAGACAAGGTCCTTAAAATATGTCACGAATTTTCTTAAATTTTCGATAACACAATTGGTCACGGCAAATAAATCATCTACTCTCATACCGCCAAATCACAGACTCACAAATAATGTTGAGAACTGACACGACGTGTTGAACAGCAATCAAAGTCGCATTCGCCATTTTTAATCTTCGACCTTTATACATCTCTAGTATACTATTACAGACAGTTATACATCTCTAGTATACTATTGAAAATCCTTAAGAATTTAATTTACTCCATTCAGAGAGCATACACATTACACAATGTTCATAAATATACAATATTTTCTGAAAATTTGTGCCGTTTGTACAGATTACAATACACAATATTAAGTGAGCAACGTGAAAATTGGTCGATATAATTCTTTACTCAGTGCTTTAGTCTGGACGAGGCATCGCTGTGGACAATTCGAAAATACAAAATAATTATACACAAATAATACAGAATCAGAATTAACGTTAATTATCATTTGCTACCAAATCCCACCTTGTCATATAGCATTTCATTTTATATACCTCCCAGCTTTCGTAAACCTGCTCCATCCTAATGGCCGTGATATTATTTTAAAGTGTCCCACAGTCATTTGCTATTCGGAGTTATATACGACTTTGAATATCAAGAGAATTTATTACTCAGAAATAATACTTTTAAAGGCGATTTTATTAAAGCAATTCACAAATAATGTATCAATCTACATGTCGTTGAAATTTCAATAATTAAAATGTCATAAAATGTCAATCAAAAACGTCACAGAAATGTCAATTCATAGAAACGGGAATAGTTATCTTGCTATAGTCAAAAGCTCACTAGATATAATTATTTTGAAATATTGACGATATTATTTGCCACCAGCAAAGTACTTTAGGTAAATTTAGAAATTTAAATTCCATATTTCACGGTAATCAATACATTTTATCTTGAAGGCACCTAGGGAACAATTGGTGGAATTTGAAAGGTATATTAACTATAGAAATATATTTCTTCGGAAAATTCGACATTACCTCGGTAAACAGATAAACAAATTTATATTACTCTTTTTGTTAAAATTACCCCCACGCAATGCTTCAATCGACTTCAAATTTTGTGAACAAGTAGATGATGAATTGTCAAATTCATCATCAACATAACAAAAAAATAGTCGGTCCCGTTTTTGAGAAAATCTGTTTGGCAGTTTTCTCTTCCACTGCAATTCCCTCTATTCTATACTCGAATGGACTTAAAAGTTAATACAAACTGCTTATTAGTAAAATCTATCTTTGTACAAAATGTTAACCAAAACTATCAATATTTGTGAGAATGGGAGGCTAAACAAAAATAATAAAAATGTGCGACTGGAAGGGCGAAAGGATGAAGGACGGACACGATATTTTTCTAATCAGTGTTTCGTTTCGGGGTCCTGGTAACCTATTTCGTCAAGAAATGTGAAAATCTGGAGCAACATTTTTTTCGCGATTACAATTACTTCGTTATAGTGGGAAAAGCAAATATGAATGAAAATAATAATATTGGTTTATTTAAATCTCACATGTTTTTGTCCCCAAGCATTAGATAATTTTTAACGGGTGTAACAACCGCTTGTGGTTGTTATGATCTGTTTAATTTAAATCTGTAATTACGGTTGAAAATCCCAACAAGGTTGCATGTTTATCCACTGCGCTGCATAAAATCTCTTCCACTACACGTCATTCTTTCTTTGGCTTAATTTGTAATAGAAAATATTTTTTTTTTTTTGGTAGAGTGTACCATTTAGCATTTTATACTTCTCCGTATTTTGGTCGGTTACTCGATTCGTTTTATCATTTTTTGTTTGATGGTATGTAATGACGTGTAGTGGTTGGCGTGTTGCTTCATCTGTTTTGTTTTGGTTAGCGCGTGGATTTTCCATGTAAATGGAATGTTCCAGTGATTAAATTAAATAGTATTGGTGTGTGCGAGTCGATTTTGGGTGATGTCGTATGTGTACGTCACCCGAAATTTATCGGTCGGTTTTTTTTTTATATATATGTAAATATTTTTTTGGGTGGGGGAAAAATTATGTTTGTTACGCGTCGGGAATTTTATTTTTGGGAGTCTCGTTTTGAATATTGAATGAAGAAAAAGTCAAGTTGGAAAAAAATAAAAAAATAAAAATAAGAAAAGTTTATTGTTTTTTTTTGTATAAAAATAAAAAAAAAAATTTTTTAATTTTGGACAGAAGTCCAGTAAAAATAAAAAAAAAAAACGTTTATGTATATAGTTTGGAATTAAGTAGTGAATTTTTGGTAGAGTGTTAGATTTATCCAAGACAGTTCTGTTTTTTTGTCTATTTGAAAAATAAAAAATAAAATAAAGCGTTGATCTTAATTAATTATATCATATATTTTTTTTTTGTATCCAAAGTGGTGGAACTTTCTTGTATTGGAAAATTATAAGTCTGTTAAATTAAAACTTAATAAAAAAAAATAAAAAAATAAAATATATTTATCAATCTACCATAAAGTAACTTTTGTGTGTTATTCATTGAATCCTGAAATACGTGGTGTTTTTTTTGTGTGTTGCTGAAACTAGTGCGCCTGGTGCAATTTTCCCTGGGAAATATTACAATAATCCACCAAGACACCGTTGTCACGAGTATTGTGCTCCGTTAATGTCACTACAACTGGAATACATGAGTAAATACCAGTAATGCATAGCTATTTGAAATCGGGTGTGGTTAAATGATTATCTTCTGTGGGTTACCTTCGATAATTTTTGAGTAATGCAAAACCAACCCACGTGTTAATCTGCTGTTCAACGTGAATTCCTTGTGAATGGTCAAAAATCTATCTTGGTGGTGTGATTTTTGTGTGAAAATACTGTAAACGATTTGATATTGTGGCAGCTAACCTTGCGGTGGGTTGAGGACGGTGCGAGGGGGCTGCTGGGACGGTATCCTGCGTCGGCGCTGGTAGCTGGTTTGTGGTCGGACGGGCCAGAATTTTTATTATTATTCAGGTAAGGTGTGTGAGGCCAAAATAGATAAAGAACGCCGCTCACACCGTGTGGTTTTTTTTCATTAAATTTTGTGAACCAAACTTGGGTTTTTTTTTTTTTGTTTTATTATTATATTTTTTTTTTATTATATATTTAAATTTTTTAACGGGTTTTACAGGTTCCGGGTGGCGTCATATGCGACACCCCAAATCGATTCGCACCACGTTTTCTTTTGTGATTTTTTTTGATTTTTGGCTAACGTTTTCTTTCAAAATTTTTCTTTCATTTCATTTTCTCCGTTGCTTTTCTTACCGTTCGATTTCCATCCGTAATTACAGTTTTTTCTTTTATCATTTTTTAATTTTTTAGTGATGTGTAACTAATTAGTTCTTTGTGATCGCGTGAGGATGGGCGGCCTTGTGCTGACCTAGGCCTTGAGCAGGGTCGCCGGAGTGGCACCGGCGTCCTTGTCGAACGCTCCCATTTATGATTATCTACCACTGTGGTCGTGGCACGGTAGGATAATTTTCTTGTCCCCTTCGTTTTATCTCTATGCGGTTTTCAAGCATAGTAATATGTCTGGTAACCCCCACGCCTAGCGGCGAGCTTCAGCCAGCGCAATACCGCAACCAGACCTCTATTGCTATGTTCTGATAACAAAATCCCTTTTGGGGGATTTTGTTACAGTGGCGCCCAACGTGGGGCCCGAACCCACGACCCTGAGATTAAGAGTCTCATGCTCTACCGACTGAGCTAGCCAGGCCACTGTAACAAAATCCCCCAAAAGGGATTTTGTTGAACAGAACATAGCAATAGAGGTCTGGTTGCGGTATTGCACTGGCTGAAGCTCGCCGCTAGGCGTGGGGGTTACCAGACATATTACTATGCTTGAAAACCGCATAGAGATAAAACGAAGGGGACTAGAAAATTATTCTACCGTGCCACGACCACAGTGGTAGATAATCATAAAAACAAAATTTGCGTTCGACAGGGACGCCGGTGCCACTCCGGCGACCCTGCTCAAGGCCTAGGTCAGCCATTTCTGCCATGTGGCATTGATTGTGGTTAAGCTCATTCTTCTTTCGTTCTGAGTTTAGTCTTATTAAATTTTTAGAGTCTTCGTACCTTTTAATTAACGTAATTTTCTATTTCAGTCCGACTACCTTCATGGGGAGGGATCACAGCATGTTCTAACCTTTGGTTATTTGATCTTGCTGGATCGCTCGTCATGTTGGTTCCATGTGTCATGGGTGTTGGGATCGCGAACTTGTTGTTTCCACCAATGTGGTGTTGATTGGACAGTTCGTGATCGCAGTACTCATTGGCACATCTTTAGTCAATTTCTACTTTCAGGTAAAATTTTATTTTTCAAATTTTTTTGTTCAATTCTAATTAAACTACTGGGACCACAGTGGTAATTTTTATTTTTTTTATTATTATAGCGTTCACGCCTAGCTCAGCATGGGGTCGTGATCATCTCTCACGTGATCACATTTTTTTGTTATTTTTTGATACAAGTAATACATTTTACTTATTTTTCCTTTTGCTTTTTCATTTTTGTGAAATTTTGTTTTTTGATTATTGGTTGTTTTTCAGTTGGTTAATGGAGCAGCTAAAATACTGTTAATAATTTTGGTTAGTTCATTTTTTATATTGTAGTAATTCTATTTCGGTATTTTGATTTTTTTTTGTTTTTGTTTTGGGTTTATATTTGCTTGCGAATGAATTCCGGCAATAATAATCTACCGTGGGATAGACCGGCAAGTGCGGTTGTTCATACAGTGTTTGAGTCGAGTGAAAGTAGTGCTTTACCGCGGATAAGTCCTTGGGATAACCATAGTAATTTTCCAGCTCCTCAATCCTTCCGACTTGTTGATATCTACGTGATTATTATAGTTATAATTTAAAAAGTTCATTCTAATTTTCATTATTTTGTCAAATTATTTTCATTAATTTTTTTTTCGGTTTTGGGATATTGATATTTAAATTAATTTTTTTTTTCGGTAATTTTTTTGTGTATATACATATATATATATATATATAAATATAATTCATTTTCTTTATTTTATTTTTTTTGTCTCTCACATTCAGTTCAATAGTAAACTCAGTAAACATAAATTCTTTTGTCCTTTAAATTATATTGAGGTATTAAGCAACACTTTAGATTCCAACACATTACCTTGGGATAGACTGGCGAGTACGGATGAGAAAAAGGTTTTGAGTTGAGCGCTAGTTCAGTATTGACGCGAGTGGTCCAGTGGATAGTAATTTGTGCTCGCAGCTCCTCAAACAGCCCGGCTTGTGGATATCTACTTGGTCATAGTGAGTCTAATTTGAGATTGGTGCTTCAATATATGTTTTCAATAAATTTCTTTAAATAATTAATTAATAATTTAAAAATTTTTTTTTTCTGCTTTAAATTAAGTAATTCTATCTTGTTTTTTCATATATATATATATATATATATTCAAATATTTTTATAGTTAATTTTTTTTGATGGGTAAAATTTATTTTTTTTCAGTAATTGCTTCAATTAAATAATTTGTTTGATTTTTTTTTTGTGGAATTGCCAGTATCGCTGGTCTTCATTTGGTATTCAGTTGTAGCTTTAAATTTTACTAACTTTTGGTTTAGGTAACTTTAATTATAACTATAATTTATTCAGTTTTCTATAAAGTAAATATAAGTTAGAAATTTTTTAAAATAATATTGTTAATTTACATTTGTCGAAAATTAACTCTCATTACGTTTAAAATCACGTTTAAATTCAATTTTGGTTAAATTTTTTTTGTAGCTTTAAATTTTTTTTTTTTTCTCTTCTCTGTTTCACTCAATCTTTTCATAATGGACGAATTAATTAAGGCATTTAATGTGGATCCTAATTCAATTGATCAGGCGGAAATGATGAGAGTATTGACGGCTCAAGTTCAACTGCTGACCAACGAAGTGAGAATACAGCTGGATGCGGAACAAGCAGCCGGTGTGCATAGTCAGTTAAATCCAATGTTAAAAATTCCTGTTCCGGAGGTGTCTTTTGGGCCACCTCCTCACCCTGATTTTGCTGGTCCTGCAAGAGATCCACTTGTTTCCACGGCGATAAACCCGCAGGACAATAATTTGCCTGAATTAACTCATTCTTTCATGGAACCTGTCTCTAAAGAGCGTTCATCTCCGGAGCAGGCTACCCAACGTTCCAATTTTCAGTCAGCACCAGATGCTAGAGATCTTCATAATAGTATTTTGAATCCCGTGCCTTCAGCAATTCATAATCCACCTGTTCAGTTCAACTCCGATTTCAATAGACGTTCCTTATCTCGATGTGGGATTTCCTACACAGGTTCACCTTCTGGCATAACTGTGGACATGTTCCTTTTTCAGCTGGACTCTGTAGTGAAATCCAACAATCTATCACCTTCCTCTGTACTTCTGGATCTGCATCTTGTCCTGAAAGATGTGGCACTGCAGTGGTACTGGACCTACCGCAGGTATAATCCTTCAGCACCTTGGGATAGCCTCCGATTAGCCTTCCAAGAAAGATTTAAAGATAGGCGTACTCCCTACGAAATTCGTCGTATGGTTGAGTCTCGTAAACAGTTACCTAACGAATCATTCTTGGAGTTTTATCATCACATGTGGAATTTGGCCCTGCAGTGTCATACCCCTTACAGCGACGATGAATTCATACAACTACTGATGAACAATATGAAGCCTGTCCTTCAGTATCAACTTACTGATCGACACTTCTCACATATCAATGAGCTCATCAAAAGTTGTACTTCATGGGAAGATTCGCTAAAACGTTTTCGTTCTCCACCTGATTACTCGATGCACCCTCGTCGTAGTATCAATGAACTCGGTGTTGAGAGTATGTATGATTCAGAACCAGTCGTTCCAACTTCTAATCCGTCAGTTTTATCCGCAGATACGTCAGGAACCGCATATCGCGTGCCATCTGGTGTTTTTGTTCCGACGTCCGAATCTGTGCAACATATTTCTGCGATTAGCCCAAGTCACTCTTACCGTGTCCCAATGGGAACATCGGCTACAACTTCTACGTCATTTAAATTCCCTTCTACTTCAACTACACCTAATGTAAACAATACCTCCAGATCTGGCCGCAATTACATTTGCTATAATTGTTCTGATATAGGGCATGGTTTTCGAGACTGTCCTCGTCCTCACTTGGGTGCCTTTTGCTATCGTTGTGGTCTCAAAGGCACCATTTCAACAAATTGTGTTCGTCCAGATCAGTGGTTCATGGAGATCGGGGAACCAGGAACCACAGACCATCTCAACCCCAACCATAATTACCAAAGTAGATGCAGTCAGCAATACCGACCCAGAGTTTCGGAAGAGACTGATGCCAGATGGAAAGAATCAGTCGAACCAGTGAAAGTTCGCGTTGAGTCCTTTGACTCCGCAATCTCTTCTGGATCTGGTTCAGCTGGCTCCGACCTAATGGTATCGGACTCTTGCTTGCCTGTTTCTCCACCTGAATGTCGAGTAAATTCCTTTTCCAAATTGGAACACTCCATTCCTTCAACTTCTTCATTTAACAATAGTTCTAATTTTTCTGATTCCGTTCCGTCTCTCCCCAACACTTTTGGGAAACTCATCTCAGCTCAGTTACTTCGCTCAAAAAAATACTGGGAGCAACGTCGGATTTTGCGATCCTTTGTTGTTTCTTCAGTACTCGGTTCTGAGACAAGCGATAAACGGCCTTATGCTGATATTCTTGTCAATGATGTTCCATACCGAGGTCTATTAGATAGTGGAGCGAGTGTAAGTGTGTTGGGTTGTGGTTCTGAAAAGTTGTTGGCGGACAATAATCTTCATATTCATAATTTTCCTACTTCTATTCAGACTGCGAGTGGTCAATCTCAGAACGTCATTGGGTATATAAATGTTCAGGTTAGCTTTAACTCCCAATCTCATTACATGCGATTCTTTTTAGTACCTTCTCTAAAGCAATCTCTTTATTTAGGGATTGACTTTTGGAATAAATTCGGCATTACTTTGCAATTACCTGCGTTGAGTGAATTATCGGACTCCGCAGAAATATCTTGTTCTCCTAAATTCCATTCTCTCTCTCCAGATGATAACTTAAAGCTCTCTACAATAGTTAAAAAATTTCCGTCAAGTGCTAAAATGGGTCTTGGACGAACTACATTAATCTCTCATGAGATTGATGTTGGTGAATCCAAGCCTGTTAAGCAACGTTTTTACTCTGTTTCTCCTGCTAAGCAAAAACTAATGTACGATGAGCTAGATAGGATGTTATCACTGGATGTGATTGAAGAAAGCCACAGTTCATGGTGTTCTCCTGTCACCATGGTGCATAAGGCTAATGGCCAAGTACGCTTGTGTTTGGATGCCCGTGAGGTGAACAAGGTGACGGTCAGGGATGCGTATCCGCTTCCCCTTATCAACGGATTGTTGGGTCGATTGGATCAAACACGGTATATTTCTACCATCGATCTGAAAGATGCCTTTTGGCAGATCCCTCTTGACCCGCAATCCCGAGATAAGACGGCGTTTACTGTCCCTGGTCGTCCCTTGTACCACTTCAAGGTCATGCCCTTTGGGTTGTGCAACGCTCCCCAAACACTGTGTCGCCTTATGCATCGGGTGATTCCTTATCAACTGCACGACAAAGTATTCGTCTACCTTGATGATTTATTGGTTACTTCGTCCACTTTTGATGAACACTTGGAACTTTTGGAAGTTGTGGCTTCGTTGCTAGTAAAGGCTGGTTTAACCATAAATTTAGAAAAGAGTCAGTTTGTTTTGAAGGAGGTTAAATACCTGGGTTATTTAGTGGGTGATGGTTGCCTTCGCACCAACCCAGAAAAATGTAAGGCAATTAGAGAATTTCCTCGACCAAAAACAACTAAACAAATACGTAGTTTCTTGGGTTTATGTGGGTGGTATAGGCGTTTTATTAAAAACTTCGCGTCTTTAGCTGCTCCACTAACCGATCTGACAGGGAAAAAATCTAAGTCTAAATGGAATCTTCACGCTGAGGAATCCTTCCAATCTCTTAAAGTATCTTTATCGTCTGCTCCTGTTTTAGCTAATCCTGACTATGGGCGCCCTTTCTTCATCCAATGCGACGCAAGTGCTGTTGGCGTGGGTAGTGTACTTTTTCAGCTTGATCCTGATGGCGCTGAACACCCCATTGAATTCTTTTCGCACAAACTTAATGCCGCTCAGAGGAATTATTCTGTAACTGAGTTGGAGTGCTACGCAGCAGTACTTAGCGTCCAAAAATTTCGGCCCTATATCGAGGGATACCCGTTCACGATTTATACTGATCACGCTAGTCTCCGCTGGTTGATGTCCCAAAAAGATCTATCTGGTAGACTCGCCCGCTGGAGTTTAAAACTGCAAGCGTACAAATTTGATATCGGATATCGTAAAGGAACGGTGAATGTTGTACCTGATGCCCTCTCCAGAGCTTTTTATAGTGAGCCCACAGACGATGTAAGTAATGATCAACCTTTTCCTCCTGTTGAAACTACTTTGAATGATGATTCCTCCTTACCTTGTAATTCTCCTGTTATACAAGAAAATGTGTCCAGTTTAAATTCTTCAAGTGACAATTCGGTTCTACACATTGATCTTAACTCTTCAGCTTTTCAGGACGATGAATATGTACAACAGATCAATCGAGTACAACTATTAAAAGATTGCGATCACAACTTCAAAATCCGTGATAATAAACTCTTGATCTTACCTTCCTACGCTTCTCGTTATACGTCCACTGATTTGTCTGAATGGAAGTTAGTAGTTCCGTTGTCCTTGACTGCAAACTTAATTGAACTGGCTCATTCTTCTCCTACTTCTGCTCATATGGGTATTAAAAAAACTGTAGAACGACTTCAGCGGCAATTTTTCTGGTTTGGTATGACTAAACAAATCAAACTTTTCATCTCTAATTGTGTACAATGCAAGATGAATAAGCCTGTAAATTTTAGCACTCAACCTTTGATGGGTTCTCAAACTGAGTCTACTAGACCTTTTGAAAAATTGTTCGTTGATTTCCTTGGACCTTATCCTCGCTCCAAACGAGGTAATACCTGTATCGCTATAGTGTTGGATCATTATTCAAAGTTTGTTCTAGTCAAACCATTGCGTGAAGCTTCCGCCTCTTCTCTGTGTAACTTTTTGGAAAATGATGTGTTTTTACTTTTCTCTGTACCTGCAGTGATTACTTCTGATAATGGCAAACAATTCATATCTAACTTATTTAAAGATCTCTTGAAAAAATATAATGTTGATCATATACGTACTCCTATTTACTCTCCTCAAAGCAACGCTTCTGAGAGAGTTAATCGGACGTTACTGTCTAGTATTCGTTCTTATCTTGATGATCATGCACATAATGAATGGGATTGCCATCTGTCTGAAATCACTGCGGCATTGCGAAATGTTAAACACGACGTCACGAATTTTTCTCCTCACTATTTGGTCTTTGGTCAACACATGTCCTTAAACGGTTCAGATTATGCTTTACGTAAACTTTTATCTCCTCAGGATGATAACGAAATACATGTGTTGTCCAAGTCTAATAGATTAAATCTTATTCGTGATCAAATAACTCATTACCTGAAAGTTGCACATGAGAAATCCGCTGCTCGTTATAATTTACGAAGTACCAATAGGAATTTCCTGCCTGATCAACCTGTGTTTGTCCGATCCTTCGCACAAAGTAGTGCTCCTGATAGATTTTCTGCAAAGTTAGCTGCTAAGTTTATTCCTGCTTTTATCACTGATAAAATCGGAACAGTCTCTTATAATATCAGAAATCTTGATGGAAAACCTTTGGGAGTTTATCATGCCAAGGATATACGATTGTGACAAATTATTAGTGAAATTTTTTTTTCTCCTTCCCTCTTACTTTCATGCCTGGCTTTGAGATCTTTTCTCGGGTGTGAGTCGTCCCCACGCTGTAACAACCGCTTGTGGTTGTTATGATCTGTTTAATTTAAATCTGTAATTACGGTTGAAAATCCCAACAAGGTTGCATGTTTATCCACTGCGCTGCATAAAATCTCTTCCACTACACGTCATTCTTTCTTTGGCTTAATTTGTAATAGAAAATATTTTTTTTTTTTTTGGTAGAGTGTACCATTTAGCATTTTATACTTCTCCGTATTTTGGTCGGTTACTCGATTCGTTTTATCATTTTTTGTTTGATGGTATGTAATGACGTGTAGTGGTTGGCGTGTTGCTTCATCTGTTTTGTTTTGGTTAGCGCGTGGATTTTCCATGTAAATGGAATGTTCCAGTGATTAAATTAAATAGTATTGGTGTGTGCGAGTCGATTTTGGGTGATGTCGTATGTGTACGTCACCCGAAATTTATCGGTCGGTTTTTTTTTTATATATATGTAAATATTTTTTTGGGTGGGGGAAAAATTATGTTTGTTACGCGTCGGGAATTTTATTTTTGGGAGTCTCGTTTTGAATATTGAATGAAGAAAAAGTCAAGTTGGAAAAAAATAAAAAAATAAAAATAAGAAAAGTTTATTGTTTTTTTTTGTATAAAAATAAAAAAAAAAATTTTTTAATTTTGGACAGAAGTCCAGTAAAAATAAAAAAAAAAAAACGTTTATGTATATAGTTTGGAATTAAGTAGTGAATTTTTGGTAGAGTGTTAGATTTATCCAAGACAGTTCTGTTTTTTTGTCTATTTGAAAAATAAAAAATAAAATAAAGCGTTGATCTTAATTAATTATATCATATATTTTTTTTTTGTATCCAAAGTGGTGGAACTTTCTTGTATTGGAAAATTATAAGTCTGTTAAATTAAAACTTAATAAAAAAAAATAAAAAAATAAAATATATTTATCAATCTACCATAAAGTAACTTTTGTGTGTTATTCATTGAATCCTGAAATACGTGGTGTTTTTTTTGTGTGTTGCTGAAACTAGTGCGCCTGGTGCAATTTTCCCTGGGAAATATTACAATAATCCACCAAGACACCGTTGTCACGAGTATTGTGCTCCGTTAATGTCACTACAACTGGAATACATGAGTAAATACCAGTAATGCATAGCTATTTGAAATCGGGTGTGGTTAAATGATTATCTTCTGTGGGTTACCTTCGATAATTTTTGAGTAATGCAAAACCAACCCACGTGTTAATCTGCTGTTCAACGTGAATTCCTTGTGAATGGTCAAAAATCTATCTTGGTGGTGTGATTTTTGTGTGAAAATACTGTAAACGATTTGATATTGTGGCAGCTAACCTTGCGGTGGGTTGAGGACGGTGCGAGGGGGCTGCTGGGACGGTATCCTGCGTCGGCGCTGGTAGCTGGTTTGTGGTCGGACGGGCCAGAATTTTTATTATTATTCAGGTAAGGTGTGTGAGGCCAAAATAGATAAAGAACGCCGCTCACACCGTGTGGTTTTTTTTCATTAAATTTTGTGAACCAAACTTGGGTTTTTTTTTTTTTGTTTTATTATTATATTTTTTTTTTATTATATATTTAAATTTTTTAACGGGTTTTACAGGTTCCGGGTGGCGTCATATGCGACACCCCAAATCGATTCGCACCACGTTTTCTTTTGTGATTTTTTTTGATTTTTGGCTAACGTTTTCTTTCAAAATTTTTCTTTCATTTCATTTTCTCCGTTGCTTTTCTTACCGTTCGATTTCCATCCGTAATTACAGTTTTTTCTTTTATCATTTTTTAATTTTTTAGTGATGTGTAACTAATTAGTTCTTTGTGATCGCGTGAGGATGGGCGGCCTTGTGCTGACCTAGGCCTTGAGCAGGGTCGCCGGAGTGGCACCGGCGTCCTTGTCGAACGCTCCCATTTATGATTATCTACCACTGTGGTCGTGGCACGGTAGGATAATTTTCTTGTCCCCTTCGTTTTATCTCTATGCGGTTTTCAAGCATAGTAATATGTCTGGTAACCCCCACGCCTAGCGGCGAGCTTCAGCCAGCGCAATACCGCAACCAGACCTCTATTGCTATGTTCTGATAACAAAATCCCTTTTGGGGGATTTTGTTACACGGGTATAAGTTAAGTATTTGATCACAATACAGAAATTTATGAAAATGTATTTTTTTAAATTATGTTGGACTTTTATTTAAAAAAAAAACGAATTTTTTTGTCATGAATGTTACTTTACTTATTTTAGATAAATTGTGAAATTCAAAAACATAAATTTAATTTATCGACGTTTATTCACATTGGTAATATGTCTACTTTCAAAGGTATATTAATCTTTTGTATTTTCAAATTAGTAATTTTAAAAATAAAGTAAAACGTATTTTTAGGTAACGTTCATGACAAAAAAACTTAAAACAGCACAAAATATTATAAAAAAAAAAAAATGCAAAACACAAATCTGCTCACGCCCAGATTTAAAATAAAATTAAATATGTTTCAAAAATTATGTTTTAAATTTTTTTTTTAATTGGTTTATTATACCAGGTGATTTTTTTAACCTGACACACTCAAATATCTCGGAAAATAAGCACTCTACAAAAAAATGGTGGAGATCAAAATTTAATTATTCCGCGGGGGAAATACATTAGTGTTAAAATTAGTACCCCTCCTCCTCCTTGTAGGTGGGCGGGGGGGAGGGGGGGGGGGTAAGGTGAAACTAAAATAGGAACCCCTATTTTTTATTGCAGATTCGGATTCTACGGCTAAAAATACGTAGGATTTGACTAGATGGCGCTGTAATTGGCGATATTCAATTTTTTTCGATTTCTCCTACTGAGAACCTACGCAAACGATTCTGCAATACGTCTGCAATAAAATACCAATTTTTTCTTGTAAATACTATCGGGTAAGTTAGTCTTAAACAATTCGTATTTCTTAAATTTTCAATTACTGAAAAATGGCTTGTCATTATCGTAACCCAAGATTATGCGATTAAATCGTCTTTAAAATTAATGAAATTATTTGAATTTTGTTTTAAAAATATCGATTTAGTCCGAAGATTATTTCGAAAACAACAATACCTGTGTAAAGCTATCAATACTACTTCAGAATGGTGTATTTAACTGTACAAGAGAAAATTCAAATGATTCTGGTTTATGGAGAAGCTGGCCGGAATCTTGATAATGCTGTCACACTCGTTCAGCAACAGTCACCGAAGAAAAAAATGAAATTGACGTATTGGCTGCAGCAGCTCATAATCCTTATATTATTACACGAGAAATAGCTAGCGATTCCGGTTTGTACCAGACCAGTGTATGGAAAATTTTAAAACATCATAAGTATCATGCGTATCATGTGTCTTTACACCAAGGTCTTCATGGCGTTGATTTCCAAAATTGGGTAACTTTTTGTCAGTGGGCACGTGAACAAATAGAGCAAAACCCAAATTTTTTTGTTCTCCGATGAGTCGTCTTTTACAAACCATGGAGCGGTTAATCGCCACAACATGCATTACTGGAGTGTTGAAAATCCGCACAGGCTTCGCCAAGTTGAACATCAGCGTCCTTGGACTGTCAATGTGTAGTGTGGAATAATTGGCAACAAACTCATCGGCTCCCACATTATTGAAGGCAACTTGAATGGTCAAATGTACTGAGATATTTTGGAAAATGAATTGGCAACATTTTTTGAAGACTTGAGCTTAGAAGTGCGACGGAACATGTGATTTCAACATGATGGTTGTCCCGCACACCATTCGTTGGTAGCACGTATAGTACTTGATCGTGATTTCAATGGTAGCTGGATCGGGAGAGCTGGTCTGGTAAATAGGCCTGCCAGATCACCAGATCTCACTTCGCCAGACCTTTTTTTTGTGGGGCTATCTCAAAGACCAAGTTTACAAACAAAAACCAGCAAGCAGCAACACGTGAGAATATGATTGAGCGAATCAGAAATGCTTGTGCTGAAATTCAAGCAGACACACTTCTCAGTTGTATACAGTTATTTGAAATGCGGATTAATAAGTGCATTGAAGTCGAAGGCCATCATTTTGAGTACTTAATTTAATTGAAAGATAATAAGGCGAGGGGACTTATGTAAATCAAGCATCCTTTTTCCAGTTATTCGAAATTGGCAAAATGAATAAATTGTTTAAGACTAAGTTCGTGTATTTACAATGAAACCATGGTATTTTTATTGCAGACGTATTGCAGAATCGTTTGGGTAGGTTCTCAGTAGGTGATATTGAAAAAAGTTGAATATCGTCAATTACAGCGCCATCTATCATGAATCGAAAATATATTTTAGTCAAATCCTACGTATTTTTAGCCGTAGAATCCGAATCTGCAATAAAAAATAGGGGTTCCTTTTTTAGTTTCAAAGTGACCCCCGCCCCACGTACAAGGAGAGGAGGGGGTACTAATTTTAACACTAATGTAATTCCCCCCGCGGAATAATTAAATTTTGATCTCCACCATGTTTTTCGTAGTGTGCTTATTTTCCGAGATATTTGAGTGTGTCAGGTTAACCCTTGTGTACGCACCCGGCTACCTGGGTAGCCATTTCGACTTTAAATATTTGTGGAGACTGCAATTTTGATGTTAGACGTTTCTAGCTTCTTGACATCCAAGAATTGACTATTAGTTTTCGATTTGTGTATAGAAATTGGTTAAACATTTTTTTTTTATGGAGTTATGTGTGAATAACTTTCTTTACCCTTCTATCGCACACCCGGCCACCCGGGTAGCCAGAACAAAATATAAGGAAAATACTTAGTTTTATTTTAAATTGTAAAAGGTTATATATGTTTTTTATGCAAAATTAATATTAATTCATTTCAACACAGTAATACATCATAAAATATGAATTCTTCAGTTATACAAAAAAAATAAGCAATAACAAAAAATAAAAAATATATAAAAATAAATCAGTCATTTTTGGTAAATTCATTACTAAACCTAAATATATCATCTAATTACACCTAGAGCACTTTATCACGGAAATGGCGTGTTCAACGCATACAGGTTTTCTACACACACTGCATGTTTTTCGTGAACTCCGACGTCTATTAGGAGTAGACGAAAGACATATCCAGCATTTTCCTGTCTGTGGAATTCGCCCAGTACTATCACGCGCTACACCAGATGTTGTCTGCTCCTGGCCATGAACAATTTCTGGAACTGGTTTCCCAAGTATGCATTCAATTCCTGACCGAGTTTTAAAATTTCGGTACACATTAGGTACAGATGCTCGGGCAGAAATGTGTGGAAGTGCCAGTTGTAATGCTAGATCTCGTAAAAATTCGCGGCGTCTCGATGTCTTATTGGCCATCGAAGGATTATTTTCGATGTATATTTTGAATGCCGCCAAACATGCGACATCAATAATATTATAGAAAAAGGCCAAAGGCCATCTCAATGTTTTTCTCTTTGTTGTATAGTGCGAGATAAGTTTGTCCATATTGTCAACGCCACTTTTATTTCTATTGTAATAGTGAATAATTTCGGGTTTCCTCTTTTCTCCAATTACTGTTTCACTATAGTGATGAGTGGACAGTAGTAATACAGTTTTATTTTTTTTTGGTACGTACGAGCATATTGTAATGTTATCATCACTGAACCCGAATAGTGAAGAGTATATGCCTCGGGATTTTGCTGGTAACATTGCTGTTGGAATATAAGGTTTATTTTTTTTCAAAGTTCCGACCATTGATAAATTCCACGATATCAACAAGCGAGCAAGCGGCAATGTAGTAAAAAAATTGTCCATGACAATATTTCTTCCGGATCCTTTAAAGCGCATACATAGATCTTTTACAACTCGCTCCCCTTGGTTGGATTCTCTTCCTGTTGATTGCTTACCGGTGTAAATTTGACCGGTAATGGGATATGAGTTAGACGAATCGCACACCCACCAAATTTTGATACCATATTTGGCGGGTTTTGATGGCATGTATTGTGTGAACTTTGTTCGTCCTATGGAATAACAAATAAATATTTACAAATATATAAATAAGATCAAACAATATCAGACAGAACATACCATGAAATGGGAATAGTTGCTCATCCACAACGATGCATTCAGATGGCGTGTAATTTTTTCGCAAATTGGCATTTAGCAGTTCAAATAGTTCGCTTATGGCAGCGAAAACAACTCTCTAAGCGAAACGCTCTCGTATTCTTGTTGTCAAACCTTATGAATCTCGATATTTCGCGAAACCGATTCAATCCCATGCAAGCTCGATAAAAGGGATTGGAGGTAATTGTCCATAACAATGTCGCATGCTCGTTATTCGATCGCTCAACGCCAGCTTTTATTAATATTGCTAAGTAAGCCTTAAATTCTACTTCGTCTAATAATTTCCAAATTTTTGCAGCTGTGTTGGCGTTTCTTCGATTATATTCTTCGTACGTTTCTTTGGCTTTCCTATTCGTTTCTCTGATTACGATTTCACACATTATATCAGAGAAAATACAACTAAATGTTTCTTTTATCGACAACATATTCGTCGATCGTGATGGACCACTTCGATGGCTTCGTAAAATATTATGCCGCAATGTTTGCCGTTGGATCGGTTTTCGTCGCCATATTGTTCCATCTCTAGCTTTAAAATAATGGGAAAAAACATTTTCCTGATTGTTTTGAGTCTCATCGTTTTCACGATGTTCATCATCACTAGAATCATCGTCATCGGACACATTGATATTCACATTGTCTGCGAATACATCATCTACATCGGAATCTTCATTATTGCCAAGATTTGCTTGATGTGCTGTTGGAAGCCACTCGTCATCTGAATCCTCGTCACTGAAATCATGCACGTACTCATCGTCATCTTCACATTCATCTAGCAAACTCCTGAGATATGATTGTTGATCCTCATACGATAAACTAAACGTAGAAAATAAAATAATAAAAATAACTAAGCGACCTAAACCAAAATACTAAACTTACCGTCTGAATTCTGCATTACTAAGTTCCATATTGCGTTCCGCCATTTTGTACACAAATTTAATAATATATTATTTTATATAATGTGAACAACCACAACCTATTAGTATGACGAATATTATATTACTAATTTTTTTTTCATTTCTGTTTTTTCGTTTCTCGTTTTACACTTTCATTATAGGGGAATTCCCTATTTTTCTCGTTTTTATACACCAAAATAAAAAATTTATAAAATAAATACAACATAGCGGAACCGGCAAAAAATCTGTTTTAAAGGAAGGAAAAACCGAAAAAATACACTTGGCTACCCGGGTGGGTCGGGTGTGTACTATCGTAAAATTTTTCGGGTATACACACAAGGGTTAAAAAAATCACCCGGTGTGTAATTCATAAAGCATGAGATTAACAACATTCAAATGTGAGATTTAAATGCAAATGCCCCACCTATATTTTTAATACCGGTCTCCCTATTAATTGCGCACATAAACGGCATAATCGATCTTTCTGCTTTGCCGACTTTTATTACAAAATGTTTAAAATAATTCTTTCCAAAAGGTTAATTTTATATATTTTATAGATAAATTTTATACATTTTGGGTATTATTTTAACTATTTTAAAGATAAAACTAATAAAATTTTAAGCATTAAAGGAATACACTTAAAGTATTGCCCAAAATTAATATCAAAAAAGTATTAAAGTTACCCAATTTTTTTCTCAGTGTACAATATAATATAATTTTATACATACCTATTTAAATTTTTATATTTTCATTTTTTTTTTTAATTGTGAATTTTTTAGAATGTTTGCACAACAATGCTTTTCAAATGCGTACTCAAATTGAAGCGATCGATACCAAAGCGATACGATACCAAATCATGAAGCAGAAACCGTTATTCCTAATCATATTTTGATAAATCTATTAATATTAGAATTATTGCAATCATAACTAAATTCTGTTGATAATAAGCAAAATCATAATTTTGCTTGTGGCAATCATAAATTATATCCTTATCATTAAAAATTAATATGATTACATGTATTGTTATATTATAAACTCTACCTTGAATGATTAAAATAATTAAATAAATGAATTCTATTAGTGCACGAGAAATACTTCTATAACTTTTACAAAATATTGAATTAAATAAATTAATTTGGATCCTGGCATCGAAATCAAATTCAACCATTAAACCTATTTCAGCTGTCGCTTGCTTGAGTTCTGTTTATTTTCAGCAGCAGTCTTCGCCTGAGGTTCTTAAACCGATACAATCTTAAATATTAAACAGTCATGTCATATCGTTAGGTAATAATATCATTTTACATTTTACTTTCCATGAAAACAATAAAGCCTTCTTAACGAAAAAATGTTCGGTGAACATTGCAATATAATCCAACGATTTTGTATGTACATTTTTAACACCTCCGGCTATATCTGATATACAAGAAAAATAACATAAGACCACAAAAAAAAATAAAATCGTAACGAGAAAAATCTCTTCTAATGACATAACATTTTCTTTTTTTTTTGTGCCATATTCCACATCCAAAGTTTAATCTAACCTTTAATTTACCTAATTTAATGATGAAATTTATCTCTCATGCAATACAACACCCAAGTCATCCTGTTATGTGTAATATTTTTTCATATCGGTTGTTTCATTTTAGTACCAACGAGCAAAAACATTTTTACAACAAGCCAAAAAATTCAAAAATCTTGAAAATTTATTGTGATATCATTAAGCTTTGAAAAAAAAAAAAAAATGTTTTCCCGTATATACTGGCGAGCCATTTACTTTGCTACATAAATTTATTGCTAACAAAGGAAAATCGTTATTTAATAATGCAGCCCGAAGGAACATCAAAAGTAATGTACTTTGTATACAGGATATATCTGTGTGTGCTCTCATATTTATTTATATTATGACGTATACATACACACACACATACAAACACAAATCATCTATCAAGAGTCAAGTATGTAGTAGCCCTTGTGTTTAAGAAAAATGTATCAATATAATCTCATAAATTTTTTTCACTATATTATGTATTATGAAACATCGTTGAGATGGAAAATATTTTTGGTCGCTCTAAAAACCGTAAAAATATCCTAAATTTAGAAAATGAGAGAAGAGCATATTTTGTATAAGGGGAAAATCAAGGATATACAGAGCACAATATTTTATTAGAAAACTGTACGGAGTTGCGCGCTTTTAACCGGTTTCGCTCTCTGCAATATATATATAGCTTCCGGTTCATATCAATTTATTGTTTTTCTTTTTACGGTTCATGTTTTGTGCTGTATACATGTATGGGTGACCAAAAAAAAAAAAAATGTGTGCAGAAAAGAAAATCAGAGGAAAATCGAGAAAACAAAAACAAATTTTTATTTTAATGATTTCAGTCAAAGTTTGCATCTCAAACTTATGGTTTTATCTTAGACTGGTGTTGTCGAATTTTTCGGATTTCGTGTGAAATTTTTTTTTTTTATTTGGTTTTTCCTAGTGCTTGTGCTTTTAAATATCTTGTGTGTAATTTAATAAAAGTATAAAAAAAAAAAAGTTTTTATTTTATTTTTTGTAATTTCACTAATTTGATCAAATTCGCGGGTATATTCGCGCGCGTGTTCTGTGAAATGTTAATTTAATTTGTTTTTATCTATTCCGATATAAAAGTGTACAAGTTGAGTGAAATTTGGTTTAAAAAAAAATAAATATATATATAAAAGTGAGGGGGAAAAATACGTGCTTTTATTTATAAAATACGTGAAGTTAATTGAAATGTGTGAAAAATAAATAAAGTGAAAAGTGTTAATTAACTCAAGAAATTAAAGTACTTGCGCTGTCATTTATATAATAATTCAAAATTTTTTGTTGTTGTTTACTGCTTATTCCGATTTCTTGTATACTATAGTTTATTGCCCATTTCCGTTTCCTTCTCGGTACATACATAAAATATATTTTGTAGATTCAAAAGTTGAAATTGTTTATCACAATACAACACTTTGAATATTTTCCAATAAAAAAAAAAAAAATTCTAGGGCTTCCCATTTATACAAAACACACATATTATATACAATACACAATATAAAACTTTCGTATTGTTATTGTGCTGTTTATGTGAAATGATTTTGTTATTCCTAGTTGCAAGAAGACTGAAAAGTTTTCAGCTTTAAAATAAATATATTTTTATGTTGATTTCCTCTTTTATTTTTTTTCCAAGATAATGAAAATCGAATTATTATTCGACTTTCTTGAAACTTTTCTTTCAATATTGATCTACTTTTGAGTGAAAATTTTAATTATTTTCCTTCGTTTTCGGTCTTGTACACCGCGTCTATATAATAATGACGATTAATTATTAGATGTTTTTTTTGGGGGGATTTTCTTTTGCTAATTTATCTTCTAAGAAAATGGGTTGGTCCTTCTTAAATTTATTCCAAAAAATAAAATGAAAAACTAAATAAAATTTGATTGTACAAATTTACGAGATACCAGACGGTTAAAAAGGGATTTCGAAAGATGAATTTACAAATTAATTAATTGTCTTCTTCTTGTGCCTCATATCAAAGCTTAGTGGATACACGAAAGGCTTTAAGATGAATTCGGTGCTATATTCTCAAATAATTTTAAGTGATACAAATTTCGTAAGAAATGTGATGTGTTTGAGTGGAAAATTAAAATGTTATTTTGTGGTGTCGTGCCAAAGTGAATTTTTATTTATTTTTTTGTGGAGACAACTAATTAATTTTATATGATTGTCATTCCTTTTGAATTTATATTTAAATACTTTTAAAAATTACTTTGTAAATTGAGATAATACAAGAGAGACACATTCTTAGCAGGAATGTAGGTTAAAATATGGTTTCAATTTAATATGGATTTATCTGGAAATTACATTTTTGCTATCTATATGATTCAAAGAAATGATTTTAATAATATTATGTTGCTTGTAACAATTTTTCTACCAGAATGTAATTTGATTCATTCTCAAAGAGATTTTTTATGTGACATTTCTCAATAATTCTTTCCATTAATTTGTCAACCACATGCTATAATTTTTAATGTGGCATATACAAGGATTGCTCAAGGGCTTTGAAAAGAGTATACAATAACAATGGTCCAGGTGAATTTTTTTTCATCAATTAGATCATATAGTTCGAGTAGCCTACGGTTTTTAGAAATTAACAATTGAAAATGAAAAAAAACTCTCGGATCTGCTACTTCTTAATATCCTTCTACAGTCCTGAAACTGTTACGCTATTTTTAAATGACAACAGAGAAAGTGGAGGAGAATGGCTAAATGAAGTAAAAAAAAATTGAATTAACATACAATGCAAATTGCAATCGAAACAACGTAGTTATTGTTGCATCGCTGGAGATGGATGCAAGTTTAATTTGAATTAAAGTACATATTTTAAGGTTTGAAAATCAAATCTTCCTTAACTGTTTTTTGAGCTACTGTCTATTGTTAGAGTTTCATTATGTAAAAAAGTTTTGTTTGAAACTTCCTAAATGATGTACGACCCCAAAATTCACATTGACAACGAAATGCAGGGAATGCTTTATTCGAATTGCATGGATTAAACTCGTTTATAGCCAAAATCGTTGATGTTTCGTGTCAGTTTTTTTGCAAATATATAAAAGAAACAAATTTCTAAACTCTAGTTAGACCAGGTAATTCTAAATTAAGACTGATGCCTATGGGCAACTTAAGCCGTAGACTAGAGAGGTTTGCTGAAAAATAGAATGAAATTGTTTTTCCTGAATCTGATATCATAATCGTTATCCATACCAATGATCAACTATCGTGTTAAGCTTAACGCCTGAATAAGAAGATGATTAGATAATTATTTAACTGACAGATTACATTTCTCAGGGCAGATATATTTCGAAAATTTCAATAAAAAATTTCAAAATCCCTCTTAATTTAACTGTAGCTGAAAAAGTACTCAAATATTTAAATTTTAAGTCACTTATTTAAGAAATAATTTGATCAATATAAAGCAAAAAACTTGACAGAAAATTTTGCACTAATTGTAGTGTTACGTAGAAAACGTCAGGTAAATTGAGTTATTGCATTGATAAGGAACTGTCTTCGAAATTCCTATTTCTACATCATAAATAAATAAATGTTCAATGTTTTACTGAAATGGCCTTCATGTTTTTCAAGGTTTATGATTTAAGCTACAATTCTATGAATTACTGAATTTAACATCGTATTTGGCTTAATATTAAATTTTGACTAAGACATGTAACGAACAAATTATATCATTTGAATTAAAAAATCAATTTGATATTAGATTATGAGGGTAGAGATTAAATTATGTAAATCAGTCCGTTTAACTATAATTGGTAGTATATCCTCCCCTACTCTTAACTCCTGAGTATAGTTTTTTTTAAATAGTACTATAATTTACCACACGACAACGTATTTTGTCGTCAGTTTTAGTCATGCAAACTGATCAAGTAAAATATTATTTGTCGGTAGCAAGTTGAATGTCTTGTTTGGTACGAAGTGAAGTATGAACAGGCTGATAGCCGGAACTTTGTTTTCATGCAAGATGGACGATTTAACAGAAAAAAATCACCCTTTGTTGCAGCTCCTTCCAGTCACTAAAAATCTTAATGTTAAGGTGAGTCTCTCACGAAAGCTAATACCCGTTCTGGTCATACTCTTAATGACAATTGCTAACTTTTTTTCACTTAATTTTAACATAAAAGTTTTTACTTTGAATCTGACTAAATTTCGTTCCGGCAGATGTTCAACATATGTACAGTGCTGGGGGAAAAAAAATTGGGCAAACATATTTTATTACAAATTGGAGTCATTTTTGCTAAAATTACAAAACTTTTGAAAGCAATTGGCTTACTGTTTCATTTTAAATACATCTATGACCTAATTTTTTGAACAAAAATTTACCTGCAATTTAGGGGGAAAACCCGAAAAATGCCAAAATATTTAAAATACGTTGATTGAAGTTAAAGTAATGGAATAAATTAAACACTTATTTTTTAATTTTTTTTTCGTTTTTAGACAAACTTTTTAAAGCTTGAATTGATTCTGGGCCCTTTCTTCCTACTTCTAGCTTCATTATAGACCAAATATTTTCAATGGGATTTAAGTCTGGACTGTACGGCCAAATTTTTCCCAAGGCCAAATAAACTCAATTTTTCTATCTACAATTCAAAATTAATAACTCACAACTTTGGCGGTATGGCACGGAGCGTTGTCCTGTTGAAAAATAAGTCTGCAAGTCTCGCCAAAAAGCTTTAACACAGAAGACTCAAATTCGTTATGTAGAACCTGTAGATAAACAGCTGCTGTAATTTTGGAACTAAGGAAGCACAATCGACCTGTTTCATTTTCAGAAAAGCATCCCCAGACCATAACTCCTTCATTTTTCGGTGGAAGTCTTAAAAGACATTCGTTGCTAAGCCTCTAAATACTTACAGGCAATAAAACATCTGCATCCTAATTATGGCCAAGAATGGTGGGCGTAAAAGAAACTAATTGTTTGACCAATTTTTTTGCACATCAGTTGAGGGGTTGTACCGCCGTAATAGAGGCAAAAGGCGGTTCAACAAATCCTAATATTGAAGATAGAATTTCCACAAACCAAAATTTTTTTTTTTTTTAAATGTTTATTTTATTCCATTACTTCCACGATTTTGCCCCCTAAATTGTAGATATTTTTTATTTTTATTTTTTAAATTGCGTCAGAAATGTATTTAAAATAAAACATTAAGTCAATTGCTTTCAAAAGTTTTGTAATTTTATTAAAAAAGACTCCAATTTGTAATAAAATATGTTTGCCCAATTTTTTTCCTAGCACTCTTTATGTCAACAACATGATAAGATTCTTTGGTTCCATGAAGTTATTATGTATATCTATTATGGTTTCTAAGAATGAGTGAGGCAACGTCCACGTGTACTGTTTCTAATTAGGAACGATAGAGATGATCTTCGTAACAATGTGGAAAATCTGTTAGGAACTTTCTTCGCCGATCGCTCTCCCTAAACCTAGAGGGTTATGTTCCTCGAACTATTCCCATATATAGTGTCAGCAGTCGCTTGGGTGTAGGGTAAGAATAATGACTTAATATTCTATGGCTTAATCTTATTTCTCTAGAAGGTTGAATAGTAGGGAGTACAGAACTTTCCCACCTACAAACTAGTGAAAAAACATTATCTTTGCCTGTTGTAACGTTCCTTCCAGAGAGTGTTAACTTTCTAACCAAATTCAGAATTGATAATCAAACAATATTGATTTGACACAGATCATCAATTACCATCCATTGGTTAGAGTTATTTAAAATGAGTATAGGTCCTTTTTTCGAATTACATCCCCGAAAATATTTATTTTCTACTTAGCGAGTTTAGACACATAAGAGAATTTTTACATTGATTGGTTGTTGTTTCTTGGAAGCATCAAATACTATCCCTTTTGGTTCTTAACAACTGTAATCTGTTTCCCAATGTTACAAGGAATACTCCTTTTGCCAAAGTGCAGATCCGGAATTATTTGTCTGAATTGATTCATTCACGTCACTTGCTCAATGATTTTCTCAATAATTGCTCCTCTCGATAGGACGTAACTTCTTAACGTTTTACTTACTAAAATGCACAAATTATGCAATGTATACTAAACAATTTCTTTGTTACAATAAAAATAAACAATGAAAAATTTGCGAGTCTATATCTTTGGAATCCAATTACCTACGCATCTTACAATTAGCCACAGTGCTCTTTCAAGTTTGGTGTGAAATTTTGCATAAAAGACGCGAAGTGAATTTTTGTATGGTGTCTTTCAATTGTGTCCGACATTTTTTTCGATTTTGATAAATGGGCAAAATTAAAAGGCGAGAAAAATGAGAAAAATTGATTTAGTTCTGAATGGGGCTTGTACTCGATAATTTATCAATATGCGTCAATTATCCCTTACTGCAGTGTCCGAAGCGTCTTTCATAAGCGTAACACACTATTGGTTTCTTACTGTTTCGTTTGTACCGAAATAGCCTGATCACGTACTGCGGCTGGTGGATAATTGGAATTCTTAATTCATACAACATGAAATGCCAAAGAAACCCAAACCATTACCATAAAATGTCACTAAAAAAAGTAGATAACCTCACTGTTTAGAGCAAATAAACTTATTTATAAATTTATAATATAAACAAATTGCTAATCCCGAATATTTTGTGAGATGAATTATACGTTCTGAAATTCCATAAATCTGCATTAAAGAGGCTCGAACATTTTATTGAAATATTCGAACTCTATTAACTAGATGGGTTTAAAATGTTATCTTAGATAAAATAAATTGGCCAATATTTTTGATATTGCTGGCTTTAATAAATTTTGATAACAGACTTAAAGCGCTTTCATGCTCATCATGAGATGAAACCTGAAACCAAAACGTTAACAAACTTTAACTTTACTGATGCAAGTTAGGAAGTTCTTTGTTGGTAAAAGCTTAGTGATTTTACTACAATCAACCATATAATTATATTTCGCACAAACTTCAAGCTGTACATCATTCTTTCCGATAGCGAAGAGCTTTTAGAATTTTTCGACCTTTGTAAAAAGTTGTTCAATTTTAACTGAAGTTAAGATGTAAATAAAATATCAATTGTCAATAAAAGCTCCAAAAAAAGTTGATTTACTAAATACAAAAATTCCTGGCTCCCATTGTTTAGTATAATTTTTTAAGCTTGATTTGCAATGATTCGGCGGTTAACGAAGAAGTTTTAAATTTGAAATCGTTTAAGTTAAAGAAACTGTTTTAGGATAGTATTTGATAAATTCGAACATTTCTGCTAAATTGAACCATTTATAGATTTTCATGTGAGTTTATTTTTTAAAAGCTAATTACGATATTTTGTTTAACAATGAAACTTGATTCTGGATATTCCACGATCAACACTTAGTTTTACAATCACACAAATTTAGAGTTTTAGAAACAAGTAATTAATGAGATAATGGCTTTTCGGTGCTTTTAACACATTTTTAGCTGATGTTCACCAACATCAAGTGTTTAGCTACGATAAGTTGAATACGATTAGTTAATTAAACGGTAGTATACATTTAGTACTAGTTTTAATCTGAATAAGATAATTAGTGACTCAAGCATGATTTTCATTCATTTTAAAATTAACGCATTGCTTCTTATCTGGAACAATCTAATATATCGAATCCTAATTTCTCTAACGAACCTACAAATAATAACCGATAGTTTTAGTTAAAAATCGATATTGATTTCAGCATTAGCACAATTATAACTCCAAGTCAACTTTGTAATTTGGTTGAGTGAAATAATTTTTGAATGAAATCATTAATCATATTTTTATAGTTGGCCGCAATTCCTGAGGTAATGGTGTTTATTCTCTTCAACATGTTCAAGTTTATTTTACAAAATATCCACAATATAAATTTTACTAGATTTAGTTCAACTTGTTTTCAAAAATTTTCTAATTCAGTTGGTCCATATAATTAAATTCATAATTTTATATTTTAAAAGGTTGTAGGAGTTTAATTTGATTTAAAACAAGCTAATTTAAAAAACAAATTCTTAGTTTTCCTATGATTCATATTTCTCCTAAACGTGAGGAATTTCAATAAATCTTTTGATTGTCAGTTTCTTTAGTTTCAGTTCTGCTTATTTGGAAATGATGATAATACGTGTTCAAATGTATAGTTGAGAAAGAACCTCCACGTAAAAAATGAATACAAAGCTCGTTTGACTAACAATTTTCATAGTGGATTAGAGCTTTTGGTGATAACATTCAACCATTAGCCTAAAAAACCAGTAAACTAAACATTTTTTAAAGTTTGAGCATTATTATATTTTATAAGATTATATTTGCTTTCAATTAACAAGGAGTTTCAGAAGCTTCGCAGTAAACGAGTGGATTTAATATTTAGCACTAAGTATACACTTCTGTAAAAGTTTACATTATTTTTTGCTGTTAAACTTGAAGCTCAATAAATTTTAAAACAAATGGAGCTGCCTACTAACTCTGGTTAAAATTATTCATTTCAATTCATGATAAACCAATTGAATAAGGTATGATTGACAGCTGTTTCAAATTCGTCTTTTCTTGCGCATGTCGTCAATCGGTGCGATAAAATCACGAGGCTTCTTTGTTTTCACAAAAACTATCACCGCAAAACAATTCGATTTGTTTTTGTTTGCTATGAACTAGTGTTTATAAAAAAAAGGTATAGCACAAATCACCGAATGACGAATTTTTTTAGTGAAAGAGATAGCAATACATGCGCTTGATCATACCTCTTAAATTGTTTTATCATGATTTCAATTCACTAAACCTGAGTCACTAAATTTATTTGCATTTATCATTGTAACGTTTGGGAAGATTTTAATATATCCATCGCCGAACCTCTTAAAATTTAAAATGAGCAAGGGTGATACAATTTTTAAGAAAGCCTATAAGCTCTTCTAATTATCAGCTACTGAGCTAAAATATTTCTCACAAGCTTTTTAATTATAACGATATTTATCGTATTTTATTTATTAACTGGACCAGCTTCTGAACTTTTTTAGCTTTTAAGAGTATTGACATTTTTTGAAGTATTCAATTTTTCTTAGATTTTTGTAGTTCAAATTAATCTGTAATCTGAAGATCTAGTAAAAACCTTTCCTAGCACTCTCTCTCTCTTTTATATTTCTTTTGAAATACAGCGTGACCAAAATCAATTTATGTATTTCAAGTTAATTCTGTTTTCTTTTTTTTGTATCTATAATTACAAGAGGTGGTTGGGGAACAGTTTCCTTTGAAAAGAAAGTTCGTTTAGATATGAAAAGAATGACTGCAAATTATGCATGAAATCCATATTATTTAAATTGTAAGCCAGTACGTGACGAATTTTTCTAAAACATCAGCTTTGATACAAACAAAACCTACCTTCCGGTTTCAGAGTGTAGTGAAAACCGAATTTTTTTCGGCTCCCTAATAAGTATCGGATTTATGAATTTTTTCAGTTTGCAAGATGATTCAATTTATTTTGCTTTAATAAAATTCTCTAATATTCTTCCATAAAATTCTTTGAAAATTTGGTGAATTCAGTTGCAATCCATAAACGATCAATTCTGTAACTTCAGAGAATCGTATACCTTATACCTTGATCCGATGGAACTGTTTGGATGGGTTTGATCAAAAATCGTGTACTTAACTTAATTCATCTGGGCTATGATCCACCGGTTTCATAAGAGACTTCCAGAAATATTCTATTTCTCTTGAATATATCCTAAATCAGCTCAAGCTTTTACAATTGCCGTCCTACTAGTAAGGAATGCCATTTTGAGATTTTATTATATGATTTAATTAGATATATTTTTATATAATTGGTTTCCATTCCCTATTGATTGATTGATTGATTTTGATTGTACGACCAAGCATTTAGCAGGTTCTCCCGGTAATTCTAAGAATTATTGTCGCCGGGCCCACCGTACACCCTTTTTTACATTTACTTGGAAGGATAGAATAGGATTGTTAGTATAGGATTGAGATCGACCCGGTTACAAACACCTTGGCGGTCAATTGTTAATAGTTACATTTTTTCTATTAATTACTTTACTACGTTTTTTCTACTAACTGCTTTCCAACCTTGGCATCCTAAAGTCAATGTTAATTAGTTCTCAATTTCTAAATTCTTTAATTGTTTCTTTAATGGTTTTAATTCCCAGGTCGACGTGTATATTACTATTTGCATTGGTAATACTGCGAAGTATTTTCGCTTGGGTTCGTTGAAGGAGTTCTCTGTTTGACGCGCTGGTGGATCCCCATAACTGAATACCATATGTCCATATAGGTCTGATTATCACTTTATATAGTAGAACTTTGTCGTCTAATGACAGCTGAGATTTTCTTCCCATCAGCCAATATATTTTGGAAAACGTCATTTTTATTTGGTTGCGCTTTGCTTCAATATGTTGTTTCCATGTCAGCCGTCTATCCAGGTGCAGACCTAAGTATTTGACCTTGGTTTGTTGAGGAATATTAATATCGTTTAGTACCACTGGTGGGCAGGTGCGTTTGTTCAGCGTGAATGTGACGTGTGTTAATTTTTTTTCATTCACTTTTATTCGCCATTTCTTCAGCCAGTCCTCAATTTTTTTCAAATGATTCTGTAATTCCTTTGAGGCAGTTTCGGGAGTTTTTGCATGCTTATTGGACGATATGATGGAATTTGTGTTTCATTTTTTCCTGGCTTAAGAATCATTGTGATCACCGATACTTTCCATTTTTGAGGAATATAACCGGTTCGCATGATCGCGTTGAATATGAATGTTATTAGTTTTATGCAATTGTCTGGCAATTCCCTTATCATTTTTCCAGTAATAAGATCATGTCCTGGTGCCTTTTTCGGGTTTATACAATTTTTAATTGTATTCTTAACTTTCTTCCAATTATACTTTATAGGTTTAAAAGACAATCCATCATCCATTTGCACGGGTAGCACGAAAGAATTTGTTTCCTGGTGTGGTGCGAATACTGTCGTTAGATGAGCAGCAAAAGCATTGGCTTTTTCTTCATCGCTTCTCGCCCAATCCCCAGTTGAAAGTCTGATTGGTGGATTCGAGTTTGTTGGCCTTTTTAAA
This sequence comes from Tipula helvola, assembly GCA_963556165.1. Taxonomy (NCBI): domain Eukaryota; kingdom Metazoa; phylum Arthropoda; class Insecta; order Diptera; family Tipulidae; genus Tipula; species Tipula helvola. The sequence continues at coordinate 296,163,005 of OY744482.1, read as the reverse complement.
TTTTTTGTTGCCTTCCACAAAGAGTAGCCTATCCCTTCGGTTGCCGAAAGTTCACTTAAATAATTCTGGATACTCTGGTTTTCTTCTTCCCGCAAAGCAAATCTGAGAGTCTTAATAGATCGATTTAATTCCCTTTTTAATGACGGTGATTTTGTTTGTTGCCATTGACGGCGAATTTTTCGCTTTTCCTGGATAAGTTCCAGAATATTATGTGGCAGTTTATTAACTTTTTCAAAACTACTTATGACGGGTGTATCCTTTTCAGCTGACAACGCCAGGGTATCTTTTAAATTTTCTGCTGCCGTATCAATATCTGCTGGTGTGGTAAGATGAATATTCAGCTTGTTTGTAAGACGTTTCGGAGTTTCTGTCCTTAGGACGTCGGTACTCACTGTTACTATTACCGGCGAGTGATCGGAAGACAGATCATAGCAATTGGTTGCATTCACATACGACGTGAAATGCCTTTAGTTACACAGCAGTCAATTAGATCAGGAACTTTCTTTTGATCCGTGGGCCTGTAAGTGGGGGTGACCAGCAGATAAATAATCCAGAGACTGCTCCTCTATAGCTTCGTAAAGTTGTTTACTTTTTGGTGTCGGCAATCTTGATCCCCATTGCACATGTTTAGCATTGTAATCGCCACCCGCAAGGAATTTATTGCCCAGCCGGTTAAAATAATCGATAAATTGCTGCTTTTTAATTGCATGTTTTGGAGGGCAGTAAACGGCCGATATTACACATTTTCCAGACCATTCTTTTAGGCAAATATTAGTTGCTTGGATGTGCTCTTTTTCATACTTGCTGTGTACATAATGCTTTATTCTTTTTTTATCAAGACAGCAGTACCACCGTGTGCTTTTCCGTCCGGGTGTGGGGTGTCGTATACTGAATATCCGTTAATTTAAAAAAAAAATTTATTCGTAAAGCGTGTTTCTGATATTAGCATGATATCTATACTGTGCTCGATGAGAAAGGCTTGTAATTGTAACTCAGCTTTATGCTGTGAAAGACCATTCGCATTCCAAATAGCTATTTTTAGGGCAGTCATTTTTGGTTTTTGGCGATAATTTACATTATTGTGTTCATATTTTGCATCATCATGCTCATTTGTTTCTCCATCATGATCATGAAACTTTGGATCGTGTCAGTTAGTTTGTTTACGGTTGCATGAATTGAGACTTCTTCTTCAATAAAATTAACTTTTTCTTTCGAAGCGGCACCTTTCAGAATGTTTGCATAGGAGATCCCAGGTTGCGCAAAACTGCTCAGATTTGTCCCCATATTCTCGGTTTGTTGAACAACTGAAGTTCTTGGCGTTAAAGTTATTTGGTTGTAATTTGCCTTGAGCACTCTTTGCTCATATCGCAATTTTGGATTGATTTTGCGCTTTAAATCGAAGTATACTGGGCACCCTCTATAGCTTGCGGTGTGATTTTCGCCACATTTACTATAGCGTTTTACTGAAGGATCGTTTTTCATCTTGTTGCACTGTTTTGAATCGTGAAATTTACCACAAATAACACAAACATCGTGTAAGGTACAGTAAGCTTTGGTGTGGCCATATTCTTGGCACTTGATGCACTGAACTAGTCCGGTCCTCTTCTTGGGTTCCTCAACCGTGATTTTACGATAGAGTAAATATCTTAGGTCATATATATCGCGCCCTTTCTCTTTTCCTGCATCTGGCTCTAGTTCTAGGCGAAACATAGGTTGAGGTATCTTTTCACGGTTTAGGATATTTGTAATAGATTTGGCATGGAAACCTTTTTCCCTATAAGCGCAGAGTGTATTTCGCTTATATCTACGGAGCTCTTAATACCTCTTAAGATAACAGTTAGCCCCTTTTGACTTTTTAGCTGGTATATGTAATACCGTTTATGGGCTTGGTCGAAATAATTTACTAGAGGTAATATAAAATTTTGAATCGGTTAATGATTTGATTTTTTTCACAAGCTCAATATTTGTTGCCTCTCTTAAGTAAATTGATGGCGGCTTCTCGTTCTTAGCATTATCTGCTGTAGCTTCGGGAACTTCTACCTCTAAACTGGAATACCTGTTGCTCAGAGGTATTTGGTCTGCAGATTGTTCCATCCTTGTCGCTTTGCTTCTGCTAGCGAGTTGCACGGATTTTGGACTTCGTTTTCGCTTGGCTTGAACAGTAAAATACCTATCCAATCCCGTTTGCACTAACTGTATTTCATTACACTGACCTATGTCACTATCATCATTTTTATTATCGGTCGACGATGAGTTCGTCGCACTGAGTTCATTATTTTTATTTTCATTTAAATTACAATTTATTAAATTTGCTGTTAAAGCAATTTTTTTCGCGGTGATTGTATTGCATTAGTCCCGTTAGAATTTTGGCTCATCACTTACACATTATTCACTTATTGTTTTTTTATGTTTGTTTTTTTTATTGAATTTAAAGAAAAAACACACACACAACACATAAAAGAAAAAATAAATAATTAAAAAGAACTAACACGGCACTTTTTGATTATTTTAATTTAATTTTATTATGCGCACATCGATTTTACGTTTATTCATCATGACGGTGAAAATTAATGATAAATAATGAACAAAATAAATAAGACGAATCGTCTGATTTCTTCCTTCTGGAATCCCTATGTATCCATAATCTGCACTCCTGATTCTTATTTAAATCAACTTGTTTAATAATCAAGTAAGTGTATGAGAGTGAGTTAACTACAACTTAAATAAATCTGTGCTCGAGAATTAAAAGGGCCTAAGTCGATAAAACTCCGCGCATTCTCCGTTCAATCCTCCACCAATACGTTTTCATTTCAATTTATAAGGTTACATCAAAGAGAGTAAAATCTTACTTCTCCTGGATATCACCCTAAAAATCGGAAAAACTAAAATTCACTAATAGAAAATTAAACAGACAATGCGCAAAAGTTGATTAGGGCATAAGTCGACTTAATCCCAGTCATTTATAATTCTGAAAATTTTAATCAAATTAATCAGCTATTCCGTTTTTTCTAAGAAAGGAATTAACATTTATTCAAAATTAAATTCAAATTCAAAACTCAATACATATTATAAATTTAATTAGTATCAGCCACCCTATCAAACCAGCCACACTATCGCCAACTTGCCACCAAGACTATGGATGTCCATCCCATGATGACGGTGTGATAAAATTTCTATAAACCCAAGTTCTAATTTATTTAAAATTAATCATTAATTTAAAAATCTCCCTAAAATAAATTAAATTCATCCTCTAAATTAGAAGGATCGCAAATTAATCAATAAAATTGGCAAGCTTTACATAATCACCTGTCTAACACTAAAACAAAGCAGCTTCAATCTTGTACGAGATACAGCCACCTAAGTAGTTAATAGTTCATATTGGGCTAGATACTCGATACTCAGATAAGCAGATAAGCAGTTATTTTTTGCGAATTTGCTAGAAATGTTATACACTATAATTTAGCAACCCAATTTGTTTCTGAATTTCAGAAAATGAGATACTTTAACGCACTTTATCGTTTGTGCTGAATACAAAAATATATTTTACTTTGCTAAAATAATCGAGTAGCTCATGCAAACAAATTTTCGATTAGCAAATCCGCCATATTTATCGATTTGCGAATTGCTAGAGTATCGTGTATCTGGCCCATTATGTTATTAGTGTTATATATGGTAGAGAAATCCGCTGGATGCTTGAAGATTCCGGTAGGCTGAAATAGATTTCACGGGACTTCCTAAAAATCGAAATCGTAATTAATTAGTTATTTCTAAAAACTTTACTTTCTTAAATAAAGTCTCATTTATTCAATTTCAAACTAGGACTTAAAATCGAAACCAATTTTTTTATTGAATTGACCACCGCTAAACTCCCCCCCCCCCCCCCCCCCGCCATAACTGAACTCAACTATGTCTGAAACAATTTGTAGATGAACCACAAATTTAATTCGCTCCAACCTCACGTTAAATTAAAGAAGACGCTTCCATGTTCTGGAACCCTATTTAAACTATTAACATTTATGCTCATTAATACCTCTGAAAATTGAAGTTAAATCAATCCGTTATTTCTACACAAAACTAAGGAATAAGTACCGTGTGATGACAACAAAATGATATGTAAGTGTACCTGTTGTCCGACGAGACACCCGGGACGCCCAGGTACGGGACGACTCGCCACTTCTTATTGGGCGACTACTCGTCAGATTTCAGTGGAAAGTGATGATACAGTTAATAGTAAATGAGATTCGAGTTACGGATAAATGAGTGACCAATAAACCAAACACATCGTCGCCCCGGTGGCACAGTTGTTAGCATGCTTGCTTTAAGCCCCGGAGGTCCCGGGTTCGATTCCCGGCGGGTGATGAAAAAATCACGGCTGGTTAATGTAGGATCAATGAATTAATCTCTCATTATCCGTTAAAAAAAATGATTACGAAACTTCAATATGAAGCGGCCAAATCCCTCTATGGGATGTAGGCCAGCGAAAAAAAAAAAAAAAAAAAAAATAAACCAAACAAAACTATTAAGTAATTGAATAACTATCCTTGCCTCTGATACTTTTTTTTCCTTTTTTTTTGTCGACCAAAAGCGGTCACAAACCATTAATTGCCAAAAGCTCATTTGATACGTTTTTCCTTTGGTAGAAATCTTTAAAGATAGATACAAAGTTTAAAATATGGCCCCCTTTAATCGTTTACTGAAAATCTTAACAAAAATATAGGAGATGCACGATGCGTGCAAAATTTGATCAATTCTCATAAAATATTGTTTAAAGTTTAGTTTTTGACAAAACCGAAGCTAAATTAAATTTTAAAAATGTACATTAAAATTTTATATTGTATAAAAAAGCTAAAGCCAACCAAACCTTATTTTCATAAATTTTCTGTGGACAGTACATTTACTGAAACTACATAAACCTATCGATTTTGATTTGATTTCTGAAAAGTTCATTGAAAATAAAATTGATTTAATTTAACATTTTGTTTCCTTACCTTAAAGCTTTATCAAAAAGATTCATTTAAAAGAGCATCACTAATTTGCTAAGTTTTATTATTGCGAAGCTTTTTGAGTTGTTTGGCGTTTCAAAATACCCTCTCGGATAATTAATCGGTTGAAGAAATGTGGATTAAAATTAGATCCTTTGCATGGTAGCGTAATTATTTTATTAAGCGAAGCTAAGAGCTTTTGATATTTATTTAGCCAAATTTAAATCAAAAAAATAATATCACCACTCAAACCACAGCAATAAATTAATTAATTTTTGCCGTTTGTTTCTCGCCACGGCAACCAAAACAATTAGGCCAACATTATCTTACATGAAAATGCTTTCCTTTGCCACCGCACCACAGAATCTACCAAAAGGTTATACACAGATTAGTATTACTATAGAGACAGACATAATTCCGGAAATTTATCAAGACTTAAAATTTTATTCATAATTATTTTACCTTTATTCAATACACAACTTTTATAAAACTTTTTTATTTTATGTATAAATAAAAATAAATTGAAATGTACGATGTACATTGCACAGCTTTAACCAAACCAAAATCAAACTCAAAAAAAAAAAAAAAAAAATAATTAATAAACTCGGGAAAATCTTTTTTTTTTTTTTCTTCAGACTCTCTAGGTCAAAACAATTATTATGAAAAATATATCTCGTCAGATTAAAGTATCAGAGCTTTGTGTATAAATACGTATACTTAATGGAAAATATAACCACTTCATAAATTTACTGTACCAAATCCGTATTTAAAAAAAAAAAAAATAAATAAAAATCTCGATCAAACCACATTTTTTACATATATCCACAAAAAAAAACAAAAATAAAGACTTACAAGAATGGAAAATCCATAGAAGAACAGTAAAACCGAAACGAAAAATAAAGAAAAGTTTCAAGTTTCCCTTTAAAAATAAAAAAGTTCTTTAAACATAAATATAAATATGTATGTATATAAATACTCGTATAAAAATGAGAAAAAGAACAAAATACTTAAATATAATTTAAATTTTATAATTTTTTGTTATTTTGTATTCTATGTTATTTAATTTTCACAATTTTCATTTTTTTGTTGTTGTTGTTTTCTTATAGCATATACACATAAATAATTAATACTCCCATTTATAATTTTCATATGTACCGCATAAGAAATTAATACAGCTTGTTTTGCTTACAAATATGTATTAATAATAATCAAAAATATTTCATTTTTATTAATAATTAAACTTTTTATTTATTTACTTATTTTAAGTGGAATATTTATAAAAAAAAAGCGCCACACAATAAATATAAAAATAAATATTTTTAAACGGTTTTTAAAGTGATAAAACAAAAAAAAAAGTGTTGTTCAATTTATTAAATTGAATTAAATAAATAAAATATTATTATTAATAGTTTTTGTTGCTTCCAAAGTGAATAATTTTGTTTAAAATATTTATTATTATTTTATTTACAACAACAAAAAAAAATTAATTTAATGTTATTCCTATATTCATTGGGAAATTAATATTCAGAATCCAAAAAAAAAATAATTTTTATATATTGTTTTATTATTATATTAAAAAAATAAATAAATAAAAAATTATTTTATGTTTTTTGTGTTACAATAAAAAGTAATAATTGTTAAAACAACGTTTGTGCTTTTGTGAATGGATTTTTGTTATAAAACCATCAAAAACGAGAAAAGGATTATTTAAGTTGGACCAAACGGTTTTAATACTGTAAGTAATCATAATTATTATTAATACATTTTTTTAAATCTATCGATTTTACAGATAATACTACATTTTTTTAATTTGAGTGAATTTTAAAATTTCACTCAAAATTTTTGAGTGATTTTTATTTTATTCTACATTTGTTATATAGGATTGGTTTACTATTAAAATGAATTTTCAGGGCTGGTATTTATTTTATTTTATAAAGTTAATATTTTCACTCAGTAATTCTAGTTAACATCAACGCATAGATACGAAATAATAAGCTTTAAAGTCACTACACAACTTTATTGGGTTAGAAATCGTAAAATACCATAATCGGCGAATTTTCTTCAAATTATTTTTCTTTTTGTTGTAGTGATTAATTGTTAATAACAAATGAGAACCAACGTAGTGATTTAGTAATTTACTTTGAATTTTGGAAAATTGTCAGCTTCCTATTTCCAGGTATTTTTATTGCAAACATATTGTTACGTTTTTTGTTGAAATGGTTTTTCATGTTTGCATCTGGTTAGTTGATTTCTCGCACCAAACTAACAAAATCCGGAATATTCTAAATATTTTTCTGCGGTTTCATTAGAATGTTTCAATAATATTTTTGTTGTAGCTTTTTGTTGTAGCTTTTATACGACAAAACTAATTTTTCAATATTTCTTTACCAGGAAATTATTCGACAGGATACTTTTTGAAACCGTCTAATTTAATTAACAAATACTGTATTTTCCAGCAAAATAATTTATTCTATACAAATTTTCCTGAGAATTTAACATTTTTAGGAGTAGCTTAGTTGTTTGTGTTATTTTAAAATGTTTGCCTAACGATGTGATAAATATGTACGATGAATTCTGAAAAGCATCAGTTTGAAAAAAAAAATCGTGGGAACAAAAATTTATGTATCTCCGTATACTGAAAATAAAAAATCTGTTATGTTGACAATTCCGTAGACAAATAAAATATTATTTGTGTTGTTGCTTTTATCTTTGTATGCAGTTCTTAACTTATCAAAAAAAAAAAAACATATTACGCTCATAGTTGAAGGTCTGAAGTTAAAAATTGTTTTTTTTGCGGGCCAAAGTAATTCCGTAAAATATATTTCATTTTTTTATAATATGTGAGTTAACCGTTCTGCTAATCGCAATTTCTCTGGTATTTTGTTTAGAACTTTTGGTTCAAACATTCTTCAATAAATTGATGTGCAAATTATTTAAATGAATAAATTTCTTTCATTGTAGAGGAGTAACGGTTACGGGTGGCCAGACGTCCTGGTTTCTCCGGACATGTTCTGGTTTTTCAAACTTCTACGGGCGTCCGGGAAAATGTCTTATATTGTCCTGAAAACTCAGAGGAAGGACAGAAAAATAATAATTTCTATACAATTTAAATATTTTTATTGAAAAATCAAACTGCAGCCCAAATGATATGGCCCAAACAATTTTTTAAGACGTGATTTAATCTATTATAGATTTAGAACTTAGAGCACATCGATAAATGTATTTATTCCATTTGGTGCTGGATGTGGCAAAAATTGACCGCATGCATGGGCTGTTTATGGAAAACCGAAATTGGCAAATCTAATTTTTAATTTATGGTATCGACCGTAACACCATTAGTACGAGTAATGTTATAAAATATTTTTTGCCATTGGGTTATGTTTTAATTTATAAATTCTGATCTCAGCCCAACCTTAGGGCCGAAAAAATCGTTCTGGTCATGTAAAAATAGGTTTTATATTTGGAACTATTTTTGATAACAACAAAATATTTCAGACATAAAATTTCACTAAAATCCGGCAACAAATGAGCTTGTTCCATTTGGTGCTAGAGTTAAGAAGATAGTCTGAATTGGCTCAGTTTGTAAAAATAAATTTGGCGAATATAATTTTTAATTTAAGATATCGACTAAAGCATGATGATATGGCCGAAGGAATTCTTCAGAGCCGGATTTTTTTAAATTTTATATGAGGAACTACTTAAACAATCGACTTTACATATCAAATCTCAGATGTACAATTTTATTAAAATACATCCACAAACATTGCCACCTAGTTCGGTCCTAAATTGCTTGTTCATCATAATAAAAACAGAAGGAGTTCATTTTTGGTGAACCAATTTTTGATTAATCGTACCATAATATCAGTAGAGGTGTTCCGTAATATTTCTTGAATTTGCTTATTTTATCTAAGAAATCCGACTCCAGATGATAACCCCAGAAATTCTTCAAAGCGTTAGTATTTAGATTATAAACTATGAACTACTTACAGAATCGGCTTAATAACGTAGATATAAAATTTCATTAAAATTTATTGGCGAACGTGTGTATTCCATTTGGCGCTGGAAGTGTAGAAAAGGCCTGGACAATTTTTGTTTTTTGATTTATGGCTTGTATTTATGTACCAAAGTATTATTAGCATTGGGTTGGAATATTTGTTGAATTCTGGCCATGTTACATTTAGGAAACTACATTCCTGCCCCAAACGAAACTTCTGCAAGTATGCATCAATTCTACTGTAATTTGGTACCTGACTTAACCAACAAATTTGATGATAAATGAGATGGGTTCAGCACATTCAAATGATGAATCCAGGTAGCGGCTTTTGAATTTTTTCTAGAAGAGATTTAACTACAAATTGGTTTTATGACCAGTGGATTGTCGTCGCCACCAAACCAATTTTTTTGCCATATTTGCAGAGTTGCTCAAGTATCGAGTATCTAGCCCAATATCTATTTGTTAGTGTACAAATAGAAAATTAACTTGCGAGTTCATGAGTGCGCACAACAAATTTAAAAAATTCATAACACTTTTAATTTTAACCGTAAAACAATCAAAACCCCACTAACATGTTTGTAATTTTCAAAGCTATTCAAGGTTGGTAGCATCTTTACATTTCAACGTATACACCAAATTTTTCTGCAACTATAAAGAAATTTGGCCTTGTAAACAAGAACTTGTATAACCTTTTTAATGGTCGGCCAAGAATTTTATATCATAATTTTTAACCGCACAATCAAAAAGGATTTTTACATATGGAATTGAAATGTTGTGTCAATTAAATTTTGCAAACGGGAGGCAGATTTTAAATCACTGATCTACTTATCGAAAGCTTCTTTTATGCTCCTAATATTATATTTTTTGGATAAACATTTTTATCAGCCCACTTGTAAATTTAAAATTTTCGCGAATAAAAACATTCATCTGATAATTTAAAATTTATTTCATTTAATAAAAATACCGAATTGCTGTTATATGACGATGGAAGCCGTGAATCACAATGAAGATACCAATACCATGCTGTTTTATGAGATCAAGTAGTGGTTAAACTTCCATCCTCATTTCGTGAAACTGTCACAGCCAAAAATTTGAACGATTTTTTTTTTTAAATTGGTTTTATTCGATGTCTAAATTATCAATCAGTAAAATATTAACTTCAAAATTTGATATAGTCTCAATTATATCGCCGCGTTTCTAAAAAAAAATAAGCATCTTCGGTTAAATCTATATTTTCCGATTTAACTGATATTTGACAAAAATTTAGACAAACTACTTGTGGGTTGCTTATTCCTGGCTGTTTTTAAAATTAATGATTCATGGCAATTTTTTATGTATCAGTATAATTGTTCTATATGGGGTCTGAATACACATGACGTTAGTTTGTTTTCTGAGCATGTACATTGTACAGAGTTCTGAAACAGGATTTGACCTGACGATCCCTGTTCCGGTTATTTTTTGATTAATTTCAAAATATTTTTTTGGAGCGTAGTTCGAAGGATGTCTCAAAAAACAAATATTGTCCTTTAGATATAGTCATCCAATTTGCCACACTTTATTATATTATTACATAGGTAAACTATTGAAATATTGAAAGTTTAACTTTTCAGAAAACTCAGTAAACGCTCAGTTCAGTAAAGTTCCAATCCATAGAAAAATTATGAACGTAAGAAATTTATTTTCAGGATATAAATCAAAATGGGCCTATAATTAATCTAAGGCTTGAAAGTTTACCTATTCCGTTAACCATCGATAGATTTTTCACATGCAATGGAAGAAAACCTAATGAAAATGCAGCTTTGTTATGTTTGGATCTCTTTTGTACACCAAGGTCTGGATCAAAGCATCTTTACCAGCTGAAGCCACATCTACAAATTTACATAGCTAAGAAATTAGCAGTAGTGTAAGAAAACATTACTGTTAATATAGAGTACAGTTCAGCACAAATTTACGTTTAAAATAGAAATTGCATTGAAATGTTACAAAAGGCAGATGCAACTAAATAAGGGGTGGCTCGGTCTTTAGAGCCTACTTTTTTTCCCCCATATTGTCATGAACCATCCTATAAGCGAATTTTAAACAATTTTTTAGGAAGTTCCTTATAACAAAGATAACGTTGAGGTTGATATTCAAAATAAATAAATTTTAAAATCATATACCATATTAGTTGAATCGGATCTATTGTATTGTGTTTTGTTTCATTTACATGTTTATACTTCGTTGTGGGATGTTATATGAGTGATGATTATTACATGTACTTATTATATGACTAGCTATTTTAACTATTATAATTTGGGTATGCGCATGTATTAGCGTATTACTGGGCCCTAAACTACTTACAGCTTACCACTGGTGGGGGCTATTACATAAGTAGACTTTCTAATTCTGTGTTATATATGATTTCAATATAATATACGAGTTTGTATAAATCAGTGAATTCGAAATATTTTATTGTTGGTGGGACTATTGATTTGTTATTGGGGAATAGTTCCACAGGAGAATATATAGGTTAGTTGACTTATGGGGTTAGAGCTTTTGAATAAAGTCACTTATTTGAGCGTATAACAATATTCTACTCCGTTTCTATGACAATATTCGCCGGACATCTAACTGTTATTTATTGTTAGTTGTTGATTTTGTTAGTTATACTTACGATTTGATGTTCTTCTAGCTATTGAATCTGTAATGTTCACTGGATTATGTGCGTTGGAATGATGTTGCGATCTATGGATTGACTTCTTTAACTGTTCTAACTACTTATCAGTAGCTGCTGTGCACTACACGGTTTTATTTCTTTAATTAATTTTTTAACACTTCTTTATCTTAATGCCAATTTACTTTTATTGATTCACAAATATGTACACTTGGATTATAAAATGGTTTTTGATGTAGATTTTATCAACTTAATTTTAATCACTGATTGACTTGAAAATTTTGAAACTGGGCAGAGTTTTGTCTTATGATATGAATTTTATTGAAAGGTTGAATTTTAATTTTATATAATTTGGGCAGAGATTTTGCCTTTACGATTTTAATTACACGAGTGAGAGCTTGGTATAAAATTTATAACCTTATATACTAAATTTTTTGCTAACTTACAATAACCATGTGCACATGCACTTAATTCTATTTTATGCTGATTATTTTATTTTCAAACTAATTTATTTTTTATGCGTATCGATTATTTTTGGGTCGATATTTTTCTTTAATGCTCATGTTTCGTTTTTCATAATATGTACTTGCATAATGCTACATTTTATTTCAGGTCATTTGTTTTACTTTGTATAAGAGTGCATTTAATAATTTGGGTTTTTTTTTTTAGTGACCCATATCTTATTTCCGTCTAACAATTTTATTTACTACAATCTTGCATTACTTTTCTTCTTTCTTTGTTTTTTCTTATCTGTTTTTTAGTCGTTGCATTTGTGAATTTTTTGTGTTTCTTATTTGTAAACTAACCTTAATATTTCTTGTTTTTGGGAATTTTCTTAATGTTTTGAGATATTTGAGATTTGTTCATTTTGTTAATTTTCATTGTTTTAAGTGTTAAATGTACCCTAATGTTTCACAACAGATCGAATCATGCTTCATGGTGCAAATCACCTCGGATCTAAATTTTGATTCAAAAACAAAAATTTATTAAATTTTTGTTGTTACTTTTAATGCAATCTTTGATCTGATCCGTATCATGACTATGTATCAAGAAATTGGGCAAGAAATATAAAAAAATGAATTAAATAGGATAAAACAATTTTAGAGATTATTTTACTCAGCAAAACAATATTTCTATTCACTGTCAATCATTTAACAATCCCATTTCCACCGTACGTGTCGAAAGAAATGGCCAAGCTACAGGCTAATTTGAGATATTCCAAAAATGCATCCAAAAATCATTTAACAATCCTATTTTCACCGTACCTGTCAAATTTAATCAGAAAAGGTTAAGAAACAGCTAAGTTATAGGCTAGTTATATTCCAAAAATGTATCCAAAATCTTTTAAAAATTCCATCACCTGTCAAATTGATAATAGATTTTTTGATGAAACATACATTTGCCATTCAATTTGTTTTGTCATTTGATATTTGCCAAATATGCAAATTTGCCAAAGATATTTTGATGAAACGTAACTTTGTCGAAAGTCGTTTGCCGTTAGGTTCATTTGTAGTATTTCGTTCTTAGCCAAAAATGTATTTGTCAAAATGTTTACTAGTCTGCTCCAGATGGTTCTCTATTTTGTCCCGTCTATTTTAGAAATGTCACTATCTAAATTGGCTACAGTTCTAGGAAATGGAATAAAATCTTTCTTCATTTCTTAGCATTTCCTGATTCAACAGAGAAATTTTGTCGAATTTTAGTATTTGGAAAAAGTCTCCAGAGGTATTGGCCATTGTTTTTTGAGTTTTTTGTTATTTTCCATATTAAGATAAAATGTTGAAGGTGAATTTTATCGATAATTTTGAACACGTGTTTGCTAGTGCCAATTATGTTCGTAACCAAATTTTTAACGGCTCTACATCTCTGTTTATAAAGTTTCTTCTTAGTTGTTGGAAAGACTATTTTTTAAGTTGTAATTCTATGTTCACCAATTGGAATTTATAATGTTTATACAATATCCTCACTAAAAATAAGTTAATCTCACACTTTTTACGTGCTAAAAATCAATTTTTTGTGAGAGCTCCCAATATGTACATTTTTTCTTAATATTATTTTAACGGAAATAATTTTAAAGGAAAATCGAACAGACAACAAATTGCTGAATGAAAATTATTACTGAATAGAATTGAGTTATGTCCGGCAATCATCACTGTGATAGTGTATCTAGAAAATTAAACTCACTTCCACAGTAATTCCGAACTCAAAGAGGTTTCTTTTCCTGTAACCGAACGACAATTCTTAAATATTTTTGAAACAATATTCCTATTTTCTGTAACTTCTATTTTTGTTTAATTCTTAACTAATAATTTGTTAGGGTAAATTTGAAGCTCGTAGTGCTTTATGGGAAAGGCATTCGATTATATCAGATCGAATAATCGATTATATCCAATAAATCGGCCAAATATATTTTACTTTATCGTTAATCAGTTTTTCGTTATTTCTAGGAAAGTAATCTTCATTAATTCAAACTACTTTCAAACTTTATAGAACAGTATCTCAGCTATAACCTAGTATAATAAATGAAATTTGCATCATCCACCTATTCAAAAGATTCCCGCCACACTAGTCACTATCGTAATTCAAAATACAGTCGCCAACCTTCCACTAACACTACATAACTACTGAAGTCTGCCCTGTGATAATGGTGTGATAAAACAAAATAAATAAAAACAACATTTGGCTACAACTATTTCCATGCCCGTCACCTTTTAATTGCAAAAATTAAAAGCAATTATATGCCGATTTACTTTGGTAACTGGAATAGCCATTTTCAAATCAATGCAAATGCAATTTATGTTCACAAATTTTCCGAAACGCATTTCACTTTTATCAGTTGACATTAAAGATTTAATAAAATAAAATTTCAAAATTATTGCAGAATAATTCCACACCAACAAACCTTTGAAATGATTCCAAACGGCAAGAAAACACACGGCATTCTTGTTGTAAAAATGACCAAAGTAAGACTACAATCGCATATAAAATATCAAAATATGAGCTAACCGATAACTTCCTTCATCATCGAAAATCGTCATGTGAGCTCCCTGTTAACATACACGCGATTAAATACAAATGACATTTCGAGATATTAAACATATCATCGAGACCATCAGCAAGGCATATACAGTTTGCTTTGTCGAATCATTCAACGTTTACTCCATTTGCTCGACCACAGATTAAACAATCTCCAATTGCTCAATTCTACTAGACTCTTCCAACACTGGAACCGTGTTTTGGCAATAAGTTAAGAAAACAGTTCGGATTGTCGCAAGTTACGGTTACTATTATTCCGTATCGGCGATTCTCAATGAATATAGTCACGCTTTATCTTGTTAATATTTTTGAAAGTATTACAGACACGGTAAGCTTTTACCTTCTTGTTGTGAGCAATAAAGGAACCCTCTTCAGATTTTAAATTCAGCTTCGCCATTTTTTGCTCATGACACATGACTGAAACACATATCAAACAATTTTCTGTTGCGTTTTGCAATCAATCATTCTGAAATGCGCTCGGTTAATATTGCACAGCGTTTTCGATACCGCTTCTGTCCGAAACATGTCTTGTTAAGACCCACTTCGAACAACAAACAATGAGCTAGTGGAAATATTGACCTCTTTCATAAATATGTATTCACTTTTTAGCGATTTATTCGGCTTTTTGACACTTCTACTCTATCTGACTAACTTCCAACTCCGCCACTGTTTTAATTCAAATCAGTTCAAATTGTTTTGATTATTTTGAAATTGAGTAATTCATTTCTTATGAAGGCTTTGTCTTCAGACGAATTTTTTAAGCTATATCAACCCTCTCTTGCATTCTTCGAGTTTGGTTTATACACGTAATTCACCGGTTTAATGTACAAACGGTTTCTGATTTTGTGTCCGTCCCAGTCATACAATCGCACAAATTTTCACACTCGACACATTCAATATTGCATTGCAAACTTGCTCTGACCAAAATGCTTACGACATTTTAGTTCATCGATGTATATGTGTCCTCGGTCCTTCCTTCCTCCAATCTTCCTTTGGTTGAAATGTTGTACAATGATAAGTTTTAGTAATAGTTAAACAGTTTCTTTTAACTTTTGAGTTCATTCAAGTCTAGAATAGAAAACAATCAAACAGATTTTCTCAAAACCGGAACCGACGATGTTTTTTTTTATGTTTGGTAAAACATTTAGGGTACTAGTTTTGGGTTCATGTTACAAGCTGCGTTAGAATGTTATGTTAAATGTTGCGTTAAAATGTTACGTGTCATGTAAAATGTTATATTAAATAGAAATATTTCGTCTCTTTTTATTTATCACATTAAAATAGAAACAAAAAAGACAATAAACATAGCGAGAGCCGAGAGTACTTTCAGTGTTCACGTTACATGTATGCTGTGTTAAAAATGTCATGACGACATCTTTGAGGCTAACTATGTTATACATATAATTCCAATGTTATACATATACGTCAAACCTCTTTTATCCGGACACCGATTAATCGGGACATCTATTATCCTGTCAAATTATTCATAAATTTTCGTTTTCTATTAACCGGAAATTTCCCGGTTATCCGTAATAATTTCATTTTATATTTAGTTAAAAATAAAAAAGCAATTTTGGCGCGTTTCCAATGGATGGCTCAACAAATTTAAAAGTCGACACGGGATCCGAGAACTAAGTGTCTGGTGAAAAACTGTCTGCGGCTGACGTAGGTGCCGTTTTGTTTGTCAATGAGCTGTCTTCTCTTATTGCCGAAAAAAACTTAACACCCGAACAAGTGTATAACGCAGACGAGACCGGAATATTTTGGAATGTTTGCCGCGTACAACTTTGGCTGGCCCTGATGTATCAGTAGTCAGTGGGTCAGTCTTAGTTTGTTCAAATGCAGCTAGTAATCATAAATGTAAATTATTAAACCATGAGCTCTTAAAGGAATGAAAGAATATCCAGTAATTTATAAATCCAACAAACGAAGCTGGGTCACCCAATCTTTGTTTATTAACTGGTTCAAAAATAATTTCGTTAAGGAAGTACGCCTTCATTGTAATCAAGTAGGTCTCCCTCTCGACTGTAAAATATTTATGCTTTTGAACAACTGTCCAGCACATCCAGATGCAAATTTACTGAATTGTAATAACGTTTCCTCATTATATTTACCACCGAATTGTACATCTCTAATTCAACCTATGGACCTAGGGGTAATTCGTAGCTTGAATTGTCATTATCGAAAGGTAATGATGAAAAACCAATTAAATTCGAAGACCAAATTGAGCTTTTTCTAAAAAATTTACGATGAAGGATTTCATGTGGTGTATTTATCGAGCTTGGGAATCTGTTTCACATGAAATTTGCCTCTTAATCTAACAAATTTGTCTGAAAGGATCGAATGTGATAACGTAGCTCTAGATATAGCGAGGGCGATGTGTGTCATCAAGTAAACATGTTCACGAATGAAGCAATACATGCTTGAAGTACATTATGTATTTAAAATGAATTATTTACAAATAAATATGATTTTATGTTTCTGAGGACATTATGTACATCGTTTTGTAATTTGAATATGAATAAACTTATGTATTCATTTGTTCGAGAATATGTATTTAAAAAAAATCTATTATCCGGAAAATCGTTTTTCTGGAATTCTTTTAGTCCCGAGCTGTCCGGATAAAAGAGGTTTGACTGTAATTGCATACTATAAATTTTCAATGATCATCATTTTCAAAATACAAAAAATAAAAAAACAAATGTCATATAGCAAAAATATTGTTACGAACTGGGCTTCTGCGTTCGTTCGGATTTTGAAATTAAAAACACTGTGTAATTTTTATTTCACTTTACTTTTATACACTTTGATATTTGCTTTGAATTTACTATTTAATTATGTCCGCTTGCTACTGATGGGGGCTATGCTAACAGATTTATTTCTTTATTCAACGATTTAAGAGCTTGTTGTATGATGAACAAAATCGTCACAATATTTACCTCTATTTTTGATTTTATGTTTTACCAAACATTTACGGTTCAGGTGGAGCTTGAACCCCATTCGTTTTTTGACGTGATAACGTTTTACACCGTATGTGCAGAAAACTGACCCGAAATTTAGCCCTTGGTCGGGGGCAATTACTCATCAACTTCCTTTATCAACGTCCTTTAGGTTTATGTGTCACGCATAATATTTTCTCAATGACATCATCGGGCGGCACAGGAACCCGCGCCGCGAACCTCTGATTTCGGCCGATTTAAATGCTTCAACCAGTGTAGCGAGAGAACCGCGCATCCGATCGAAGATCCGATAGTGTCCATTTTTGCGTAAAAAACCAGTGGTAGCTAATTAATTTTAAATTAAATTAATTAATCTCCACATAAATTTTAATTAAAAATTCAAACTACAAAATAGGGATTTATATAAATTGAGGGCACTGTAGCAAGAGAATGCCTCATCAGATCGGATCAATTCGGTTATTAATTTGTGCTTAATAATACTGTGGCAGATTTTTTGGAAACAGCGATTTATAACCAACCGCATGAGAATCACTTATCTGGCCGGAGTAATTCTAGTGTCAATTTGTGCGTAAAGAAACTGTGGCAGATAATTTATTGTAAATTAAAATAATTAATTTTCACATAAATTTTAATTAAAATTTAGATCTACAAAGTGGCGATTTACAATGCTAGAGAGCACTATAAAAGGGGAATACCTGATCTGATAGGTCATATGTCAGTGTGGACTCTGATATATATTTGACCTAGACTGCGTATACACCACACTAGCCTTGGCGACTTTGGGAGGCACTGGTTTGCGGAACTCACATTCATCAGTCTCATCTCCGCTGAGACCCTGCGCTTCATATCGTACTTCTCATACCATCGCCCAGTACTCAATCGTTTGCAAACAATCACTGTACTCTCATTTCATGATGCTAATAATAAAGAAATTTATTTTAACAAACCCATACATCGTGCCACTTCTCGCACCTCTAATAAACGTTATCACGGAAAACACCTACGGCCGTGTAGAAGTCACAGCCTACCCCGAATTTTTTTATTATGATAAGTGTAAACTTCATCTATGATAAGTTTGGAAATTTACACAAAAAACAGTAAACAAATTTAGGTTAACTGTTTTATAAGGTAATATAAAAATAAAACTTTTCGAAGAAATATTTTTCTGCGATTAATCCACCTTGGAAATTCCAACAATTCTTCCATAGGTGTATTTATTACAAAATAAACAGGTTACCGTGAAATATGAAATTTAAATTTCTAAATTTACCTGGAAAACTTTGCCGGTGGCAAATAATATCGGCAATGCGCTTTCAGTAAAATAAATAAGAATTTTGGAGGAATTTAAATTCTTAATGATTTTCAATATTACCAGTGATTATTGAAATTACTTATTAAACGTCAAAGATGAAATACAGCGAATGCGATATTGATTGCTGTTCAAAACGTCGCAGTTCTAAATAATGTATTATATAATTTATTGTAAATTTGTATTACAATTGTGATATTTGTGGTAAGGGTGTTTTTAGGAAGACCCGTGACACCATTTAACTATTTCTCCTTCCCAATGTCGAGCACTGCTTGTAGTTCTTGCTGATGCCGGAGCAACCGTTGTAATGATTGACTGATGTCTACATCTATCGATTTTTACTGCGGGTTATTTACTACGTCTCTCGTTGCTTCGGCATATGTAACACCTTCAGTTCTTAGTTGGCACCCAAATGGTTGCCCATTGTCTTGTTTTGTCTGCCTCTCGTATCGATTTGCCTGACCAGACATTTGACTGGTTTGAAACACTTTAGATAAACTTGCAGATTGTCGCATTCTCTAGTTAGGTGGTGTCCAGCACATTTAAGACACCGTGGAAGTTTGCCACAATATTTTTGTGTGTGTGCATATGCTTGACATATTTTGCATTGCGGGATTAGTTTAGACTTTCTAAGTGGTTGAATTACCACTTCGTAACCCAATAAACTAGTGATCTTATAAATTTTAGTTATATTTCCGTCACAGCTGAATGTTAGTACAAACATGTCTAGCTTCTTTTTATTTCTCCAGCTAATTTTGTTCATTACGTTGATTATTTTAAATTGTTTTGATGATAATTCATCTTTGATTCGTTTTGTACTACAAGTATGATGTAAGTTCTTTGCCATGAGTCCGATTAGCCTTTTTTGTTTATTTTCATACGTTTGAAAGATAAATGAGTTTCTATATACATCTCCGCTATTTACGTTGATGCTTATTTTATTTTATTTTATTTTTTTTTTTCGCTGGCGCTACATCCCAGAGAGGGATTTGGCCGCTTCATGATGAAGTTTCGTAATCGTTATTTTAATGGATAATGACTGATTAATTCATTTATTTTATGATAAATGATTTTTCTTAAACACTCACCTTATGATAGGTGGTGGGAGAAGTATTTTTTTATCTTTTTTGACGTTTGTCTCAACCTTTTGAGGCTGAGTATTTTGATCCAATGATTGTGGTTTTTGTGGTGGTGACGGTGTATTATTTAATCTTATCCTTTTATTTTTCCTAGACTTAGCACGAATCCATTCTGTTTCTTTAGCTAAGTCTTCCTCATCGGTTTGATAATCAACATTTTTATTAACATTAGAATTGGTGTTTTGGTTCTGTATCATTGGTGATTCGGTTTGACATACTTATACCATTGTGTAAATTAAATTTGGTATTCTTGTTCTACTTCATTGATGGCTTGGGTTTCATGCTGCTTTAATTGCATCATTTCTTTTTTTAGTTCGTCAATATGTTGTTGTAAATTGAGAATAATAATGCTATGCTGATTTTTCTCATCAGTTACTTTTTGCCATTGTTTGTATAAAACTCGCTCTTTGTCTGAAGCACAACTTTCAAGAACAAATGTTTCACTATAATTATATGAGGTTGTTATACCTGCTTGTTGGGGTGCCGCTGTTGAGCCCATATTATTTTGGAATTGCTTAATGCTAAGATTTTCAGATGAGAAATTAAAAATTTCCTCAGGAGATCAAGCAACCTTTTCTCGCCTTTGGAACGGGCTGCTTAATATTTCCATATTCTTGTTATTTTGTGTATGCAAGGATCGGCCCTCCCCAGAATTCCTAGAGCCAGTCTCATCAGGGAGTGGATTGCCCAATGTTTCCATTGGTGTACCCTTGGGGTATTTCTCCCTTCTGTTTTGTTCCTTGCATATTGAATATTTATAGTGTAATCCACTCACTTCTAGAATTTAGCCGATTTAAAAAAAAAAACGTTGCTCGGGTGTTACCATGAGGAAATATACTAGACACATTTGGTGGTCTCTACATAGTTGCAAGGTTGGAATATAGTCCACAATATTCTTAGCTGTAGACGGTCAACCCCTGCCCTATTGAGACGCACCCAACACCCGCGAAATATAGTGTAAATAAAGTTTGTGTATCCCTGAATTCTCCAGTCCATCGTTTGACAAAGCCAAACATAGAGTTTGCTTTTGGAGTTTAGAGTTTGATTTTAGAGTAATCATAGCAGGAATTACAAAATTAAGTAAGTGTTCAGTATTTGAAAAAATGCATTAGATAACGTTGCCAATTTTGGCTATGATCATATAGCAAAAGCATAAAGCCATCGCCTGAATGGAAATTTAAATATTATTAAAAAGGGGATAGAACAAAATTCAAGAATACCTCAAATTTTAGTGGAGCCACTCCTCAATTTTTTTTGTAGCATTATATGTACACAAACAGTATCTATGAAAATATCAATCAATTTTATCTGACACCACTTTCATCAAACAAATCTGTTCTCATGTTATTATTCTGCTATTGTTTTCCATGACCATATCTATTCAAATTATACTCTTATTCATACAACACAAACATTCATCATGTGTACAAGGAAAGTTTTCGCTATATGTGTGTTATACCGAAACTTGAGTAGAAAATGAAATCAAGATGAAAAAACAACAAAAAATTAAATAAAAAGAAAATTTGGAATAACAAAACTGGGGAAAACTTTTTTTGTTATTTATTTAGCTTTCCCAAATATTTTGTGTGTTACCATTGTTATCTGTATATAGACAATACTTTCTCATGTATAGGCATCGATAAGCGGTAGAAAACATTTTTTTTTTTTTGCTATACATACATAGTTCTGTCATTGTTTAGATGTGTGTTGAAAAGTTGGTTTCTGTTTGTCACTCTTTATGGATGAAATCATTTATCTTCATTTTATTATTATGATTAACTGTTTTTTGATTAAATTTTTTTTTTTGATATTATTATGAATATTTGATCGGATATAAGTTACTGTGCGATTCGATATGTCGATTGAAAGACAAAATACAAATATGACATTTTTATTACAAAATTACGATTATTTATGTCGCGTTGCCATAAATATATATTACGCTAAGTAATATATGTGTGCGGCTGTCTGAATAATAATAATGAAAATGTATAAAAATTAACCCAAATTACTTTAAAACTTTTATTATAGTTTGGAAAAAGCTTTAAATAAGTTTTCTTTTGCGGTTTATATGAATTGCGTTAACTTTTAAAAACTAAAAACTAATCAAAAACAACATCATAAAATAATTTGAAAATCCAAAATCATAGTGATTATAATATTTTCCAGCATCCGCTATCGACTATATGAAAAAAAAAAAAATATTTACATTGAAGCCAACAAAAAAAAGCTCGCTCATAAAAACAAAAACAAAAAAAAAATCAAATTTAATTCTAAATAATTATACTTCAAAACCACAGAAACGCTTTTTATTCAGTGAAACCAACACAAAAAAAAAAAAAAAAAAAAATTGAAAATAAAAATAATTTAATTTTTGAAGTAAAAGTTTTCCATTTGCTGCCAGAGCTTGCTGGCTGTGTACGATTATGTACATATACTCGACTCATACATATCTATGGAAGATTGACTTTTTATTTGTAATAAAATAATAGCAATAAAAAAATAGACGGAAAAGTTTTGAATATTTGCTTAAAAAATGAAAAGTTAATTTTTTCATTATGTCTAAAAATTAGCTTTGTACATTTACTCAAAAAAAGGTTGAAAGTTCCAGTGTAAATAAATATATTGGTTTTGAAATGGGAAAACAGCTCAAAATGATCATTTGGTTTTTGGTTTAATTTTTTTTTTTTCGGTATGCCATCCTTTCGTTTGGTTAAATTTCCAGAAGTGAATTATACATTAAAACTATTTTTCGTTAAGTTCAATGGAAGAAGTTCTTGGCGAATCTGTTGAGATTCTTCCGACCGCGATTGTTCCAATGTTCATGAATAAATTTCAATACAAAGATATTGTTTTAGCTTTTCCGTAATAATTTTACAAAACTAATTTGCTGGGGTATAGAATTCGGCTAGTTTCTGTTACAGTTTTTTTCTGAACATTTTAAAGCACTAATCCATCAATGGTAACTTCTTACAAATATTGAAAGTACTCCAGAGGACAAGCATATAATAACAACATGGATATTGAAACTCCATCTTGTTCGAGTTGTGCTTCTTGTAATACCGGCACTGCAGTTTAAATTGTCGATGTGTAGAGATGTGTTTATTCGAGAAACAACTTTCAATTGCACTCTTTTTATTTCTTTACTCTTCTGGTATAGTGGCGTGGCCAGAAATTCGTTAAGGAGTGGGGCGGGGGGTCCCTAAATTAAAAACAATTTCTATAAGGAAACAATGCATACGAGTATATAAAAATTTAAATTCAATTTTTGGCCTTTTGTTATATCCACATCTCTTTGGATATTTAATAATGCCAATCTATTTAGTCGCTCCACGCCCATTGTGTTTCGTAGGTTATTATTAAGGCACCTGAGCGCCCTGGAATTTATTTATTTATATACAAACTATTCTACAGTAAAAAAAACCTATTGAATAGTATCCAATTCATCAATTGGAGAGATTACCCAGGTTAAGAACCCTACTAAAAGTCGGACACATAATTTATGCTAATTTTGTTATTATAGGTAGAAGGATTCAAGATTTGCCTGACCGTCTTTTAAACATTTTAATTAACTTCGCTGGATAACAGATCTAACTATACAGACCTGTGAAAAACGGGTAATATCATGCCGCTTTGCTTGCATTTCTTTTAAGTGAAGAATCAAATATTGGTTACATGTATGTGGAGTTTAATATCTACACCGTGCCTAGTGAGTGAATTACGATTACATCAAATTATCACAAGTCGACAGAATTTTAGAATAAAATACAATATACTATACATATTATGATCTTCTAAATTCTTTTATTTTATTTTTCAGAGCTGTCTTTATCGAGTATCTTCTTCTCGTGAATATCTCTCATCGTCGGTCAGCGTCTTGGTGCCAACATTCTTTAATCATCTTCTGCGTCTTAGTATGAACATTCTCAAATCGTCTGTTGAGCAGGTAAGGCATCATAAGGTTTATCATCTGGCTTTTAATATTAGTTGTCTTCTCCATCGGATTCATCGCTGTTGACCATATAAGTAGGTCTATTTCGGCATGGCTTCATAAAATCAGCTGCTGTTGTTGTTGATTTTGGCTCTTCGTGTTCTCCAATCTTTTCAACGCCGTATCTATCATTGGGTAGGATTTGTATACCTTTGTATGAACCGAGATACTTAGCATTGATTTTTAAACCCAACCCAAATTGCGTCCTTTTAATCGCTACGACATCATTAATTTTATACTTCATACATAACTTTCTTTTCATATCGTAGGTTCGTTTTTGTTCTTCTTGAGCATTTTCTATATTTCAGCGAACTTCAGCCCTCATTTCGTCCATTTCATCAGAAAATGCGTTGAGAACCTCGTTGGCGATAATATCAGCTATATGTTTTTATATTCTGGATTCCCAAAAAACCTGAAGAATTGCCAAATACAGCTCGATGTAATTCAAGTTTCTCCAATACCACTGTAGTTGATGTTGGCTTCGTTGTATAAATTCATGAGTAATTCGAGAAGGTGTTAATAACTAAAAATATATATTTGTATCCTGTATTAGTGTTGGGTAAAGGCCCTAAATGGTCGATATGTAATTTAGATAAAGAATATTCGCTTTTTGGCAAAGGGTTTAGAAAACCCTCTTGCCTTCCTTGTTTCCTCGCTCCAGGTGTACACTGAATACAATTTAACCATACTATTTCACATTTACCCCTAAACTTTGGAATATAATAATGCCTCTGAACTAGCTCCATCATCTTTTGAACACCAAAGTGTCCCTGATTATGTGCCATTTGAATTATTTCTGTTTCTAGACCTTTAGGTATACATCAACTGTTCGCCCATCTCATTGCAGTGATAAACGATGTCTTGATTTAGTCTGTATTCCTTATAAGCACCATACTCGAGTAATGCCTTAATCAACTAAACATGACTATTTAATAATTCACCAGTCACCACTATGCCACTGCATTCCTTCTCAGAGCATCTACATGTTTCATCCTCGTGCCTTTCCGATATTTTCCTACTCATTGTTTGCTTAAATGCAGCACAATCAGTCACACACAATCTTGAATTTAATTCCTTGTAAATAAACTCTTAGCTTTTCTAACGCTTTCACTATGGATAAAGCTTCCAATTCATAACTAGAATAAAATTTTCTTCTGCTGCTGTTGTTTTGCGGCTAAAATAATATGTGGGATGGAACTTGTTGTCTTCACTATTTCGCTGTAATAATATGGCACCATACCCATATTTACATGCGTCCGTATGCAGTTCCGTTTCGGTTGTTGTTTGTATTTTGGTGGATATTAGCAAAATCAAACGTGACATCTTTCTTTAGTAGTTCGGTTAACGGCCTTGCAATTAACGAGTAGTTTGATATGAATTTACGAAAGTATTCAGTAATACCGAGAAAACTTTGTACATCTTTAATTGATTTAGGATTTGTAAATTTCATAACTGCTGTCATCTTAGCTTCAGATGGTTTTATCTCTCCGTTGCGAATTATATACCCTAAATATTCTACAATCAATCCATAATCACTTGCATTGTTTAGTACCAAGTCTAGTGTTTCTAAGTTCTCCTTTATCGTCCGCGAAGGAATAATTATGTCATCCATATAAACGAGAGTCAACCCATCATTGATAAGGTTTTGAAAAATTATATTTAAGAACCGTTAAAACATTGGCGGTGCCGTACATAGACCAAATGGTACATAACAAAATTCAAAATGACCAGAACAATTGGGCTGGCATACTCTGAAATACTTGGTGTTACAATCCCGTTGTCTTGGTGGTTGACAGATCGGTTTTTCACTTCTCATCAACATTTTTATAGAAAATGGGAAAATTTTGTTTTTTTATAGTTTAGGGGGGAATTGTTACTATGACTTTTATAAGTGGAAATGGTAAAGTGGCTTATAATAAACGTAAAAAAAAAAATGCATAAACGGGGATGGTGAAGGGTTAATTTGGGGGCCAACCAAACCTCAAAAACTGCGAAAAACGTATTCAATTTTTCCGGTCCGAAACACTTTTTTTTCCAAAAAAAAAATTCTATTTAGAAAAATCATCGTACAGAGTTCTGCCGGGGCTCATTTTTTCGTTTTGACATACAATTTTTGGTAAAATAAAAAAAATCTAGAATGACTCTTGCAACAATTAATTTTTCATTAATTGAAGATAATTGTTTAAATTTTTAAAAAATTCAGACTGATTGTGAATTTCCAGAATTTCTGGAAAACGAATATTTAATTTTAAAATATTTGTGGCGGTTCACGCTTTTTTATCTTGCGCCTGAGTTACGCGTTCGCCACCACATATGTAATTAATTCCAACGCGAACAGAACGGAATACACTCAATACAAAAAAAAAACAATAGAACTTTGTCTCTTCCAGACGAAGTGACAAAAGCAAAATAAAATTACAAATAATTAAAAATCAATAAATAAAACAGTCTGCTCTCGATCTTCCAATGGGTTGACATGCGGCCCACATCGCGCAGTGGTAATATTACCAATAAAAATGGTGATAAATAAAGCTAATTTGTATTCTAATAAATTTTTAAATTAAAGTAAAATGTTTCAATAAATTACAATCTAAATTAAATAACTATTTATTAAAATATGTTCGCGAAATATTGTAGAAAAAAGGGATTTCCCTTCTAACTTTAAAGTTACATCTCCATTTTCCAAAATATTTAAAATTAAATCTTCCTTTTCCAAAAATTCCATAAGAATAAGTTTTCAACCGCTTTGTCACTCTGTGCGGCATACCCGAGTTAAGGTCGATAGAGTTACGTTAGTCGTGGGGGTAGGCGGTGATATGGTTTAAAATCTAGATTTGGCGCACTTGCTGAATTTGGGGGACAAAAGTATAGGACTTTTGCCCAATAGAAATGTTTGGGGTTGGCTTGACATTTTTTCGGACCAACAATTGGGACCCCCTTGAATACTTCAGTAACCGTAGTCGTATGGCGAGCTTAAGCCTGAGCCATAATTATTTTACAAATTAAAAAGAATAATTCCCTTGAAGAGGGCGATTAGTTTGAACTTAGTGCCACATTGCCAGCAGAAGAAGTGATGATGCGTTGCCGAAATACTCTCACCTGTCTTCAATGAGATATCTAGCAGAAAAGTCAATAATTGAACCCTTTTGTTTTAGTTGTAGTTTTTGGTTCATTATACCTACAACTGTATTCTTCAAGAACAAATCAAAATTAATTTTATTAATTTTGATACTATATTTATAGTTGTCTCTCTGGATGTTGCTTTCTGACTATCTCTTTTAAAATATAGGTCTTGATATGCCAGTGTCTTCTATCTCAGGTAGTAGTTTTTACTATTATTATTTTTTATATGCAATTTAATAGTGATGTTATTTGTATGAGCAAAAATATATATGTATAACTGTTTATGCGCCTAAAAGACGTATATAAATTTGAAGAAAAGAAATAATTGAGTGACTAAAATAAAGGTACAGCAAAATTTGGGAAATGGTTTGAATATTGGATTTTGAAATTTTACAGTGGTCTCCCACCAAATACGGATAGGAAAGTAACGAATGCCAACAGATATTCGTTACAAAGAAAGATATAATTTTAAACATTTTGGAAAATAGTGTTTTCCATCCTAAGTTTAAAATTAAATTTCTATTTCCCAGAATTTTTCAAAATTAAAAATTTCGTTCCCAGAAATTCTGGAAAAGGAAGATTTAATTTTAAAATGTTTTGTACGATGGGAATTTAATTTTAGGGATTTTAATTAAAATGGGGCAATTTTTTCTTTAGTTATTTTCGGTTATTACATTAAAAATGAAATTAAACTCCATTTCAAAAATACCCTAAAAATGAAAAAAATACACCAAATTTTGGGCCATATTTTCATGTCTATAAAACTAGGGCATTTTTTCATTTTTGTTTTGGATTTATGCGTTAGGGTCTAATGACATACGCCATTTTTTATTAATTTTTTATATTAACCAAAATTTTATTATTAATAAAAATATTCAAACTATTAAAAGATAGCAAAATTTAGCAGTTTCTTTATTCATTTACTATCAAATTTATTTGATTGGGGATAAACTTGACAGTAAAATAAAAACTCCACGCACTAAAAATAGTTGTGGCTACGTCTTAATATAATACCCGTCCGTACGTTTCGCATTTTTTTTATTATTCTTATTAGTTTATTGTTCTTATTAGATTTTCATTAGCGAACTTTTCATACATTTTTAAGCCTAATAAGTATTGTTTGGTCCGAATATAACATAACTGGTAACTACAATTTTGACCATTATTTACGATGTTTAAGCACTAAACTCTAAAAATAACAGAGTTTTACGGAACCTAAAAGCTCTCATATGGAAGCTTTGTGGATTTCGAACGTTAAGCTTTGCGAAGTTTCCTTCTAAGCAAAGCTCATAACAACAAATTATTAATGTGAGATTTTTTAGTATTTGCTGATATAAAAGCCTACAAAACAAACTTGATAACATGATACTTAGTTTGTTTCTAGAAAATCATAAACGCTTCTTTTGATGGAATGAGTTCATTAACAAACCACTATCAAAAATAACACTACCCTGCAAAATTTTAAAAATTTGGTGCCACTTAACAATGAATAGTTGTTTCCGAAGTAACTTTTTACGCTGAATCCGAATCTGGGCTCAGAATTGCTCTATCTTGTCAGGTTTATGAGATATTCTAACCTAAAAGTGCAAAAAACACTCTTTTTTGACGTATTTGAGGTTATCTAGCACCGCGATTTTTTTTTTCTTCAAAAGTTTATGTGTGGGATCTTATAGTACAAGTCTTCTTCTTTCAAATGCCTTTGAGTTTGCTCAAATATGTTTTTTTTTTCGCCGAGATATCGCATTTTCAAAATTGCATGTTCGTGAATTTGTCGGTATACTGTATAATACACTACCTTTTATACCTACGGTATATATGCACTTTCAGTGTAATTTTTATAAAGAGAGTACAAATCGGGCTCCGTTTGAATATTTCTAGAAAACCGTCTGTGAAAGAATTAGAAACGTGTAAAGAAGACAATAAATCAAACTCTTTTCACTTTTCGAAACATTTTACAAGGCATTGCAAAAGGTGCAGAGCTCAAATATGAATTCTTTATGAATCGCACTACAGATGTACAAACTTTTCAAAAACCAATTTAAAGCTTATTTAAATTCCTTACAGAAAATGTACATTATTCATGGATAATGATCAATCGATATTATTAGTGTTGATTACACTTGAATTCATTTCTCTTTGCTGAGTCGCCTCCCTAATAGATCTCACCAATGATGATTTTCTGATTCTTTAAGTGGTGCTTAATCTGCTTTGCATAGTTCGCAAACCATTATCATCTAATAACGCGGGCTGATAGAATCTCTCCAATTAAGCTCTTTGTTTCATTGAAACATTATAAAGATTAGTGTTACGTCGCAGGTTATACGTCGTAGTACAATCAGATAATTACATAAGTTTCAATGAGCCGCTTCAGAACCCATTAAACAATATTCCATTAACAATGGGCGGATCGTGTTTCAGTAAGCGGGATACCATCAAATTCTCAAAAATAAATATCCCAAAAAATTACAAATTGCGTGCTCGATTAAAAAGAAAGCCCCCGTACATTTTTGTTAACTAAAATTTGAAAACGAAAGGAAGCTACATAATTTCATGTCATCTTTGCGCAAAGGGTCCAGTGCTAAGCGGTATTGGGTTTTCTATTTCAGTAAGTGTTAAAAAATAAAATTTTTCTTAAAAATGTTCCAATTTCAATGAATGGTAGAATTTCAAACAATCGTCAAAGCGGAGATTTGGAGGAGGCCCATCCTCTAAGATATAAAACGAATTAAAATAATATTTTATAAAACTTGATTTTTGCGATTTTTCGTTATTTTGGGTTTATTTTACTTTGCATAACGATACCGACCCATGATAAGCAGCAGTTAAATCTTTTAAGTATACATAAGTACCACCTAAGGCACTTAATCAGAAATACCTTATTTATATTTGCACCATAGCCAGCCAAATTAAGGCGGTGCTAAATTCATGACCAAAGTCCGATTTATTAGATGAATATATTTTTGCGTTGGCAGCAGGTCACTTTTAGTTCGAATGCAAGCAAATGGCAATTCGATGGGCCCCCAAATTCAGGTCAGCAATATTGTCCTAGAGGTCGATTATGTAAGCATTACGACTTTCGAGTTTCTCGAAATTGCGACTTGTTGCTGTCGTTTTACTCGTACAGATTTTTATGTACGACAGACAACTCGCAATGATTGAAAAAAAAAATCAAAATTTGCATAACAACCACAGTACTGTGCATAACAACAACCAAATTGTATGGCGAAAATGACGCTATCGGGCAGCACTTTTGTTTAAAAAAACCTGTTTCTCGTAATTGCTTACATAATTGCGTTATGTCGCAATTACGACACACTGAGTTTAGAGTTCTCGAAACTCGTAACTCGTAATACGAGAGATACATAATCGCACCCCTAATCTGAGAAACCTTTACCAATCTAAATGTCTATTATGGCGTATAGAGGAAGGGCATACAAACCGAG
The DNA here is from genome assembly GCA_963556165.1 of Tipula helvola. Classification (NCBI taxonomy): domain Eukaryota; kingdom Metazoa; phylum Arthropoda; class Insecta; order Diptera; family Tipulidae; genus Tipula; species Tipula helvola. The sequence goes on along the minus strand of OY744482.1, from coordinate 296,132,375 downwards.
AAGAACAATACAAATTAAAAGCGAACATCTGAAGAAGGCGGTCTACACAATTCCATAATACCAATACCGCCCGGCGGGCAAGTTGTTGTAGCCCAACATTAAAACAGTGTATAATATAGTATATCGATCAAACAAAAACAAAACCAAAAAAATGTTGTGGTTTTCTTTGCTTTCAATTATTGTAAAAAGCACAATACGGTAACTGGAAACATAAAATGTTTTTTTTTAACTTTAAATATAGCCTAAAGATAGTTACTATCTTACAAAGGTTGATATTTAAATATGAAATCTAAACAAATAACCCGTTATAGTCCGTATTTTGACCAAAAGCCCCAAAAATCTTATAAACAATTTAATTCCTTGACCATATTTTACTTCTTCCAAATTCACTATCTCATGTAGTGGGCATATATACATATGCAATATGTATCTAGTAAAAATTGATCTCCATTTCTGTTATGTTAGAACTTTTCTAATCCAATCAGTTATTTTTCAACCCTTAAGGATATAAACTTTCGTCTTGATATTTTTATTTCTCTGTTTTATATTATTATTATGTATGTATGCATGTACAAAATGGACCATCGAATTTTTGTTTTGTTTTACGAGATTATATCAGAATATGGATACGTTCGAGATGCTTGTTATAAGCAGTTCAAAAAATTTGTGGTAACTCACACATAAATGTATATCTATTACATTGTCAATAATTTAATAAAAACAATATTTGACCTTTTTTTTGTTTCTTGTTGGATTACGTCTCAGAACTTCAGAGTACAAGAGTATTGTAATTTTGAGTTTGGTTTGTGCACAAATGAAAAAACAAACCGAAATGAAAACAAGACGTTTGTATACATGTACCTCATCTGTTTGTGTGTTATTTTTATAAATATGTATATACTTTTGTTATGTACATATAAGATTATAATTTACAAAAATAAGAAAATGTTCTTCTTATTATTTTCTATCCTTAAGGAACACCCAAAGTATATAATAATGTAACATGGAAAGATATTTTCATTTCTATTTTTTTTTTTTTGTTTATAAATATTATTTTTCCTCTCAGACAATTTTCAGTTTTTGTTGTATTAATTGAATAATATCAGCACACAAGAATAATAATAAGTAGTAGAATAAGAATATACTAACGAAATCGTATAATACAACACAAAAGTCTAGTACCAACTCTCTTGAAGTGTATAATAAGGGAAACGTAAAGTAGTGTGATGATAAAGATATTTTCTTAGATAAATTTTCACCTAGCACCTGAATTACATACCACGATGTTATGTATACAGACTTGATGTACATAACTATTCGACAAGTATATCCCAAGTTTAACGATAATTATTGTATCACAACACTATAAGGTAAAAACTACTCGTATTTTTTGGGGTGTGCATCTATTTTATATGTGATGATATTCTAGCAGCCCACAAGTGTATAATTGTGAATATATGTATCACCGTACTCTCTAATAAGATGAACATTTTTTGTTTTGTCTTACATAATACACAAAGATACGTATTTATATTTAATTTTTTTTTACGTAATAATATTACTTAGGACATTAATGTGTCAAAATTAATTGTTATTCCAGAATCTAGATAAAAAAAAAAAAATACTAAACAACATAACTATTTCATGGTTTTTATACGATAAGAGAAATATCAAAGTTGAACCGAAAAAAACTAAGGACGAAAATACTAGATTCATGTATCTGGAAAGAAATTAAATGGTTTTGTCCTCGTTTTCATTTTTGCTGCTGGTTGTTTTCATTTTCTTGGTGAAATAGAGAAATATCTGGAAGATAAGTTTTTCTAATTTGTAAAATTTGTTGTGTGGTATTTTCATTTTCAAAAAACTTATTTCATCATTTGTTTTGTTGTCTTGTACATACTCGTACATTATATATGTATGTATGTACGAGTAGTTATTAAGCTTAATTCATCTTGGGTTTGGTTTTGTCAACATGATTTCATATGTTACCTTGCAACACGTTTTTAATTGTGTTGCTGTATAAATATGTACATATCTGTCTGCCAAATGGATTGGGGACATACTTTTATGGCAATCAAAAACTTTTCAATTTTGTTCTTTTGTTTTACATAAAATAATGTAATTTCAAGAATTGATAAAAAAATGGGAAATACATAACAGTACGATGCACATGATGTGGATAGACGTTGTCACAACTTTAGAAATGAATAAAGTTCTTCAATTGTTTGCGGCACGATTTTTTTAAGTCTACTTTATTGCGCTTCCTAATTTTATAAAACGTAATATCCAATTGATTTCTATGAAGTTTCTTTGGTGGAGCACCACATTCTGTTCAGCAAGTAGGGTGTTGCCTGGTTTTGCTAGTTCCACCGCGCTCCAAATTATTGCCTGCGTAATACACCAATTGTTAAATTATCCTAGTTTTCAAAGGCGGGAAGAAAAATGTATGATATTTGACAAACATCATATACAACAAATTTTTCATCAACATTTATGCTGTGCAAGCCAAATTAATGTACAGCGTGAAATGTTTAATGTCAGGGAGTATTGCGTCTTTACGCAAGTAAATTACTCGAAATTCTTTTGTGAAATTCCTTTTTCCTTTTTCAGTGAATTTGTTTTCTTCACCAGGTTGGAACCTAATTGTTATGATTAATGTGCTAGCAAATACTTCTTTAGTTTTCATTTAAAAAAAACAAATTTATGTTCGTTAATTTTAGACAAATTGTTTGTCTTACTAGATCTAGAATATATTCCACTTTAAATTAATCGTCCACAATATTAAATCAAAACTCTGCCTTGAGGAGCATTACTTTGCTGCACAACAAATTGAGGGATAACTAACTTATCAGCAACTAGGAATGTTAGCTCATTCAATAAACTGATATTAAATATTAGACTTGAACAGTTACACTTCGTATATCCGCATAACCTTTTATTCCTTACGCAAGAGAAATTACTCGCGGAATTATCTACAATAATTGATTCTCGATCTTTATATGTACTGATAAAGATATCTGCCATATTATTAAATTTAAGCAAAAAAGAACTAATTTGGGCATAATACAGTTTCTCCATCGTTCAATGGGCTTATAATACTATCATGGTTAATATGAATTAGATTCAGAGCCTTTGAAATTAACGAAGATTTAACCACAATCTTATTCCCAAAGAACGAACAACCATTTTCAATGCTTAAACTATTTCTCAACCTAAAATATTTAAATTTACAATGCCAACCGTCTTTAACACATTTATATACTGTAGATAGAATTACATTTGCTTTAGTATGTTGCGCGATTTCTTCACAATTTATTTGGCACTCTGTATGATTTACTCAGTTAATGAAAACTTCGTCTACATCAGTTTTAATTTTTAGAGGAAGTCGTGATAAGCAATCAGCATTTCCATTTTTGTTCCTGGCTTATACCACAAATTAAATAGTAATCAGATGCGCAAACACAAAGTAATAACCATTTTCAACACATTTGATTTTCTTGAATGTGTCACCTCTTGGAAATAATAATAAACGTTAGTTAAAACTCCAACCAATAGAGATTGACCGTCTGTACAAAATATCATCTGAACTATTAAAATCGTAAAGTAGTATGTAGACATACATTCAACAGCAAAATGTAAATAGAAAGAAATTTTTTATTAGTGCGTATGCACCGCAGTAGAAGTTATTTATTGTTTTGACTCGGGAAGATACTTTAAACTGGAGTACGTAACGATCGAGAATATATTTATTTATTCTCGTAATTAAATATTCTTCATTTTAGAATGATGATGATAAGACTGATTTTTTCATTTAATTACGAGATTTCTTAATTAGGGCTGTAAAATCATTAGAGACCAATTTTATTTTTTGTCGTAGTTGATTAAAATTTCAATTTTACGATGCACTCTCATTTATTTTGTTTTCAATTTTTTTGTTGTTTCCCTTATCGTATCAGTAAGAATTGAGAAATAGATAACAATCGAAAATTGACAATTTCGAAAAGTTTCTACATAAAGTCAACTCATGATAATTGCTATCCAAACAGTTTAATTTTGATTTTAGCTGGATAGTGCAATACTTTTAGATTTAAAACGTGAAAAAAGGCATGTTTTAGTATTCGTGTCTGCTCTAGCCACTCGCGATAGCAATTATTCGAATTTAGTTAATTTAAAATCAAACAGTGTCAAATTTTTGAATTACACAAAGTTGACCAAAATTTCTAAATATGTATTTAACAAAAAAAAAAATGCATACAAAATACTGTAAAACCTCAATTCAACAGTCCAACACTCTGTCCCTTAAATACTTAAAGGGACAGAATGTTTCTAATCTTTTGTTATTTATAGTTTTTTAGACTATTTGAGAAAATTAGATAATTTTATATCGCTTTTGGATTTTGATTGTATTGATTAAAATAAACGGTTTTATCTTATACGGTGCAATTTAAGTCCCATTCATCATAATATGTTTTTTTAAGAGAAACACTACATTTTCCATTACCATCTATTCGAACAATTAATAAATGGTGTGTTTTAAAACAATTAAAACCAGGTTTTGTTATCAAATTATTAGAGCAACTTTCATCGAAAATTAAAAATATGCCTGATATACCAAAGCAGTATATTTTGTTATTTGATGAAATAAAAATAAGAACTGATTTAAAATATAACCAAACTCTTGATGAAGTCGTTGGTTTAGTAAATTTTGGAAATAATGAAAGACAGCCAATACCAGCAAAACATATTTGCCTGTTTATGTCTAGGGGACTATTTTCAAAAGACCAATTTACTGTAAGTTATGTTGCTTCCGAAAATCCTATTCCAGGAAAAAAACAAATGAATTAGCTACACTAAATATTCAGAAACTTAAAGAAATTGGTGTATCAGTCTGGGCTGAAGTTACTGAACAATGCTACAAATAATCGGAATGCATATAAGGAATTAGAAATTGACTCACAACAAGCTTTTTAAAAATAAATAATGAACGTATATAATTAAATCAATACGTAATACAATCTTAGCCTGCGATATTTCAACACCAGATGGCTTAGTTTGCTGGGATGTTTTGTAAGAATTATATAGTCTAGATTGTCAATCAGTCACACGGGTCTGTTCTAAATTAACCGAAACACATATTCATCTAAACACGTTTCAACGTATGCGAGTAAATTTAGCCACCGAAATTTTAAGTAAAAGCTGCACCGAGGGAATTAGAACTTTTCACAGATTAAATCCAAAGGATAAACAATGTGCTATGCCAACAGCAGCGTTTTTGGAAAAAATAAATGATGTGTTTGATGTTCTAAATAGCAAAAACCAATTTTGTAAAAATCCTGTGTAATCATGATATACATTAATTTACTTTCATGTTTTACTATTTAAACAGACTAAAGCGATGTCAAATAATTGTCCGTACACACAAATAATTTGAGGGAATTTGGTAAAAAAAATTGGCTTAATATTTGGTGTCATACAATTAAACTTTGCAAGCTTCTTTCCATTGTAAAAGAAAACTTCCAAGATATTTTAGTGCTATTTTTGGCCCATTCACCTACAATGGCCCATTCATGAAACTTTCGCTCCAAATAATGCCATAAATTATTAATGGGGTTGAGATCTGGCGGCTGGGGAGGATGAGGGAGTATTGACTTTATATTGTACAATAACCATTCCTTGATCAGCTTTGAGAAATTTGGCCCATTTTCCATTTTCTCAATACTGGTTAACAAATTATCCTTCAAAATATCCAAATAATCAAATCGGCTCATTATAGCTTTAGTGAAAGTCAAATGTCCTTCACCTCTTAAGCTAGAAGTGCCCCAAACCATTATACTCATTTGAACCAAAAACGTTAAATTTACTTTCGTCTGAGGCAATAATATTTTCCCAGAACTCTTCGTGCTCACCCACATCTAATGCGGTAAGGACTTTGCACTTGTCGTGCATCTATTTCTCCCTCTTATGATGACGTGGAGGACATCAAAATATCGTCAATTTCACGTAATATGTATTAAACCAATAAAAATGTGCATAAACCGGCCGTCGGAGTGCGGTTTAAAATTTGCGTGGTTCATCGTGGTTTATCGGCCAATTGGTTTAAACATTTTGGTGTAAATTTTTTAAACCAAGTGAATAATAAATTTCAGAAAACATTTTGTCTAAAAGCATTCAAACCATTGTCTAAAACTCTAAAATAAGCAAAATTTAAACCGAGTGAATAATATGACCGTTATTGTTTAATAATTCTGTATCATTGTAGGAACAAATGATCACTGGAAGACAGGGCTCAATGGCGTTAAAAGTTTCAGGCAACTCAGTAAACGCTCAATTCAGTAAACTTTTGACTTGCCAATCCATAGAAAAATTAAGAACGTAAGAAATGTATTTTCAGTAGGAATCAAAAAGGCCTTAAAATTAAACTAAGGCTCGAAAATGTACCTATTCCGTTAACCAGCAAGATATTTCACTAAATGCAATGAAAGAAAACTCAATGAAAATGATTTATTATGTTTGGGGATCTTTGTACACCAACGTCGTAATCAATAAGTGTTTAGCAGCTGAAACCAAATCTACAGATTTATAGTTAAGAAATTAACAGTCTTGTAAACATTGAGAACCATTCAGCACAGTCTTACGCCGGAATGACCCGGTATTTAGCGCCTACTTCAGTTTTCCCCATATTATCATGAACCATTTTTTTACAATCAATGACATTATTTAGAGACACAGCAAACCGAATTCTAAATAAGTTATTGCACTTTTGATACATACACTTTTCATCAAGTTCATCAAAAACAAAATTTTAAAATCATGAAATCATTAAATCTAAATAATAGAATAAAACAATTTTGAAATACATACATATTATTTAGAGATTATTCAGCAAAATACAAAATTTTGAGAAAACATAAAGAAGATTATAAATTAAAAATTCCCGGGATTTATGATGAAGTCCCGGGAGTCGAGTTTAAGAAATTTACCTATTTTCCCGGGAAATTTTCCCCGAGAATTCCCAGGAACAACCCTCTAATCTCAATGCATGCTCCAAGCGCTTTTTAATATTTTTTTTTCGGCAAATACATTTCTTACATGTCCGCAAATCCACGTTACACTTGTTTATGCCAAATATTGCGGTTTGTCTGAGGCTTTATCGCTATTTTTTCGCGTTGATAAACTTTGGCAGCGATCGTTGGAGCACTAAGCTTTCGACTTTGTTTTATTTCACTCTCTATTAGACGTAATTAGCGTTCGTTCAGCTTTTGGTTGAGAGCACGCACAGAGTAACCTTCTCAAAGGATTTGGTTCAAAAATTGTGGGCGTTTAGTTATTTTGGAAATTTCCGATAAACTTTTACCTTCTTTCTCCAATTTAATGATCAATTTTTTAATTTCTACACTAATTTTGACTTGAGAATCACACATTTTTAATTAATTGGACAATATTTCATTCACCATGTAAGAAATACATCTAATAATTTTACGCAAAGGACAATTTCGTAATTTACCGATAGTTCAAAATAGGATTACAACAAATAATAAATTGTTAGTGTAATTAATTAATATTTTGACAAAAGTGCAAGTGACGGTCAATTACACTACCCTGCAAAATTTTAAAAATTTAGTGCTACTTGACAATGAATATTTGTTTCCGAAATAATTTTTCACGCTGAATCCGAATCTGGGCTCAGAATTGCTCTATCACGTCAGGTTTATGAGATATTCTAACTAAAAGTGCAAAAAACACTGTTTTATGACATATTTGAGGATGTCTAGTATCGCGATTTTTTTTTTCTTCAAAAATCCATGTATGGAATCTTATAGTACAAGTCTTCTTCTTTCTAATGCCGTTGTGCTTGCTCAAATATCTTTTTTTTTCGCTGAGATATCGCATTTTCGAATTTGCATGTTCGTGAATTTCTCGGTAAGTATACGGTATAATAACGGGAGCCGTTTAAATGGCAAACGACATTTGACAAAGTTACGTTTCATCAAACTATCTTTGGCAAATTTAGACAAAACAAATTGAATGGCAAATGTATGTTTGATCAAAAAATCTAATATAAATTTGATAGGTACGATGTAAATGTAATTTTTAAATAATTTTGGATACATTTTTGGAATATAACTAGCCTATAAACCTAGCTGTTTCTTAATCTATTGTGCTTAAATTCGACAGGTACGGTGGAAATAGGATTGTTAAATGATTTTTGGGTGCATTTTTGGAATATCGCAAATTAGTCTGTAACTTGGCTATTTCTGAACTGATTGTGGTGGAATTCGGCGGGTATATGACGCGCGCTGGAATTAATAAAAATATTTTTGCTTGAAGAGATTTATTAGTAAAATTAGAATGGAAATCGCCATTTTCCAGAATATTTCAAAATGAAATTCTGGAAAAGGAAGATTAAATCTTCATTTTCCAGAATTTAAATTTTCATTTTGAAGCAAAAATATTTTTATTAATTCAGGCACGGCACGCAGAAATTTTGTTCAAATTTTAGAGTAATCGCGCGATTAAAATGCCTCATAATTCCTGAAGAATAATTTGGCAAAAAGAAATTTGTCAAACAAATATTTGACATAGGTGAATTTGCCATTCATACTTCTTTGCCAAAGAAATGTTTACCAAACGTGTTTTTTGCTAAAAGACGTATACCCATAATAACACTACCTTTTATACTTACTGTATAACGTTTACCGAAAAATTCACGAACATGCAAATTCGAAAATGCGATATCTCGGCGAAAAAAAAAAATTTGAGCAAACTCAACGGCATTTGAAAGAAGAAGGTTTGTACTATAAGAACCCACACATGGATTATTGAAGAAAAAAAAATCGCGGTGCTAGATAACCTCAAATATGTAAAAAAACAGTGTTTTTTGCACTTTTAGGTTAAAATATCTCATAAACCTGACGTGATAGAGCAATTCTGAGCTCATATTCGGATTCAGCGTGAAAAATTACTTCGCCAACAACTAATCATTGGCCAGGGACAAAATTTTGCAGGGTAGTGTAATTTGACATCGTTTTAGTATGTTTAAATAGTAAATCATATCAAACGTTATAGTAAGATTATTTATATCATGATTATTACTATTTTCAGGATGTAATTTAAGTTGAAAAAATAATAACTGAGTTTTTGTTTGATTTGTAATTGATTTTTTTATCAACGTTTCTTCCAATTTAAAAAAAATCTTCCCGAACAGAAACAATAAAGGAAAATTAAAAATATTCTACCAAAAGACTGCGGCACATACACACCAATAAAAAATTTCATTCTGTTTACGTTGTTTTGTGGTTTTGCTTTTTATATGTATGAATTGATATGTCTACTTCTACTTAATATTTTTATAGTTCGAATTATATTTTGTAGAGGCGCTCGATCTTTATTGGTTTGCGTTTTAACTAAGTTTTATTTTTTTTATTAACAGATGCGCTAAAGTCTAGTTCACTATAATCGAAAATTGGAGCAAGCGTAGAAATTTGTTCGGGTTTGCGCATCTGATTATTTTTTAATTTGTGCTTATACTGAAATTCGTAATCGTACGTAGATAATATGACCGCCGACCTTTGTAATCTTGATACAGCTATAGCTGTTCTTAGTCCCTTGTTAGGACTGAAAATCTTTTTTAATGTTTGCGAATCGAAACATATCATAAAATGATGACCATATAAATATTTGTTAAACCTCTTTAACGCAAAACTTACTGCTAAAGCTTCTTTATGTAATTAGCAATAATTTTGTTCTACTTTTGAAAGAGTACTGGACATAAACAAAACAGGTCTCCTTCACCATAATGAACAGCATCTGTACCCACAACAATTGGTTTTGTTGAGTCAAATAATGATGAAACATTATTACTAGTTATAAGTAATTTATATTTAATTTTGAGGCTAGATTGGGAATAAAACGTCGATAATAATTCAATAACCCTAAAAACCTTTGTAGCTCATGCAGGTTTTTCGAATTTGGTGCTTTCACAATAGCTTCTAATATTTTAGAAGATGGTCTTATTTCACTACCAGATACAACGTACCCAGAAAATGAACTGACTTTTCAAAAATCTATACTTTTCTATATTTATTTTAACGACGGCTTAGAACTTCCTTTACACACTCACACAACACTCTTCATAATTTCCACCACCAACTAATATATTATCATCTAAATAACCCATGGTATTTTTGCAGCCCTGTAATATACGATCAATTATTGATGAAAAAATTGATGGCCCACTGTTGACTCCATAGGATGAAGAATTATGTATATTGAAATAATCCTTATTTAGAGTATTGTAATATATTGACGAAAATTATCAGATAATCTCAGTTGTTAGGTAATGGATAGTGTTCTGTTTATCGTGACTTTACAATCTATTTGATTTAGGCACTACCACTATTGGATTTGCCCACTCACTAAAACACATGGGACTAAAACGCCTGCTCCACATAACTTATCTAGTTCTAATTCGATAATACTGCGAATATGGTTATGTACTACATGCACGGTGAAATACTGGAAGGGTATTTTCTTTCATCACTATTTCTGCTTCGAAACGTTTAAAAAAATCACCCGAGAAGGGTAGTACAAATTTGCCTGAATAAATTCAATAAAAGGATGTGGCTTACCATTTTAATTTGTAATAGTTTTTCGTTTTAGTGGTTTAAATTTCTTCTGACTGATAATCACTACCATTCCCATAATTTATTGTTCTGCATCTCGTTCTATTTTGACTTTGACATTTATTTTGTCGTTATCCTTAATTGTATCTCCTGTTACTGTACTAAAATGATAATTAATCTTAAATAATTGAACATGATTGAAATATTCTAAATACTTATCTAAGTATATGAGGCTTTCTGATGTATCTAGTTTCATTTCAAATGGTTTACCCTCGATGAACACTAGCAGTGTTAATGGATCAACTGATGTACTCATATTGACTGGTAATTCCGGTTCGACATTAAAAATTTGCAAATTATTGATATCTTCCGAAAATTCTTTAATTCTTTAATTCTGATGGATGGTGATCTCGATGCTTGACCAGCTTCTTGATAATTGCGTTGACTACAATTTGATGATGATTTATTTGATGTTCCTCTTCGACACATTTTAGCCGTATGACCAAGATTGCCTCACGTAAAACATTTCCATAATTTTGTTGGACAATTAAGTTGTATGTATAAAGTTCAGCACCTTCCAATACAGACAAATACGATATTTCCTTTTCATCATCTGCTATACCGTTTATATTAAAGCAATGACTAAATCTTTCGGCATATTCCGGAAAATTATCACCAATACCGCTAACCCAATTTTCAACAATATTTAGTGATCATAATTGAATTTATATCGATTTTTCTTCTTTGATTTTAATCCGTAATCGCATTAGTTCACTACACACGCGTTTCTGCTGTTGTATATTGGGTCACTGTAATTTCACAACGCGATTATTTTTTTTTTTATTTACCGGTTTAATTACACGGAAAAAAATTAACTGATCCTCAGCTAAGAAAACGGACTTTTAATTCATGAAAATGTATTTTTTCTTGATTTAAAAGCTAAGTTTCTGATTTCTTTCGAGTTTTGCTTCATTTCAAGAAACACAATTCTTACATGAAGAAAAACTCGTTAAAAATAAGAAAATTAGGGTTTAAATCAAGAAAATGTCCATTTTCTTGAATTAGAAGTTCGTTTTCTTAGCTGAGGACCAGTTTATTTTTTGCCGTGTATCAAATATAATTTACTGGACTGTTCTAAATTAATTGACTTTATGACGAATTGTTTTTAATTTAATTTTAATCCTAGTCACCAAAATATTATTATTTTGTCAAAGACTTTTTGTTATTATACTGTATATTGACCATTTATTCCATCTTAATTCGGTAATAGTTATTTATTTCATACTATACCGAAAATCAATGTTTACGTGATTGATTTCAGTCCGGGAAATGAATCATTACGTCAGAGAACAAAAGTGTCCGGAAAACGAGCTAATACAGTAGAGTAGACTGTAAAACCAAAAAAAAAAAAAAATAACTAGGGTAACTTGATAATTTGAAAATCATTTGGATTGATTTTCTTTAAATTTCAAATTCATGTTTTTACTTTAAAATTCAATTTTAAATGGAAAAATCGAATTAATGACCCATGTAGTATGAAATAAAACGTTGTACGTTACACGTACGTTAAATGATCGTTACAGTACTCGTTCAAAATTCTTCAAAATAAACGTCGAACTCGTACTGTAATAGCTCGTTTTCCGGACACTTTGGTTCTCTGACGTAATGATTCATTTCCCAGACTGAAATCAATCACGTAAACATTGATTTTCGGTATAGTATGAAATAAATACTTTTTATAGACTGCCTCGTTCTATATTTACAAAATCCTTGTTTTGAATAGGTACAGGTATTGTTCACATTTATTATTAGTATCTTCTAATTTATGTTAGTACATTACAATAAAATTCACTACTTAGAACGAGTTAGGCCAATATTGTAAAACTATACGTAAATTGGTAAACTTAAGTCATTGTAGCTGTTAAATATTTCATTACACAAATAGAATTTTCAAGTAAGTTTGAATTCTAATTTGAGCAATATTTTATTTAGTACCATTACTGGTTGATCGCTCAAAACAGTTTTTCTCCAAGACTTTCAATTTAGTTTTTAAAACGTTTTTAAATATTGATTACTGGAAAAATTTGAAATGTGGCCAACACACGAATTTTTTTAAGGGACCTGCTTTGGAGTTTCTTTGTTATTGAGTATTTCTCAAAGCAAAGGAACAAGTTAAGAATTATAAGAGAGGATTATACGGGATTGAAATTTCAGTATTCACTGAACTCACAGTCTTCAAATTTTCTGCCTTTTTATCGATTATAAATCATTCTTATAATACAGTTTCTACATATTGTTGGAGAAATACCCGGGTACCCGGGTACCTCATACCCGAGTAATACGAACCTTAAGTCAAACGTTTACCTGCATACTTTGTGAATCCTAATGAAAATTTTATACATTTTCAAAATGTTTGTGAAAATTTTGAACATTTTCCTGCTGAATAATTTACCGTTTACTCGTGCACGGTAGATTGTTCCAAAGCAGCATGTCAGTTAAAGAAGCATGCGGCATTTGGATTGAGGGCCACAGGGTTTGAACTTTCAGGTCATCAATTATTTTTTCCGGTTTACACGTAAAGCGTAAGTTTTAGCCAAATCCCTTATTAGTCTGGTTTGTTTTTCTTCAAACGTGTGCCAAGAAGATTTTTCTTCGTTGAATAAGTTTGTTATTTGTCGGTAAGCTTCACCATCTTTAAAGCTTATTTTTAAGGTATTTTCATTCATCACCTTTGCAATAAACTTATCAGTAGTAGTTAGTTTTTATTTTCTCATAGGGTAAATCACAGTCTTTGACTTTATATATTACTACTGCAGGGGGTGGAGGTACTTTGTTTTGGCTGCATCTGGATAATATTTGCGTACTATTCCGTTTCCTTTTTATTTCTCCGACTTTTAACTCTTTTCCACTCAGTTTCTCGAGCTAGTTCGTCTTCATCCGTATGGTACTCTTACTGAGTTGTATTCTAGTTCTGGAATAGAAGAGATGTCTTCTTTTGGCTTTAGAGCTTCAACTTCGTTTTCAAGGGTCTTCATACGCTCCTGGATCCAAGAAATTGTATCATTCAGTTGCTTATTTATATTGTTGGCTTGAACTAATCCTTTATTAGCTTGACACACTTCATTGTTAAGCGTTTCTTCGTTTGTAGAACGAGTGTTGTTACTGCTGAGGATACGATACTTTCTTACTTTCCTGAAAGGGGATGTGAAATATCCTGTTCTGTTTCACTCGATTGAGCTCGTTTATTCACCAACATGTCTTTTGATTGGTTAAAACAATTGTAGTATGGCAATGGCTGGTGTCCCTCATAATTCATAAGACCAACCTCCGAAGTAGGTGAATTTACGTAAGTAACAGATGTTTCACATCGTTACCCGGGTGTTACCACTTGATAGATAGAACACGAGATACATAGCTATAGACGATCAACCCCTACCCTATTGAGACGCACCCAACACCCCAATTTTTATATTGAAAAAATTGCGTTTTAGGAAACATTTTTGTGTATTTATGTATTTATTTAAAATACAGATAACAATAAAATTTATTTTAAAAAATTCAGCCAAGTGTATTGATTTTGTAAGTTTGTAGCTAAAACTGAATGAAAATAAATCATCACAAATCATACATCTTAAAACAGTTTTAAATATTTTTGTATATATATGCAATATAATAAACTAACTTTACATGCTGGTTATATAAAAGTCTCAACGGAAAAATTTAACTTATATCCCAGAGCAACATAAATAATCTTATGAATGTATGTGCGGTGTTTAACACTCAGCACAACAATTTAAAATCGCATAAAAAACACATTTAAATTAAAATTCAACCCAAGCATTGGGTATTAAATATACGGTCTACCACGTTATACCATCATGCTTTTCCAGGATTCCAAAAAAAAGTTGTACCATTTTACAAATTTTTTGTTTTATTTTTGTAATGTAACACAGCGTACGTAAAACAGCGGAACAAAATTTGTTTTTAATCCTCCTGTCGATGTACAATGTATACACTTTCTCATCATATATAATTCTGAACGCTGTGCTGTTTGTACAAACAATTTTACACCATACGATTTTTTTTTTTATGTTTTATATACTCCTTAATTCCTTATTTTACGCGCGATTCTACATTAAATACAAATTTATATACATCCCTACGTTTAGTGTGTATTTACTCGCGTACATAAGGAAGGCTTAAATTGTTTACCTATAATTTGTTATTATACTATATATACGTTTTATACATGTTTATATATTTTTTTTGCTTCTAAATAATAGTTGAAAAATGTGGTGTATACGTATACACATATTGTGTGTGTACAACATAAATTTTCATAAACTTATATAAAATGAACAAGATTTTTCAAAAAGATTTTCATTTTTTGTTGCCTTACATATTACATTCAAGAATACACATTTGCATATTATATGGATGTACCTACTACTCGGTATGTGATTTGTTCATGTTGTCAGTTTTGATGATGATGGTTTTGTACAAGGCACATTATACATACGTATATATATATAGATGAACAGTGAGCAATAATAATTTATTTTCATTTTGTATCAGTTAAAAGTGAATTTAATACGTTTTTAATAGGAAAAATTATCTATCATGCCGATGTTCATAATATATATTTATGAGTAATTGTGATTTTTCTGGATCCATATCTCTATTTACATACATACATCTCTATAATATATTGGGACATGTATTACTATCATTAATGCAATAACAAAAACAAATAATAAAACCAACGATAATTTATATTGTTTTATAAATTACAGATTTATGTTGGTTTTTTTTTATTCGATGTATCATATCGATTATTTACACAATTTGGAGAATGTTTATTGTATATGTGGTTATATGATGTATAGACATTTATACATAAATGTTAATAAACATTTATATACAATTTTGGCACATAAAATAATACCACAGTGTCATTGTCTCAACTTATTTATAAGAGTGAATTGATAAACCAATATATTTTGAGATAAATCGAATTTCATCAAGATAAAAGCTCTAAATGTTCTGTTCATTTATTGAGGGCGATATGGATAGATGTCTTCATTCTATAAAAATACTCAATTTCGGCAGCCTCCTATTGTTAAATCGACTTTATCTACCTAAACGATTTGCAGGTATGTTCTCCCATGTTTGAAGTGTTAGAAGCCTTCGGACTCCTTCTGAACATGTTTTTTATTACGCCGCTTTATTACTAGATATTTTTTCAAATTTAATAATCCATGATTTTATTTTTTGTTTAACACAACAGTGAAATTGGATTCTTTTTCAAAATCGCGTACTTTGATATTGTTTCTTACAACAAAAAAAAAATAATACAAATTAGATTGTTGTTTTGACGACACCGCATGTTCAGAAAATTATCCCCAAATTTAGCCCTTGGTCGTAAGCAATTACTCATCAACTATAAGCATTACCTTTATTTTAAATATACGATTGCTTAGGTTCGTCCTTAGGCTTTATGCTTCACGTATAGTATTATCGTATAGTATGGCATCAACAGGCGGCAAAAGAAACCGCGCCGCGAACCCCTGATTTCAATCGATTTAAATGCTTGAACCAGTGTATCGAGAGAATGGCTCATCCGATTGGAGGGTGGTGCCAATTTTTGCGTAAAAAACCAGTGGCTTTTAATTTATTATAAATTAAATTAATTAATCTCAACATAAATTTTAATTAAAAATTCAAACTACAAAATAGCGATTTACAGAGATTGAGGGCACTATAACGAGAGAACAGATCGGAACAATTCGGGTATTAATTTTTGCTTAGTAATACCCCCCCACATAAATTTTAATTAAAATTACAAAGTGCCAAATAGCGATTTACAATCAACCATGAGAATTCCTTTTCTGACCGGAGCAATTCTGTTGTCAATTTGTGCGTAAAGAAACTGTGGCAGATAACTTATTGTTAATTAAAATAATTAACCTCCACATAAATTTTAATTAAAATTAAAATCTACAAAATGGTGATTTACAAAGCTTGAGAACACTTTAATTGGAGAATGATTTGTGCGTAAATAATTTGTAGCAAATCATTTATTTTAAATTAAAATAATTAATTTCCACATACATTTTAATTAAAATTACAAACTACAAAATGGCGATTTACAATGCTTGAAAACATTGTAGCGAGAACGCCTCATCTGATCGGAACAATTCTGGTGCCAATTTGTGCGTAAAGAATCTGTGGCAGATAATTTATTGTAAATTAAAATAATTAATTTTCACATAAATTTTAATTAAAATTAGATATACAAAGTGGCGATTTACAATGCTAGAGAACACTGTAAAGGGAGAATGTCTCATCTGATAGGAGCGGATGAGTCATTTTCCCGCAGCCAGTACGTACCGCCATATGTCAGTGTGGACTCCGATACACCTCTTGTGCTCTGCGGCAATTTCAACATCGATGTCATCGCTAAACCCGAATTCGTGCACTTTATGAAGGACACCTTCGACCTAGACTGCGTCTCCAACACATTAGCCTCGACGACTTTGGCGACTTTGGGAGGCACTTGTCTGTATCTCACATTTCGTCATGCACATCACCGCAGAGACCCTGCGCTTCATATCGAACTTTTCGTACCATCGCCCAGTACTTAATCGTTTGCAAACAACCACTGTACTCTCATTTCATGACGCTAATTATAAATAAATTTAGTTTAACAAACCCATATATCGTGCCATTTCTCGCACGGCCGTGTAGAAGACACAGCCTACCCCGATTTTTTTTTCTCTATAGTTTTTTGTGTACAGTGGGGTGCCAAATTATTAGGTACGCATCGATTCTAGGGTTTCTGAACCCAACTAGACCCGGACCCTGGCCCGTCGGATAAGGACCTTAAACCCGGATCCGGCTAACGGATTTTAAAACTCGGCTGGTTCGGGTAATTGGAATTTCAAGTTATAAAATTACATATTTTTTGTAACAATTAAAATAATTATTGTCTGTTATTTCTACTAACAAAATATCGGCCTGTGCCAGAAAAACCACTTATCTCTATAAGAAACTCATATAGAGATATAGTGATTTTCTAAATTGCCACAAAAATGAATACACATAAATATACGACCAACGAAAAAAAATTAAAATAAATATTTTGTACTCACGCAAAAGTATAAACATACAGACCCACGCGGATGATTCTTTAGTAATCGGTAATAATTTCCGCATTGGTGGAGAACATAACTAGCAATTAACATTTCAATTTGACACTGGATGAGTGAACTCTCGAACCAAGAAATACATAAATATAAATCATCATGGTAATCCAACAGAATATCGTCCGATCCACAGGCGATGATGCTTCTGTTATTAACAAATTTGGTATAGAATGTCCGACATTTTATCAAGTGCACGGTGCATTCAAGTTACAAAGTTTACCTTTGTACTAATAGACTAGCATACTCATATATTATTATATATAATATATTCAATTAATATTTATTAATATATTTTGTATGTACAATTTTTCCTTATCAAAAACTATGTGCACGTGTTGTGTGTCTGTGCGTTACGAAAATAAATATTGTAAAAACAGCGATTTAATACTGAAGCAAGTAATTTTTACGAGCGAAGTAAGCGAGAAACATGAGCAGAAGGCTATGCATGAAGACTGTTCAAAAACTGATTCAATTTACAAAATTTTCAAGAAAACCGATTTATCCAAATGAAAAAAGAGAAATATTTTCAAAATGCAGGTTATGAGACTATACACTATGATATAGAACCTTACGCCTGCCAGCTGGTAGGGCAGATTTTGATCGCTGTGCTTTGGTTTTAGTTGTATCTTGACAACCGATCAGCGAATTTTAATGAGACAAAAACTGTTACACACTGTTATACAGTGACGAAAACAACGAACAAGACGCAGAATTGTCAAATTTCATAAAAAAAATATCCAATCTTAAAAGTGAACTAAACAGTGAAAAAATCTCAAAAATGAACCAATCTCAAAAATTAACCAACCTTATACCTTTTATATGTTATATCTGGTATGGTCGCAATTTATGTGCGACAAGATATTGATTATATTTGCTAGTTTAGTGATTTAAATTTAGTTGTTCCATCTCAGTAATTCAATTTTGAAAGTTTTATATAAACAAGAGTGCATACTTTGACATATATTTCTGGCGTTTTTTGATTAGTTATTAATAGGCTTAGGATTTTTAGGTTCTAAAAAATCAAAAAAAGTACCTAAAATATGTAACTAAAATTGCAAAATATGTGATAAAATAAGTTATTTAAATGAAAAACAGATGGTCAAATTTTGAAAAGAAAACCAGAACTAAACCTTATCTTAATAGGATTTCAATTTACTCAATTATAAAAAGTATTAAGTTGTTGGCTATAAAGTTGGATAAACTAACTCTCCTGGGTTACAAAGTGCTGGAGAAGTAGTTCAAAAATGGTTCCACATCTATACACTTAAATATTTGGACTGGTAAGCGATACTTACTTGAAAAGAACACCGTGCTGGTTGAGCTATTAATGCAAGTTTTAAGCTAAGAAAAGCTAAATCATGCCCATATTTTTGCTAAATCAAATTGTAATTCAAACTCAATTTTTAATTTAAGTTGCCATCAAGATTATATTTAATTACAGTTTAAAATTTTCATTTTATTGTTTTATTCAAATCATGTTTCATATTGCAATTTTTACTAATTGCAATAAAAATTTATTTTGGTATATCAAACTTTCATTTCTCGAATCATTTTAAAATGAAAACTGAAATTGAACTGTAAATTTTGTATTTTAAATTTCATCTCCTTCAATTTTTTTTCAATCGAGTTTGGAATTTAGCCTATTTGTATTCAAAATATCACACAATTTCTATCTAATTGGAACCAACATTTTGGAATTTAAACTCAACCTTTCTCAGAATTTTGCTCTCACTAAACATTAAACTTTGCTCAAACCTATTTTATAATCGTAACTTAATGTTTAATTTTTCTTTTACCAGTTCAATTCGAAATAGAAACTCAACTTTTAAACTAAAAACTAAATTAAAGTTATGTTGTTGCGAAAGTTCAAATTACTATTCAAATTCAATTTCTTCACAACATTTTATTCAATTACTGCTTAAAATTCAAATACTTCGATACTTACTAAGATTTCTGTTTGTCCCAAACTAAAGTTTTAAATTCTATTCTAATTCAGCATTTCTACTAACACTCGAATTTTTTTTAAATTCACTTGCAACTAAAGCTGAAGTTGTAGTCCAAATTTTTAAACAAGCCCATTTAGACAAACTAGGTTACAATTTTTACTTAATTTGTAAACAAAATATCACAAAATTTCTAGCTTAATTTTGTGTTAATTAAATTTGGAATTCAAACTCAAATTTTCAATATTTTTTAATTAAATTACATCCAAATTTTTGCCCAAACTCTCGATTGGATTGAAATTGAATTTTTAGTTCAAACTTTGTCCAAATCTTGTTTTACCTCGTTTTAAACAAAAATTTTGCATGAACAATTTTAACTAAATTTTTAAAATTCGGTGCGGTTTCCAAACTTAAGTTTTAAGCTTAAATCAAATTGCAAGTAGTTGTAACCTTGTAAGTTCCTACTTAAAATTTTATTCAATTAATTTTCTGTTATAAAACAAAAAGCATTCAGATTTTTGCTCGTTTCCTAATTTGCTAGTTGCACTAAAAAGTTTGTTGAAATATTTTACTAAAATTGTTTTCAAAATGTGTTTTTCAAATGAAGGCAATTTCTACTTAAAATTTCACTCAAATTCATTATATCTAGTTGAGAATTCAAAATAATTTTCTATCTTTAAAATTTCGTTCTCTTAATAAATTTCCTCTCTGCCGAATGCAGTTGACCAATTTAGACTATATTCCGCATTCTCAACTTCGAAAACAGCTTGGAACTATGTTTTTTCGAATCGATTTTGATTTTAAACTAAGTTGCTAGTTTGAATATCACTCTCATATTAAAAGGAAAATTACAATAATCAATTGGGTATAACGCAAATATTTGTTAAAACTTTAAATTTCACTCAAGTTTTTATTTCAATTTAATTCAATGAACGTGATCAAAATTACAATCAACATTCAAGGACAGTTTGGAAGTTTAACTCAATTTCGGATTAAAATGTCACTCAAAGTTTATTCAAATTCAGATAGGATTGTAATCTAATTTTATTCTGGATGCATCGAAGGTTTTATTTGTTTGTCTTCTATTTAAATATCCACTCAGTATATTGTGCAATGTAAATTTATATTTCGCTCAAAATATTGTGAAATTAAAATTCGAGTTGTAACTCAATCCTTATATTTAATTACACCAAAGATTTTATTTGATTTGGAATGCCAAAACCATTTTTTTAAATTCAAATTTAACTCAAAATTTCCGATACAAATTTTTAAACTAAATTTAAAGGAAATTTTGTTGATTGTAGATCAAATCTCGTATTGCAACCCAATTCTTACCTAATTGCTGTTTATATCTAGTTTTGAACACCAAATTCAAACTCATTTCTTTGGTCAAAACCAAATAGAATGTCATAATCAATTTTTAACCTAAGTAACATTGTACAACAATTTGTTCAATTTTAAATTTCGCACAAAATGTTGGTGTCGTTGTTTGAATTGTAACTCAATAAAATTGTATTTGTTTAATTTCAAACTGAAAATTTCTGGATTTAACACCGGATTTTTTTTTTAAATCAACTCAATATTTAGTCAATTTAAAGGAATTTTTATTCAAAGATTGGAATCCAAACTCTGTTTATAACTACATTTCTGCGACCAGTTTTGATTCATATTTCAAGATGTTGTTGAAATCTAATTTAAGTACCTACTCAATAATTTATTCTATTACAATTGAGAATTCAAATTGTTATTCAGATTTTTGCTCGAAATTCTGATTTTATATTCGATATATTGAAATTCACAAACGTATCTAAATGACACTCAATATTTTAGCACTATTCATGTTTGAATTCCGAGTTAATTTCATTTCAATTTATTACTTCGGTCTAAAAAGACAAAAGTATTGAAATCCTGTCAAAAATGACGAAAAATTTGGTTGGTCCAAAACCACTTTTCTCGACGTTTTAAAAGTCGCTGAGTCTGAAAAAGCACAAAAAAAAAATGTCCGTCCGTCTGTCTGGACGTCTGGATGTCTGTACCAGTGGTATCTCGAGAACGGCTTGTCCGATTTTGATTTTTTTTCGCCAATCTGTTTCTATGGTCAAGGCGGAGATTTGAAAAGCTTTTGGAGACTGTACGTCAAGAGGGTGAGGTACCTGCCATACCAATTGACCCAAAATACCTGGTTTTATAAATATTTACGATTTTTTTATATATGCTTATTTGATTATTGAATTGGGCATTGAATTGGGAATTGATTTGAAGGTTAAATTAGGGGTCAATTTGCGCGGTGAGTTGAAGTTGAGTTGGAGTTGAGTTGGGGTTGGATTTGGATGTAGTGAATAGTTAACAAATTATTTATATGATGGAACTTGCCTATTTATCAACCGATTATTATGAAATTTGACATGTGTGTTAGAAATGGGATTCTAAAATGAGTTTTGGATATAGTAGAAGAGAGTAGAAGTTCTGGAATATGGCCAAATATGATGGAAGTTGCCTATTTCTCAAACGATTAAGATGAAATTCGACATTTGCTTTGGAAATGGGATTCTAAAATGACTTTTTAATGAAGTTCTGGGATTCCAAAATGATTTCTGGATGAAGTTCTGGAATATGGCCAAGTATGATGGAACTTGCCCATTTCTCAACCGATTACGATGAAATTCGACATGTGTGTTGGAAATGGGATTCTAAAATGACTTTTGGATGAAGTTCTGGAATATGGCCAAGTGAGATGAAACTTGCCCATTTCTCAACTGATTATATTGAAATTCGACATGTGTGTTGGAAATGGGCTTCTAAAATGTTGTTTGGGTGACGTTCTGGAATATGGCCAAGTATGATGGAACTTGCCCATTTCTCAATCGATTATAATGAAATTCGTCATGTGTGTTGGAAATGGGATTCTAGAATGAGTTTTGGATGATGTTTTGGAATATGGCCAAGTAGGATGGAACTTGGCTATTCCTTAACGGATTATAATGAAATTTGATATGTTTGTTAGAAATGGGATTCTAAAATGATTGTTTGATAAAGCTCTGGAATATGGTCAAGCAGGATGGAACTTGGTTATTCCTTACCCGAATATTATGAAAACATGTGCGTTATAAATGCTACTTTCGGTTTAAAGCTCTAGAATACGATTTTTCGTGCTAAATTGAATACCTGTACTCATGTTACTGAAGCTTTTGACCAGTTTGGTTGTTGTTGTATAAGCAAACATATGTTGGTAAAATAGAAATCAATACTGTCACACCAACTTTATGACACACCAAAGACCGAAGTTCTGATCACCTCGTGAGGTTTCATCCCTTTATATTTTTGATTTAAATTTAAAAATTTTACCTAAGTATTCTACTTGAACTTTCATCCATAACTATTACGTCCAATAAAGAATTGAAGCTAATTTAGTTACCTGTTGAATTGAAGCTAATTTAGTTACCTAACTTGGAACTTTTCGAATTTAAAATTAATTTTCGCTCGAGCCCATTTTGAATATGAATAGCTTCAAAATGGTTGCTCAATTGCCTCAATCGAGTAGAATTGCATTTGCTATGTTTTGATAGTTTAGGAATTTTAACGCTTATTTGATTCATTTAAATACCTATGAATTCTTGTACATACATTTCCACATTTTGCCCTAATCAGATAAAATGTCACAACGTGGATTATTTCATTTTTGATATTTGTATGTACGTCAACGAATAAAAACAAAAATCAAAATGTGGAGTGAGCTATTCAGATATTTTAGTTTGACGTTTATTTTGTACTTAATTTATTTATTTAATTTAGCGGAGTTTAGGCTAAAGCAAAACATTTTTAACTTTTAAAAAAAATATTTGGTGGCCTATATTTAAAATTTGGCTTATAAAATATTTTTGCTTTATCAAACTTAAAGCTATGAAAGTCGAATTCGTTATTATTGGAGAAAAATTAAAAATATTTGGAATAAACCATAAAATATGTGGTAAAATCATTGTACATTATATAACGCTCAATGGTAAAACGTAAAATAAGTGGAAATATGTAAAAATACATATGTATGTATGCAAAAATATTTAAAAATATGTGGTAACATAAAGGGCTGATTCGCTTTTATTTGTTCTAAAAAAAATATCTAGTAAAGCTAATAAAAATTGTAAGCGAACCTACTTAATCCAGTTTCGAACTGATGAGCTTACGATTATGAAAAAATCAATCCTTCTCATGAGGTGAAACTTTGTATTTTATTAGGTTGTAGATTAGCCGTTTATGCAATACTTTGTCAAATGCATTCTCTACATCAAAAAGTACCAAACCTGTTGTTGGTTGTTGTTTAGCGCACTTTTAATCTTAGATGTAATTCTTAAAAGTTGGTGGCTTGTGGAATGCTGTTTTCTAAAACCAAACTGTTCATACCGTATGATTTTATTGATTTGGAGATGTGTCTCAAATCTGTCATAAAGAATTTTTTCAAAAATTTTCCCAAATGCGTCTAGAAGACTTATCGGTCTATAATTGTCTACTCCAAAATTTTCTTTCCGGATTTCAATACAGGATCACTTTAGCGTTTTTCCAAATATTTGGAAAATAGTATATCCTAATACAAGCATTATAAATATTACTTAGTAAGAGTCGTTGAGGAACTTGTTTAATAACCCTATTTGAAATTTCGTCTGGACCCGAAGATTTTGTATTTTTGAGGTTACGTATATGATGGATAATGTTTTTGGGAGTGACTAGTTCCTTTTTACTAAAATATTTTGTGCTTTCATGGAGCACTTCTTGAAGATTGTTTCTATTTTGATACATATTTGGATCAAAGTTAGATTTAAAATAGATGACTAATAGATTATCTGTCTTTTCTTTGTTCGTTGTTATGACTTTAGGTGGACAATTTTGATTGTTTTGAATTAATGTAGGCACCGATACTTTTTTCCGTATGGTATTGCAAATTCTCCCAAGCTTTTTGTTTTGATGAACTGCAAAAATTGGTTAAATCTATCGTTTCTCAATGTTTGAATTTCTATTTGAATTCTTTTGTTGAGACTGTTAACAAGTGTTTTTAGATAAGGGTTGGTGCTACATTGCCATTGTCTTCGTTTGATATTTCTCAATCTTCGCAGTTGTATAATTTCATCTGTTAATTGTAGAGGATTATTTGTAATTGCTTCCGTGGAATAGATATTATCATTGACTACCATATCCGTAAGTTGCGCTAGCTGAACCATTTTATTATTCTTCAGCTGGGGTTTGATTTTTAATTTAGCAGTCATTAATTGGTTTAAGGAGGTGTTTTGTGTATTGCGTGGTGTTTGTTCGCAGTGAGAATAATGATGGACTAAATATATTTATTATTTTAATTTAAAATTAATTAACTGCCACTGTTTCTTTACGCAAATTTTGACACTAGAATTGCTCCGATTAGATGAGGCATTGCCTCGTTGCAATGGTCTCACGCATTGTAAATCGCTATTTTGTACTTGTGATTTTAATTAAAATGATGTGGAGATTAATTATTTTAATTAAGATAAATTATTTACCATCGTTTCTTTATGCAAAAGTTGACACCAGAATTGCTCCGATCGGATAAGCCATTCTCTTTCTATAGAGTGTTTCAAGCTTATAAACCATGCATATAGGTTCGCGGCGCGGCTTTCCTCGCTGCCTCATGACATCATTGTGATAATATTATGCGTGAGGCATGAAGCCTTAGGATCAACCTAAGCAATCATATATTGAAATCAAAGGTAATGCTGTTTCGGATCACTCACTTTCTGAACATGTAACGAAAGACACTATCACGTCAAAAAACAACAATAACCCTTCACTGAGTACTACTACACATAGATGACTTCTTCATTTTTCATTGTTCATTTGATAATAATGTAAATACTATCACTTTACAGCATGCGTCAAATGAAGAGCTGCAGAATTGAAAAGAATCTTTATCTTACGAACCACGCCTAACAAGAGCTTCTACCAAATCTTCATCAGCTACCAAATAACACTGGTCGGCAAAGGAAAAGTAACAGAAACGAGAATAATCATTTCCGACGAGTTTTTCGATGCTGAATCCGAATCTGGCATTATCCTAAACTAAAAGTGCAAAATGTTTTACTGTATTGTTACGAAAATTCAGCTGAAAAAACCAACGGTTCTCTCGTAAAGTACAATAAGTAAACTAGGTATGCCTTGTTTTGTTGAAACTTGGCTGTCTGACTCTGTATCTGATGTAGCAATATGCCTGTTTATAACTTATTCAGATCGCATTGTAGCTAATAAGAAATGGGGTGGCGGAATATACATCTATATAAGATCAACACTAACATCTAAAATAATTTGTATGTATTGTGTTCGAAGCTTAGAATTAGCTTTTAATTGAGGTCAAATTGGGATCAATGTCTATACTGTGGTCGTCATTTACAAATTGCGAAAGGGAGATTTTATTAATGAATTAAAGCCTATCATAGCTGAATTTTCAGTTAAATATAATGATATCATCATCTGTTCTGAGTTAACATGTGATCCCAATGCTAAGAGCAATACATCAGAAAAATTTAAACATAATTCTAGAAAGGTTCGGTTGTAGTTACCAAAATAAAGCCAAAAAGATAACATTCTTCAACCAGATCTCAGTTGGATTTTCTGATCATGATTTTATGGTTTTTTTTTCGTATGAAGTAGAAAATATTAGGTCTGACTTCTCGATTATTTTCCAAGATTTCAAGCATATTGATACATCTAAATTTGTAGGACTAATGATAAGTAATGAAACTTTTAGTTTATGGGATACGTAGAGTTCGTTCCACTAAAAGACAATATTATAAAAGCTACTAATCCACCTTGGTTCAATAATTCCATTTTTTGCCTTATTAACCTCCGTAATTTAATTTTTAATTGCTGGAAAATTACGAAACATGATGAGCTGTATCAGGAGTATAAAGGAATTAAGAACAAGACAAATAATTTGCTAGAAATGCTAAATCTCTTTAATTTGCTAAGCTTTCGAACCAAAATCTACCTTCGAAATCATTCTAGAGATACCTTAAATCCACAATTACATGACTGAGGCGTTTAATTCTATTAAAGAAATACTGCTATAATCACGTTCACTGTAGTGTCCTTCTAGCATGGAAGCACTCAAAAGTTACACCTATTTCCAAGAAACAGAGTACCTACATCTTGCACTCGCTAAGATTTTAGAAAAAGTTCTTCAAATTAATTTAGAGAGTCCCTTCCTCAGAATCCCTTCCTCTAGCAGAACAAAGTGGGACAAAAACAAATGTCGGTAAACTTCAACCAAAGGAAGCCCAAAATTATTCCAAGGAATAGATGACGAGAGGAAGAGAATTGAAACAATGCAAAGAACGAAAACAAAGGTCCCTTTAGCCTTTCAATATTGTTTTCAGACATTTTTTTTTTTTGGTTTTCACAAATAGCCCTACCATCATCCACTATGTTTATAAACGCCAACATTATCGAATTAATATCAAAATCGTTTTGATGTTTGCATCGATTGGTTTGCGCAATCCTATACCATGTCTATCTACTAAATTAGTAAGCACAAAAAATAAGAACATGTGGATTATCCCTATGTTTCATGATGTTGAAACATAATTCCAAGCCGTTTTTAAATGAAGTTTTTATTTGGATGAGAACTTCTTGAATAAGGTTTAAACGTTATTATTGAATTCAATTATATCGATTGATCTCCAATTGAATGAGATAGCTGTTCACGTAAGTTTAAATTATTTGTATTTAAAATTCGATTGATTTCACAAAATTTTACCATAAATCTTAGTCATTTAGGATAAGCGTAAGCATTAGGATAAATAAATAAATCTTCAGCGATAAGCTATATCGAACATAAATGTGATTTATGCACTTGCATAAAAACCATCCTTACACCTATTATAGATCTTGAACAAAAAAATAACACAAAATTCTAAACAAACTGATTTGGCGGATTACTGTAAATCCATCATTTCCCGTTGACTCAACCAAATACGTTTTATTTTCTATTGTAAAGAGACTCGTATATTAAGAGGAAATCAACCTCTGGGGGTTTGGAAAATATTTCATTTTTTATTTTTTTTTTTTTTTTTGAGCTGTTGCTGTTATATATAATTTTATTTTATTTGGGTTTGACAGTATATGTGTTACGTCGAAAGAAAATTGAAAATGTACATGGAAAGAACATACTCGTATACAAAATAGATTGATAATGTGAAAACCAGGAAATACAAAATCAATTTCGAGTTTTAAATCGATTTACATATACATATTTTTTTTGTGCATATAGATGTGTAACGTTTTGTTTGCGACTTTGTTCTTTAAGATTTTCGCTTTATTTTTATTTGGTTAGGGTTAGCTTTATATAACTTTGTATGTTTGGTGTGGGATTTTGTTTATGCGAACCACACAACAAAAATTATGTTTTCGACAATTTTTCGCCCCTATATACTCCTAATGTGTATTCTGCTATATATCTATTTGTCGTACGCAAAAATGATATTTTGATGCGATCACGTCTTTGTTAAAAGTTCATGCTGAATACGTAAGGATATAGAATAGAGAGTTGTATTCCGGAGACCCGAATGAACAAACGAAAAATCCAAACTATCACATAAATGATATAAAATCGAATTTGTCTTAAAAGCTCAATATGTTATATATGGAGTGTATATGCGAGGTACACAATGTTCATAAAATGTATTTTATAATACAATAGTATAGAGGGATATTGAAGAATAGGTAAATTTCCCAAGGGTAGAAAAGGCAAACAAAAAATCGGTATAACAAAAATCCAAATCCAAAATGCAAAGTATTTTATTTGGGATATTCCCCAGAAACTGAACGGTATAGACTATACAGAGTAGAATAAAAAAAAATGTGTACGAAATTTAGAAATTTTTCGAATGTGACGTGAAATTTGTTACGCGTGATTAATTATTTTGTAAGGTTTCTTTTTTTTACGGTCTAATACATGTCACTTATAGACGATAGCAATTTGTTATGTGTTGTCCGATTTATGTAGATGTAATGAACATTGAAATTGGTGACACATTTTGGATATGCTGCCGCTTACATAATATCATTGTGCTAGTGGTATGGTCCGTTCATACATGCTATAGACATTTGAATAAATGTCTAGACAATAAGAGATTTACCAAAATTGAAAATTTATCTCTCCATTGAATTGATTTACACAAAACATAAAGTTATTGTATTTTGTTTTTGTTAAATATTATTTTATCGGAATACAAATACCTGGTTTAAAAAAAAAGATTAATATATGAATTACATGTTAAATTAACAATTACATTGTTAGTGGGAATTATTTGTATACATGCATATTATGTACATAACGCACATAAAAAATGAAAATTGTAAACATCATTTTTTGGTTTAATTTACAATAATGTGTGTGCGTGTGAACAATCATAATGGCACATTATGGTATCATTTTTTTAAAATTAAAGTACAAAAATTCGAAAGAGATATTTTGTGCTCCGCATTATATGTTACGGATTAATAAGCCGCTAGCTCTACGACCCATTTCAAGAAATGTACCACTTATGTAGCACAAAATAATTTTGGTGTATTCTAATTGCATTTAGACCGATTGCATTACAAACAAATATTCCACAAAAAATATTTACAAAATCATTATGAAAATTTGGAATGGAAAAAGCTTAGTTCTTAAAAGAACACCAAGAAACGTTTCTATAATTTCGACCTTTAACAATTAGATCCAGTTATACATCTCTAGTATACCATTGAAAGTCCTTAAGAATTTAATTTACTCCATTCAGAGAGTCTCCACAATTTATTTTCCGAAAATTTGTGCCGTTTGTTCAGATCACAATATTATGAAAGCAACGTGAGAATTTGCCGATATAATTCTTTACTCAGTGTTTCAGTCTGGACGGGGCATCGCTGTGGACCATTCGAAAATACAAAATAATAAAACACAAACAATATACAAAATCCGAATTAACGTTAATTATCATTTGTTACCGAATCCCACCTCCTTGTCATATAGCATTTCATTTTGTATATCTCCCCGATCTCCTAAACCTACGCCACCCTAGTAGCGCAATATTATTTTAAAGCCTCCGTTAGTAATTTGCTATTAGGAGATGTATATACGAATTTATTATCCAGAAATAAGGCGATTTTATACACAAAATCACAAATAATGTATCGATCAACATGCCGTTGATATTTCCATCTTTAAAATGTCATAAAATGTCAATAAAACGTCACAGAAATGTCAATGTCAGAAATGTCAATGTCAGAAATATCAATGTCATAGAAACGGGAATATCTTGCTATATTTAAAAGCTCACTAGATAAAATTATTTTAAATGTTGACGATATTATTTACCACCAGCAAAGTATTTTAGATAAATTTAAAAATTTAAATTTCATTTTCATTTTTTCTTAAAGACACCTGGGGAACAATTGTTGGAATTTGCAAGGTGTATTAACCGTAGAAAAATATTTCTTCGGAAAATTCGACATTACCTCGGTAAACAGATAAACAAATGTATATTACTCCTTTTTGTTAAAATGACCCCCACGCAATGCTTCAATCGACTTCAAATTTTGTGTACAAGTAGATGATGAATTGTCAAATATATCATCAACATAACAAAAAAATCGTCGGCCCATTTTTGAGAAAATCTGTTTGGCAGTTTTCTCTTCCACAGCAACCCCCTCTATTCTATACTCGAATGGACCTAGAAGTTAACACAAATTGCTTATTACTAAAATCTATCTTTGTACAAAATTTCGACCAAAACTATCAATATTTATGAGAATGGGAGGTAAAACAAAAATAATAAAAATGTGCGACTGGAAGGGCGGACCCAGCAGTTTTCTGATCGGTGTTTCGGGGTCCTGGTAACCTAATTCGTCGAGAAATGTGAAAACTTACCCAGTATGACTTCGTTATAGTGGGAAAAGTAATTAAAAGTTATTATAAAAACAAAATAAAAGTAAATAAAATAAATGGAAAAACCTAATTAACAAAATTGAATGGTCATTTGGTTTAATTCTCTCTTAGACTAGTCCCTCGATATGCTGAAATTAAAGCTGTCGTACTTATTATTGAATGCATTAAAAACACTTACTAGCGGATCAGTATCTTTAAATTGTTCGAAATAAAAGAAATACTTAACAACTCTGACCGCGATCTAAAGCCTTGTTCAGTCTGAACAAGGCTTAAGTGCTCGCTGAGCAGCGTAAGTAGAAAATTTCGCAAGAAGTTCAGGACATTTGATTTTAGAACATACCGTAAAACATCACGAGCGAACACGTCATAAGCGATATTAGGTCTAATTGCTAAAGTTTGTAACTTTAATATGGATGCCTCCACAGGTTCGTGTCCTGATGGTGTGCCAGCATGATTGATTAAGGCTTGCGTAACAAATCTATCGGCACCACTTTGTTATTTATTTAATCAGAGTCTGAAGCATAAATATTGAAATCTGTATGTACCTCGTTGTTTATTGTTAATATATGTATATTGTTCAATTAGAATTAATATGAATGTATAATATAAAAATATGTAACAGTTCTATGTAACGATGATGTATATTTGATTTGAACGGATGATAACCATTAAAAGAAGAGACCGTGGGTCAGTTATAACACACTGAATCTGAACAGTGCAGTCACAATAAGTTTGTAAAAATACTAATAATAAATAAATAATATAAAATATAAATACAAAACATGGTGCTGTAGACACTAAAAATATTTTGTCTACGACTATCATAAGAGCCTTCCAGAGTATAGAGCCATAATCATTATGACGTATTTTTAGCAGCTTTTTTAGTGGTATAACTTTTCACTGATTTCCATAGGAATCCATAGTAAAAATGGTGTTTTTTAGCTTCAAGTTTTACAATGAAAAAAGCAAAAATGTTACAAAATGTTTATACAAAAGTGTTCTACATATCTTTAGCAGCAATATATACAAGAAGAGTATATTGGTATTAAGTAAATATTAATTGCAAAAATATTAAAATTAAATTATTTCTAAAATATATTTTTCGAAATTTCATTTTGAAAAATACATCTAAGTTGGCTCTGACAAATTAAAAAAATACTTGCTAAATTTATCTTTAGTTTTACTAGTGTACGTTAGATATCTCAGATTTATACAGAAAAATATGAAAAAAAATTGTTTAATCAAAAAATTATGACACGTTCTTAATATTTTGAGAATTTGTTTTACTTTTCCTACAATTTTTGAACTTGAAATTTCCCCAGGTGACAATTTTTGGTACGATTTTTCAAAATTTTTACTGCCATCTATGTAATGTATATTGGCTTAATGCACACGAAGCTTTTCTTTTTAATTTGACCAGAATGCTGTTGTTATGAATTTTTTTTTATATTTTGGTTTAAATAAATCAATTATTACAAGAAAATGAAAACGATTTACCTTAACGATATTCATATATGTTGAAATTGAAACGTTTATGAAAATATTTCAGAAATCATAATTAAGAATTTGCATAAAAAGTGATTTCCCATTTGTTTTATGTTTAATTTTTGGAAGTTATCCATTTTTAGTGCACTTATACCACACTGTTAATTTAATTTGAATTTTAAATAATTAAAATAAAAACAATAATTAAGAATGCTTTCTTTTTGTGGTATTTTAATAAAAATTTTAATTTTTAGTACATGTTTCGGGTATTCACCCTTTGTCTACTTTTAAAAATATTCTAATTTAGAAAATTAAATTTCGCGCAATATATAATCGTAGATATCTTTGTGTGGGATTTGGACGTTTAGTAACATTGGGTTGTTTTTGTGTTGATATATCTCCATCTCCTCTGTTCTATCTAATTTTTCCCCTTTTGGAATTCTGTGAAGAATGGTTAAGTTATGATGATGGTCGGTGTGTGTGTGTGTGTGTGTGTTTGTGTTGAGTTAAACGTTGAGCGAAGTTAGATTTTATATTATGTTTACCAATTTCTTGTGTGTGCTCTTTGTATCTTGTTTTAAAATTTCTCCCTGTTTGGCCAATATAAAATGCATTACAGTCGTTGCAATTTAATCTGTATACCCCTGATTCACAATCAGTGATTGTGTTTTTAATTTTTGTATGATGTTCTATTTTATGTTTTGTGCGGTAAGCAATGTTGTATTGGTGCTGCCCGAATATTTTATGTACAAGATTTGCTGTGGTTTTGGTATAATCTGGTTGATTGATTGAATAAACTCAATGTTATTAGATTAGAATAGCATTTATTAAAAGCTAACAAATTAATATATACAATGTAACTATTTATATTTTTTGTCAAAAAAATTAATAAATTTTTTAATTAATACAACGCAACACAAAATTAGCATTTTGTAACTAACCTTCATCCGTCCCTCGCGTCATTTTTGACCAAATCGAATATTATTTTTCAAATATCTTGTTAAATTAAACCTTTAAACATGTTTTCCTTTGCGACTTTAATTTATATGTATTAGTTATGATTTACTCAAAGAATTGGAATTTTCTGATTAACCGTTACCCTGCTACGAAATAAGTAACACTAAAGATCTTGTGGTCAAAAATGACCAATAGATGAATTTCACGTTATTTGCTATTCCAATTTTCGTCTAATGGTAAACTAAAATCATTTTGTACATATACATAATTCATAATATTTTCCAAAGATGTCAACGGCAACTGAAGAAGAATTAGGTGAGGGAGGGCACATCATTTTCACCTGATGATACATGTTCTGAAATTTCGGATTATGTGAACTTCATGTAGATTCTTGGGAAAGTAATACTTCTAAAACGGTTCAAAGTAATTTCAAGAGTCATGTCATGAGATTTGATGATTGTAGCACACGAGCTAGTCGTAAATGCATCAATAAGTTAGCACCAATTGGAGAAAAACGAATAAAGTGGGTGGATATATTACCATAGCAGTTGGTTGGATTTCGTGCACGGTGCCCTTTTCGACAATATATACCGAATGGTATTATGTTTTAGGGATCGCCAAGTATGGGATTATGTTTTGGCTGCTCTGCGGTAGTGAAAGCTCTTACGTTTGAAACGTACAGCCATACATAGGAAAGGAGACAGGCACAGCACCTGAGAGAAATCAGGGTTTACTTGTCGTCGTTGGTTTGTCTATCACGCAGCTTATAAAAGAGAGAAACGTTACATTTGATAACTTGTTTACATCCTACGAAAAAACATCAATAGCACCGATTATTTTAGAAATCAGAGACAAGCTTTTGTATTCCTCTACTTTCGCTTTTACTAAGGATACAATCTTGCTATCATACATCCCAAAAACATTTCTGTAAGTGTGTACTTTTGAAGAGATACCGAAAAAAAACAATATTTTATTGAACTGCAATAAAACGAAAGGCGGTGTCAACATGGTCGATAAAACGATTGCTTGCTATACTTGTACGTGTAAAACAAATAGATAGCCAGTATAGGAGTGTTCACTAACATATTGGATCAGTAATAAATGCGCTCGTGCTATTCACTAGTGTTTGCCAGAATGGAGTAGAAAGAAGTATTATAAAAGCCAACTATTTATTGTAACACTGGGTGAGTCGTTGATCAAGCCAGGTTGGTCTAGAAGGGTTTACCTCTCACGGTCTATATTGTCGCAATCTGTAGCAAATTTGACATCAAACGTTGCAAAATTTTCAACCCCGTCATAATCTACAGAATTAGCAGGAGCACAAAAAAGAGGCCGCTGCAGTTTCTGACAAAATTCGTACAACAGGCACATATGTAAGAAATTCATTTGCATAGCTCATACTAAGAATGTGTGCCATCAGTGTACGAAATAAAATATGAATTGTTCTTAATAAATAAACATTGAAATTGTTTTAAATTACTGTGTTATCTTTGGTTTTAATAATTAAATTTGGAAACAAAAATTTACATCGTATTGCTTAGCGTAAATTTGCTGTTGAATTTATTTTGGTCATTTTTGACCAAAGGAACTTTAGTGTTACTTTTTTTTAGGGACGGATGAAGGCTAATTTGGTTGATCTAACAACGTTTTATTGAATCAATGTACTAATTTAATAGAAGTTTCACGAAATGTTATGCTGTGGTTTATATTATTGATGAATTATTTAATTAATTTTACTAGTATTTATGAAACAAAATAATTGATACAACACCTACATTTATTAATTTAAATAACTAATTCATTGACACAATGTAATAGAAAATATCGAATTGGTAACCTCATTTCACGATGTATAAACTTTGTGTTTAAACCAACGAAAAAGTTAATCCAAATTGTCGCAACAATGAATGGGGGGGGGGGGAGAATATATATATATATATAATATAATATATATATATATATATATATATATATATATATATATATATATATATATATATATATATATATATATATATATATATATATATATATATATATATATATATATTATATAAATATTCGGGGATATATGGTTTGAATTTGAAGGGTAAAGTTTAAAACGCTTGGTTTAATGTTTACCATTTTTCATGTTAAATGATTATAAGAACGTGTATGTACTCGTTTTAATACTCATACTAAATACTTTTGTACATCAATAATTGATGTACAAAAGTATTTAGTATGAGTATTAAAACGAGTACATACTAGACAAGTTTTCCAACGCTAAAATTGTTTAACGCGCTTAAAAAATGTTAATATACAAATGTCTGATGATGAGTGACAGCAAAATGATAGCAACTTTTAATGTATTAATTAAAAATTTAAAATTTTAAAATTGTAATTGACAATTAATTAAATAGTGTGTAAAAAAAAAAAAAAAAAAAAAATTTTTTAGTGTTGCTTACAAATATAATGCATATAATTAAGAATTTTTTAATTTATTTTATGTAAGTTTTTCTTAATTTTTGAGTTATATGTAACTTTTTAAACATTTTTTACAAAAATTTTTATAATTTCTTTTGAATTAATAAACAGTATCCTGAGGATGAGCATTTGGCTCGAAATATCATACAGTTATAGATTTTTTATTTAATTCATATGAATTAAAATTAAAACATTTATATATGGCTGAATAGCACGTTTTTATAATCATTTAACATGAATTATATAATCAGCCGTTTTTATAATCAACTATAAATGTTTACCATTTTTTTGTTTTATTTTCACTTATTATAATAGTTAACAATATTTTCAATAAAAATATTCAATATTGTTCAATTCACAAAATAACAAAATGAAACAATAAAAAAAACTAATTAAACTTCAATATATAAATAATAAAAAATAAAATTGAACAATAATATTAAAAACACTCCATTTTCTAAAATTTAATTTACTAATTCAATTTATTGACGAATTATTTCGTTCTATAAAACACTACTTTGGTATTAGCAAGTTTAACCGTTTTTATCCCATTATGAAGATCCTATTTGAAACAATAGAAATTCGTAGCAGCGGCTTGGAATATTTTAAAACATATGTCGATTGTCCGCTTAATGTTATTAAATTGGAATCGAACACCATCGAAATATACAAAGGTCTCAGTAATTTCTTGAATTTCAAAATTTCACACAGCCAAAATTAAAGCTGAATTGGCGCTTTTTTAGCACTCAAAACCGGAGATGATCTTCAATCTCCTCTATTATCGTTCATAAATACTCTTGTGAGTCTTTAATAGTAAATTTGGTAAACGTCTTTTGGCCCGTGTTTGTTTTTGTTACCATTTTCTGTAAAGTTACCATGTAAAGCCCATAGCAACTACGAGTCCAAATTATCTGTAAATATATAACCAAACATCACATTATGTTAATGCTATTAATGTATTTATGTATGTCGAGTACTTTGGGACCAACAAAACCGCACTAAGTCAATTTCTACTATGCTCCGGCTTTTATTTACATCAGTTTTTTGGTCCCAAAAAATTCGACATAAATACAAATTTTAATGTAATGTTTCACTTACTTTCCGAAATATCCTTTTCCCCTAATTTGTATAAATACGGAACAATCCCCCTGTCTTTTACATTTCCAGCAGAACCATGGTTCTGTAAGAAATTTTTTAACTGATATTTTATATTCCAGCCATTTTATTAAAACATCACCCGTCTCTGCAAATATAATCTTAAAATCCATGTCAATCTGGAAATAAAACAACATTTTGTTTATTATTATTTTAATTCTTCTGCAAATTTAAAAACTTACTGATATCCCAAAGGCTGTTTGTAGAATGGGCATTTTCCAAATACCACAGTGGTGCTGCCTAACTGTTGAATATCAATGAGCCTATAATGGCAGGAAGGTTGCCAAATATGGTCAAATTCTTCGGCGGACCATTTACCCTATTTTAATGATCTTTCATAGCACTCTGCGTCTGTTTCAGGTACTAATATCAATTAGAAGATAAAGGAATAAAGTATGATTAATAATAAGTGAGATTCAAAATGCGACCTTATGCAATAAACGTGTGGAATTATTACAAATTTTTTCTACCGCGACGAAAATTAACGTGCTAAACATATTTTACCTAACTAAATTTTTGGCCAAATTGAGATAATGATGCCAATCGATAGCTAATAATAAACTTTATCATTAGAAGTAAAAAAAATAATAAAAAAAGCGAGAAATGCGTAATAAGGAAAAAAGTTTTCATTTTTGCTTCAAAATACACTAATTTTAAAATGTTAGCATTGATTCAAACCACATTTTCTGTAGTTATTTAAAATACAGCATATACAACACGATTTTTCCTTTCAAAGATCAGGAAACATGCATTTATATTTTATTTTCAATCACTTTTAATATTATAATACTGTAACAATTTTACACTTACCTTAATAATTAAATCTGCATATATAAATAATTGTATATATGTATGTATATATAGCACATATCTATTTATCTGAATAATTGGATTTTTGATATTAACTTTTTCACAAAACACCTTTTCAATTAAACGCTCAAAATCGAAATGAAAAAGAACGCCGAATGCGGTTATTAGACTGACCAATAAGACAGCGGTCAACACGATTGAACAAGACGTAAAAAAGCAGAAAGTCGTTACAATTTTAACTTTACAATTCATTAGTTCAATTAAAATTTTAATGTTGTTAACGAAAATATTTATTGACTTTTAATAAGCTTCATTGAATTCATTAATAGTCCAGTCATTATAGGGGGTTCACCTCGGAAATCGAGATACTCAGTATATTATTACGTGAAAACTTGTATTTTGGCATCCTAAAACTATTCTTAAAATTCGAAAATAATTGGATGGCCGCAAGTTTTAAAATCAGGGGTCAAAGGTCACAAAAATCGATTGTTTCTACTGTTTTTGCAAATATCTCGTTTTTTATGGGTTTTACGCTAATTGTATTCATTATCAATATTGTAGAGAATTAAATTCTCTACAACTTTTGTATTTAACATTTTTTCATACCTCGAATTTTTTTCGAGATAGAGGGCGGAGAGCGCGCGGTCAAAGAATCATGTTAGGTAAACTGATAGTCCCGATCAAAAACTTGTAATATTAAGGTTATAAATTATTGTTAAATATATAATTATCATTATTTATTAACTTTTTTATTGGGGATGGGGTTGGACAATGCATAACGAATTCCTGGAACCTATCATGACTATTTTACCACCTGCACCAGATGAATTACTCAATACAATTTTCTGTAACTGCAAGAGTGGCTGTGGCTCAAGATGTGGATGCAGGAAAGCAGGGTTACAGTGCTCTTTAGCTTGCGGACAGTGTAATGGACAAGCTTGTCTCAATGCTGTACCATATCAGTCCGATATTAATGATGATACAACCTTTGACCCAGAAATCATGAAGGACTTGGAGACAAATGTCGTTGAAGACGATAATGAAGCGGGACTTGAAATTCTGCAGCAGCGGGATGATGACGACGATGATGAAGAAGAAGAAGAAGAAAAAGAAGAACAAGATGATGAAGAAGAAGAAGAAGAGGATTGAAATTAGAACTTGTTGTTCTCAGAATTTTTATACTTTTTTACTCGTTTTGACAATAATATATGTATCGAATGACACTTTTAATAAAAACATTAATTAAAAATTTCTTTCTTTTCTTCTTTATTTATTTAGAAAATCATTAGCATAAATTAGATTAGAATTACAATATAATTTAAGTATTCCTCAACAATTTACTAATTACATGACCAGGTAAGTGCTATTACATAAATTGAAACATAATTAATAATAGCTAAGTAACCGAAAAAAAGATTGAATTTAATAAAAAAGTTAATAAATAATGATAATTATATATTTAATAATAATTTATAACCTTAATATTACAAGTTTGTGATCGGGACTATCAGTTGACCTCACATGATTCTTTGGCCGCGCGCTCTCCGCCCTCTATCTCGAAAACAATTCGAGGTATGAAAAAATGTAAATACAAATGTTGTAGAGAATTTAATTCTCTACAATATAGATAAGGTATACAATTAGCTTAAAACCCATAGAAACCGCGATATTTGCAAAAAAAGTAGAAAAAATCGATTTTTGTGACCTATGACCCCTGATTTTAAAACTTGCGGCCATTCAATTATTTTCGAATTTTAAGAATAGTTTTAGGATGCCAAAATACAAGTTTTCACGTAATAATATACTGGGTATCTCGATTTCCGAGATTTTCAACTAATTTGACCTAAGATGACTGGACTATAAGTAATTTATAAAATTCAACAAATAGTTTAAAAATTTATTAAAATGTTATTATTTGATAATTTCTTCCTTTAAAGTCATTAAAAAATTTATTTAATTTATAATTTTGTTTATTATGTGTATCAAAGTATGTTAAGCAGGTGCATTTTTTTATAAATGTTAACAAATATTGTATTTTAATATGTAGCTTTTTTGGCAAAATTTTTCATTTGTTTTAAATGAAATTGGTACTTGAAGGAGAATGAAATATTAATTTGTGCGTTACAGGTTTAATCCGCGGATTCTGAATACAGTCAAACCTGTTTTTATGTGATTTTTGGGCGATTTTTTTATGCGGTATATTGAATTTTTTATAAAATAAAACAAGCATATACAAGTTATTTGTTATTTATTAAAATGAAGTTCAATTATTCAAAAAATATTTTCCACTTTTAACAACTTTTCTTGGCTTACGGCCGGTATTACCTAAATAAAAAGAAGTGCGAAACCAAATGCTTACTGCATGATTTCAATTGTCCTTTCCTGTAATCACAAAACGAAATAACTGCGACTATAAAATACTGCAATCAGAGTTAACGCGAAGAGATAGGAGAGACAAGTAGGACGCTAAGACGAATTCATGAGACGCAAGCTAGAAATAGACTCAAGCAATATGTTATATATTCTAGAGTGTTGTGGTAATTTGCTTGTAGTCGCATAGCTTCTTGATTCGCATCGCTTTTCACATTTACTCTGGTCGCTGCCTACGATAATAAAAGATTTTTTTAGGGAATTATTAAATACAAGTTCGAAATCAGGCTAAACTAAAACCTCATTCCAATTCTGACTCTGTATTGCAGTCAAGAACACAATTTCCACCAGACAATTTATTTGGAAATTTTATATAAAAATCAGTTTAGATTGACGAATGTTTTTATATAATTTAAGAAATATGTTTTAACATAATAAAGTGTTAATACCCAATCACGACTGAATAAGAACAATCTTAAAACAATTAAATAGTTTATCGATTGAACGAATTATTCTTTCAGAAAATCATTAAAATACGTATACTTAATCCATTAATCATTTTTCAGGCCGAATAAACTGGTTTTTATTAGTTTTTTCTTATTAACTTAGTTTATAAGGTTGTTAAAACTTTTATTAATTTCCCTAGATTTCAGGATATCAACGAGAAATCGGTTAATAAATGGCTATTAATTGAATTGACAACCCGGTTATTAATTTATAATCGTGTTTATTTTAGAATTAATATGACCAGTTAATAAATTCATTGGTTCAAAGAATTTTTCTTCCGAACAATTTAATGAAATGGATTCATTGAAATTTTTTTTTCAGTGTGGATTGTTTATTTGTTCCCCTCTCGTTAAGTTGGAATAAGATCTCATTTCACGTTGTTGTATGTATTTTCTGTTCATGCTATCGATGATATCGCTTTTGAAACCGTTCTGTGTGGCTATTTGTTTAATGGTGTTGGTTTCATTTGTGTAATCTATTTCATTCATTGGAATATTATTTAGACGAGTGCTCATATGGCGATATGCAGACATTTTATGTTGGTGTGGATGGTTTGAAGTTTGGTGTATTGTGTGATCTGTTTGTGTGTTTTTCCTATATAGTTTAAATTCGTGTTTTTTTTTTATCTTGATTTTTTATTATTGTTACGTCCAGAAAATTTATTTGGTGGTTTTCTTCTACTTCTAAAGGGAATTTTATGTATGGGTGTATACTATTAATGTGATTGTGAAGAATTTTTAGTTGTCTCAGAGTGCCGTCAAATAATATTCGGGCAGCACCAATACAACATTGCTTACCGCACAAAACATAAAATAGAACATCATACAAAAATTAAAAACACAATCACTGATTGTGAATCAGGGGTATACAGATTAAATTGCAACGACTGTAATGCATTTTATATTGGCCAAACAGGGAGAAATTTTAAAACAAGATACAAAGAACGAGGGATTCGGAGCGGAGCGGAGTTGGAGCGAGGAGCGGAGCGGAGCGATCGATTTTGGCCGGAGCGTGGAGCGGAGTTGGAACAAGTAAAGTGATTAATGTAGGAGTGGAAATGAGCGAGGAGCGTTTAAAAAATTTAATATATTTTCGCTCTCCTAAAAAAAAAAAGCTATACCTTGCTTCCTATGTTTCCTTAACTATTACATATTACATAACAATAAGTTTATTACATATTAATAAATTCTTTAATGTAGACGTCTAGTGATGGTTTTTATAAAAACAATCATTACTTACTTCATTTTATATAAAAGAATAGCAGAAATATAACGATATGTATTTATTAATTTTCTCATAAATATCTCCAGTGCCATTGGAGCGGAGCGAATTGAAGGAGCGGAGCGGAGTGGCGGAGCGGAGCGAATCGGACAAATTTTTCCCGGAGCGGAGCAAAAGTGGAGCGAATTTCTATCCATGCGGAGCGGTATTTCTTTCGCTCCGAATCCCTGCAAAGAACACACACAAGAAATTGGTAAACATAATATAAAATCTAACTTCGCTCAACATTTAACTCAACACAAACACACACACACCGACCATCATTCCAAAAGGGGAAAAATTAGGCAGAACAGAGGAGATGGAGATATATCAACACAAAAACAACCCAATGTTACTAAACGTCCAAATCCCACACAACGATATCTACGATTATATATTGCGCGAAATTTAATTTTCTAAATTAGAATATTTTTAAAAATTTACAAAGGGTGAATACCCGAAACATGTACTAAAAATTAAAATTTTTATTAAAATACCACAAAAAGAAAGCATTCTTAATTATTGTTTTAATTTTAATTATTTAAAATTCAAAATAAATTGTTTTATGTGTTTTACCAAAGCAACCTTGATTATACAAGCCATAATCTAAAAATCGAAGCTTTTGTAAGGGAATTAGAAACGAGGAAAAAACCAAAATTTCCACACTAAAACACATAAAACATATGGGAAATCACCTTTTTTCCTAAGACAAATTTGTAAATGAAAACCTTGCAAATTCATAGTTATGATTTTTGAAATATTTTCATAAATGTTTGAATTTTAACATATATAAATCTCGTTTAAGTAAATCGTTTTCATTTTCTTGTAATAATTGATTTATTTAAACCAAAATATAAAAAAAAATCATAACAACAGTATTCTTACTATTCTGGTCAAATTAAAAAGAAAAGCTTCGTGTGCATTAAGCCAATATAGATGGCAGTGATGGCAGAAAAAATGTTGGAAAATCGTACCAAAAATTGCCACCTGGAGAAATTTCAAGTGCAAAAATTATATTAAAAGTAAATCAAAATATCAAAATATTAAGAACATGCCATAATTTTGTGATTAAATAATTTTTTTTCGTATTTTTCTGTACAAATCTTAGACATCTAACGTGCACTAGTAAAACTAAAGATAAATTTAGCAAGTATTATTTTAATTAATTCGTCAGAGCCAACTTTGATATATTTTTCAAAATGAAATTTCGAAAAATATATTTTAGAAATAATTTAATTTTAATATTTCTGCAATTAATATTTACTTAATTCCAATATACTCTTCTTGTATATATTGCTGCTAAAGATATGTAGAACAGTTTTGTATAAACATTTTGTAACAATTCTGCTTTTTCATTGAAAAACTTCCAGCTAAAAACACCATTTTTACTATGGATTCCGATGGAAATCAGTGAAAAGTTATACCACTAAAAAAAGCTTCTAAAAAATACGTCATAATGATTATGGCTCTATAGTATAGAAGGCTTCGTTTTACTATGAAAATTTTGGTTTCTTCCTCGTTTCTAATTCCTTTATAAAAGCTTCGTTTTTTAGATTATGGCTTGTATAATCAAGGTTGCTTTGCTAAATATTTTGTGTTTTTTTTTGAAAATTATATCTAGTTCTCCTTGAAATACTAGAAGAATAGAAGAAAAGACAAATAGAAGATTTGCATTGAATCGACCCCAATATCAGAGATTTTTAAACTTTGTTATATAGAAAAAAAAAACCATCCCCATAATATTAAAATGTCAGCTTTCCACTCATTCTTAGATAAATTAATGAACATTCCTTTGATCAAATCCAATTATAACAAAGAGCTTAATATAATTTTAGAAATATCAGCGAGTAACAGTTATGCAGCTAAGACTATATTAAAGCTATTAAACAGAAAACTGAAACATAAAGCTTTAGCTAACATTTATTCGCCTAATAGCCCAATGCCGAAAAATTGGCGTCGCTTGGAGCATATAGGAAAAACTAGCCAACGGATTAGTAACATCGTGACACAATATATAGATATTAGCTTTGTTTTATATAACAATAATACAATTAAGAAAATGATTTTTAACAACAAACCAAGAATTGATCGCCTTTCCAAGCCTGGCGTTTATAAGATCAATTGCAATGATTGTAGTTCCTCTTATATCGGACAGACTGGGCGCAATTTTGAAGTTAGAGTTAAAGAACATTTATCTGGTAGTCATGAATCATCCCTTTATAATCATTAAACGTTAGAAAATCACACATCCAATTTAAACAATTTAGAAATATTACATGTACAACCAAAAAGCAGACGTTTAGACAACTTAGAATCTTACGAAATCCGAAAAGTTATATTTTTTAACAAAAATATCCTCAAAGAACAGAGAGAAATCCGTTTCTCACCAATTACCGACCCCGCGCTGTTTTATTCCCATACTCATACCATCCCATAAAATGACTAATACGTCGGGTTATAATCAAATAAATAAAAAAAAATTTAAAAAAAAACAACGAACGAGTTCATCCTCAACTCGCAAAAGATTTATGTGAAAACTTTTTTGTATGTATAAATATCTATTGAATCAGTTCAAGCCATTTCGATAAGGCTCAGAAACCCCTCCATAAAGACGGATGTTGTTCACTTAGTACTTAAACTAAGTTACATTTTTGGTTCAAAAAGTCAATAAATTATTATATTTTGGATTTGGAGGACGAACTTTACTGACGTTAATTGGGCATGAGCAAAGTACAGTTCTGTTAAGTTAATCACCTAAACCTACCATGTACGCGTTAAAATATACCATTTACTCATACACAATACACAGCAACCTTGTTGTAGATTCCATAGGATTAAATGGTCATGGCAAAATCGCTGAACAAAGCAAAATTGCATCGCTTTATCCCTGATCAGTGTAAAATAAATCAAATAGAGCAGTTCTGTTTGGGCGCAATGTTGACCGTAAACTCATTGCAATTGGAAAGACAGTAGCACGAATCCCCCCATAGCCAAACTCACCAACAGCATAAGCAATACTAATAAAAAAGCATACCGATTAAACAATTTTAAAATTATTTGATTCTATTAGTATTATGTATCAATCAACGTATATGTGCAATTTTCACA
The DNA here is from genome assembly GCA_963556165.1 of Tipula helvola. NCBI lineage: Eukaryota > Metazoa > Arthropoda > Insecta > Diptera > Tipulidae > Tipula > Tipula helvola. The sequence continues at coordinate 296,087,545 of OY744482.1, read as the reverse complement.
GCTCGCTATTTCCATTTAATTTTTTTACACTACACAAGCATAATTTATGGTCCTTTTGCTCGTAGTAATTTTCATTTTCAAAAACACTTGCTGCTGCGGCCATATATAGCAGATAGTTTTACAACAAAACAAATTAAAGTAGGCGGATTTTTTAGATTTTTTTTTGTATTCGGCTCACGATGTTTTTGAAATGCCGGATGTTGCTGTATATTGCATGTGTATGCGTAGATTTTGCATTGCTTTTACGTTTTATTTATTTTTTGTTCTTGTCGATATTCACACATACGTGCAATATTTTTTGTTCGGCACTTTTGTTTCCGTAACCCGATTTCTATACAATTTTTTACTTACTCCTGCCGCTAAAGATGTTTTCACATCAAAAAACAACAACAACATCTGAAGTTTTGTTATTCAGCCGTTGACTAATCAATAATCATATACCTGTGTTTAACTCACCCCCTTTTAATTTTTAATGTTTATTGCTCTCACCATTTCTATTGTTTACCACTCACACATTTTTTATTTGTATATTTTTGTTTCATTTTTTGCTTTTTCCAATGATATATAAATAGTATATTATTCAACGAGCATATAATGATAGCTGTTATTCACGAAGATGAAGTTTGCCGACGCGAGCCGATAGGCGAGTCTCGTAAATCATCTGAGTGAATAACAGCCATTATATGCGAGTGGAATACGATACTTTGTCCACGACCGACAAATATCATTATGTTTTATAATCAAATCCTTTAAATACTCCTCAAATAATTTTCGTTGACATTTTGACGTCACAGTTTAATAATAATGAAAATGGCAAGAGACTACTAGATAAAATTTCAAAAATCAAATAATTTACTTGGAAATATTGAATAATGACAGAAGAAACTACTAGATAAACTAGCAGTGAATAATGGATATCATTATAAGTGATGAAACAAACGTATAATGAGCATATTATACGTTAGTCGTGAACAAACTACATTTTTATGTTTACAGTTTAGGAAATACTCCTGATGATGGCCTAACAAGCCGAAATCGACCGAGTGATTATTGTTACCTTTTGTAATTTTGCGAAATATTTAACAAATGTTTTTAAAAAATTTAAAAATGTGTGTAATATCAGAGCCTTCTAGAGTATAGAGCCATAATCAGTATGACGTATTTGTAGAAGCTTTTTTAGTAGTATCACTTTTCACTGATTTCCATAGGAATCCATAGTGAATGAAAAAAGCAAAAACAGTATAAAACGTTTAAATAAAAATTTTCTACATATCTTTAACAATAATATAAGTACAAGAAGGCTACATTGGTATTAAGCAAATATTAACTGCAAAAATATTAAAATTAAATTATTTCCAAAATATATTTTTCGAACTTTCATTTTGAAAACTACATCAAAGTTTGCTCTGGCGAATTAAAATAATATTTGTTAAGTTTATCTTTAGTGTACGTTTCCACCAAATTCTTCATTGTAATTTTTATAACGAAACTCACATGGATAGTATCAAAGCCTACTGTATAAATAAGAGCATCCAGTATCGACTGTATTTTTTACTAAGCTTAAAATAAGGTACATATAATTTTTTTCTTTGCTATGAAACTATATGGGAAAATGGTTATTTTCATTTACAGTTTTAGTTTATTAGAAATATGAGCTTTTGTTTCGTTTTTATATGAAAATGTTCATGATACATATAATTTTATTTGATTGAAAAATCGAGTCATGAAAATGTTTATTTCTAAGTGAAAATCGTCTTGAAAAATAAGGTACTTTTGAAATTTAAAATACATATTGTTGTTTTGGTAATATACGTGGTCATCAACATAACTCGAAATTTATAAACAATACAATAATCATCTCTTTCATTGCCTCCATTCAAATTTGAATTCGAATATGTTTCTATGGTTATTTTGAATTTGCAAAGCATGCTAGATTGTTTTTATTTTTTGTTTTCTTCGTACTCATTGTATTGATTTAATTTTTTCTGTTTGCTCTTTCTGATTTATTTTTATTTTGATCGTTAGCGCAGATGTGATGTCATTTTTCTTACCATTGCTTTTAGATGTCGACGTATGATGACGTCATTCAACTGATTTTTCTCTTTTAAATACACATTGTTGTTGTTGTAGAATGTTTTTTAATTTAATTTCCCTTATTTTCATTGATTATTGCTGGAAAATAAGGAAATTTGAGAATCTGTGTTTTAAATGAGTAAGACATTGAGTTGTTTGTTAGCGGTTTCTTAAAAAATTATTTAACTGGGTTAAAGTTTTAATTCATATTTTATCGTCAATCGAAATCTCGTTGTTTCATACAAACACTATGAAAAAAAATGAATTTTTATTGTTTCTATATCCCTTATTTTAAGTTAATTTTTCACATGCCGGCTCTATTCAAATCAAGATGGTTCTGATAGTATCCATTCCCAAAAAAATTGTGTCTCGGCCCACAATTTGTAACTCACACATATAAAAAAAATATTGGTTTTGAAAAAACAATCGATTTGTAATGGGTACAACTTTTTCAATTGTATTTTTTACATTGGTACTAAAATACAAGGGACATTTTTTGGGACTCCTGCATTAAACGTCATAATATGTATTTGTTTTGTTAAATAAATGTTTTGTTAAAAATATTAAAATATATACATATATTAACATATGTTTAATTTATGCCATGTGCCACAATACGAATATTCATTTATTAAATATTTAAAAATATACAAATTTTTAGAGATAAAGCTGCGAATTTCAAAAAACGTCAAAATGATACGAATACATGTTATATCAATTCACTAACATAATCATAGAACAATAATTTCCCTTTCGTAAAATTTAGAACGAAATTTGCGGTGGAAACTAGGACATACATAGTTTTACTAGTGTAGATGTCTAAAGGTAAATCCGCATGTTTGCCATTCTATGTTTTATGAAACAAAATGTTTGACGTACAATTGTGTTGCATTCTATGTGCTTAGCGCTATACAATCGTATGCATTTCCAGTTTCCACCGCAAGTCGCTTTAAGACAAGAAAAAAACGTTTTGACTAATTCGGTGTGTTTCCAGCTAGGGAAACAATATTTGAACTAAATCAGTTTACCGAGTTTTCGGTAAATATTTTGGGCAATACCGGTTTTACCGGTAATTTACCAAATTATTTTAATAAAATAAAATTCAAATGCAGGTTGTTTATAAATAAATTTTATTACATGATTTCATCTCCTTGCCTGTCTAATTAAAAATATTAAAATAAATAAATTTAATTAAAAAATTATGCCAAAATTGAATTTGAATTTATCGGGTTATCGGTTAACCGGTTACTGGTGTTGAATTCCTTATTTCCAGCCTAAAACGAAAAGCAACCTCGCGAGGAAACTTTTTGTTAGCCGTCTGGTGGTTAATAGCATAATGTAGCATAATTTAGTTTATCCAGAAATTTAGTCGAAAATATCGACATGAGGCACACAGCATAAAATCTAAATTATAAATGTGAAAATTTTACGGCACATTAATACTTGAAATATTCTATTCTATTTTGACAACCTATAAATAAACCTCTGTTATCTTGTTTATTTAAACAAATTAATTGTTTGTTTTAACATTGTTATACCACTGAAATACATGGTTGCGCTAAAACCAAAAACAGCAAATCTGAATTAAATGACAACAAAACCTAAAAGAAATCTCACAAACGCGTTAGTTAAATAACCAAAGGACAAAAGAAAATCAAAGCGGAGCTATCACGTAAAATTATACGGAGAAGAAATTTCACAAAACGAAAAATTCAATTTGTTTTTGGTTTCATGTAAAAAGAAAACAGGGTGGAAGAAGCTGGTAGAGTGTTGAGATCTTTATGTACCTTAGACGTCACACCATCATCATACAACCAAATAGATTTTAATATTATGTGTCAGAATAAGTATATGTTAAAAAGTAACGTATTATATTTTTCGACATAAATTTGTTACCCCGCACGTTAATCCGCCACACAAATACTGTGTTCAAGCAAAATCAAATTTAAATTGAATAAACTACTTTTTTGACAATGTATTGTGACTGAGTATCAAGTTTTTATTTTTTGAATAATGGGCCTGTTTGATAATTCGCACGGTGCGGTGCAGTGCATATTGTTTTCCTTGTCTCCTTTGATTTATTTTCTATTGACGAAACAAAGAAAAAAATGTACACTGCACCGCACTGTGCGAATTATCAAACAGACCCAATGCAAACACTATGATTTGGAAAATTCTCAGTAAAAATAACAACAATCTAGTTTTTTTTTTTAATTTTCCAACATAGTGAATTAAATTTATATATTTTATACCATTATTATTGTTATTTTATGTTATGCAAAAAAAAAATATTTTTTATGTTTTCTGCAGCACTCTTGCTTTAAATTTGAAAATGACAGCAGGACAACAACATTTTTAAATGTGAGACAAATAGAACAAACAACTACTTTGGGAATTTTCCAATATTGCAAGTGTTATATGCAATAATTACTGGGTGTGTTACTTTAAGCTCTCTAGTACATACCATGTTTTTACATATACAAAATACATACTCATGAATTGTTGGTACAGATATATAATTTATTATTGTTATATAAAATACAGTAAATTTGAATAAAAAAAAAATAAAAAACTAGATAGAAAATATTCCAATATTTATTTTATTCTAATTTTATATTTTCACATCAATTTTATGATTTTCAAATTTGTCATAAAAAAATAAACGAACGTTTTTTCCCATGTATGTATATATGTACGTACATAGTTACTACAAAATGGCATAGCATCCATCTAAAGTGGTTACACTTAAAAGTCGAATTGCAAATAAACAAAAATGTGTGCGTTTGCGATATGGCAAAATTTATATAGCAAACATGTTTTATTAAATTATTTTAAAACAAATTTGTAGCTTTCTGTTTATAAATGTGGTTAAGGTTTGAATAGTGGATTCGGATTACATGAATTCATACAAAATTACAATAAATTAACCTCAATAAAGAATTCGCTAGGATTAAGTATTTGAATTCCTATCTAGACATTCGCAAAACATTATTTGATATCTATCTTTTGGCTTAATATGAGCGCAAAATAATTAATAACTTACATAAATTTCGGTGCCATGTCAATTCTACGAAACACAATTCTGAGAAAAAGACAGCAGCGTGATAATTCAAGAGAAACTGTTAAACTTTCAATTTTTCTTAGAATTTTCGTGTCGCAAAACACGATCCCACGTCAAGGTGAAATTCTTGTTCTTATATTTTTGAATTATAAATATGTACTCAAAAATAAATTTGTCTTCTTCTCTTTGATCATTTTCCTTTCCTATACTTTGTGTTATCATCTGCTACATTTTGCTCCAACTCAAAATTCAATCTTACTTTGTTAGTTTTAAGAGCAGAGATAAAACCTAAAATCGTAGGAGTTTTGCCGCACAATGTATGTGGCTTCCACATAATCCTAAACCGTTTTTTTGGCTGTACCAGGCATATCCTTACATATAACTATAAAAACTTCCACAACTTTATGTAATGAAGCGAAAGGTAAATAAAGCCAAAATCATTTTTAGCTTTATATTGCTGTCAGATTTGGTGTTACATTCAGTTTTTAAAATTGCCCTGGTGGAGTGAATTAACGCTGGTGGAACTAACGCCCATTGATTTTATTTCCTTTCTTTAGGAATTAAGGTCCATGGACGTTTTTTTTTGAAACGGTTCAAAAGTTCAAGGTAATGCCTTTTCGTTATGGGTTTTAATGCCAATTGGGTAAAAGAGATAAAAATAAACGTATGAAGCCGTGAAACAGTTCCCATTCGCATTAACCCCATTTTTTTTTCTTTCTGAGCAATTCTGAAAAAAATATTTCTTTAAATAACAATTTTTTGAACTAATATTTTAATTTGTTTTTTACCTTAGAGAAAGAGGGATGCCGTCCCAAACCCCCCGTTTGGCGATTAGTAAAAATTCCAACATTCATAGAAAATAAATTTGAGATTAATTCAATGTGTTACAATAGAATCTGTTTTATGTATGGAAGCGAATTGTGAATATGTAGAAGTTAAATTAGCAAATGGTTTGTGAACAATGCAGACACAGATTAAAGAAATTGGTTCGTTTTTAATTAGTTAAATCAATTGTGTTAGAATAGAATTTTCAAATGTATTGTAGCGTTAATTCTCAAGTTTTCTGGAAAAGGGAAATTTGATTTAACAATTAGAAAGGGAATCTGCATTTTTCAGAATTATCACATGGGCTTAAATACCAATCCGAAAAGGTAATAACGACCATGTGTCTTTTTCTATTTCTACGGCGGCCTATGGGTAATAATTCCACGCGCATTAAATCACCCCAACAAATAATCTGACTCAAGTGAAAAAACAGAATTTATTTTCAAAATTTTCAAATACATACCCCAAGAAACATTTCATATTTTCTTAATCGTTCTGAAACCGTTTCGCAACTGAAGTTGTCGTGATCAAGAGAAGGCTAATTAGTTGTATCAACGTAGCTATACCTTCCAGGCGACGTTTCTGCAACTGTAAATGCCCAGTTATTCTGTAACTTAAGTTCTCGACGATTTTGATAATAACGTTGCGATTTCGTTTAGTTAAAACTGAGTAGGAACGTTGCATTTAGACGATGTATAAATTTTACATTCTAACGCTGTATAAACGTTACCTTGTAAAGTTATATTAACGTTACATTGTGACACTGTATAAACGTTACGTTGTAACGTTATATAAACGTTACAAAACAACGTTTCTTTCTTGTTATTTCTCAACTTTGTAGGGTAAGCTCACACCAAGGTTGACTAATAAATTATAAATAAGTTATTATAAATATATTTCATAGACAAGATTTATTTACTAAATTGGCCTCCATATAAATTATACTGATGCTTACGAATGCAATTATGTATACTCGCAAATTCAAATTTTTAAAAATAATTTTTAAGTTTAAATTTAATTTAATTTGATTAAAACATCGTTTAGTGTATTTTCGTGGTAGTTCCAACATGAAAATGAAAAAATATTACAACAGCAATTAAACGTAATTTTCATATCAAACGAAAGAGAAGAAAATTGTAAATCGGTCGCCGTTTGTAAAATATTATAAAAAGTTATTTTAAGATGGAAATTTTTTTAAAGAAATTAGTCTTTGCATATAGACACTGAGGAGAGTGAAATAGTTGTTATTGCCTCTTTGCTTTTAGGCTTACGACTTTCATTTCTCTCCGACGATATATGTTTTTTAAATAACATTGATTATCTTGGCTGCTCCTTGCTTTCCAATAAATTACAATTTATTTGTTTAACACAAACATACATTTTATTGTTCAAATTCAAATTCAAAACTGATTACGAGCATAACGCCGCGTACTACATATTATTATTAATTATTATTATTTAAGTCATTTTGTTCAGTGACATCACTCGGCTGCTCACGGTCGAGACTTTCAATATGCCTGTAAATAGAAATAAAAGAACGCTGTATGATCTACCAGTAGGCACTTGTATAAAAATGTTCATTTTTAACTAGTAAATTATTAAATATAATATAAAAATTGAACATACCTTGGACATCTGCCTTGTCTCGTTTTTACGTATTTTCGATGCTTTTTAAAAAAATTCGCGTTGAGACAAGCCGTAAATTTACGGAATAGTTTACAAACTGTGTTGGCTATCAACTCGTTTATTACAATAAATGAACTGAATTTTATTTTTGCTGTAAAACCCAAGGAATAATCTACTAAAACCTCGTCTGTAAAGAGAAATTTGGCGATAGTTCTTGATGTTTTAATACCGTCCGTTCCTCAGAACTTAAACAACTTTTACACCTACAAAAATTCAAACAAATGTTATTCAATTAGTGATTTTGAGAATAGTTCTATTTTAGAAATTTTAAATTTGATTTAAAACGTCATTGACCAAACTAGATTTGTAGCCGGCATCAGATCTTAATTTTTTTTGCTAAATTTTCGAGTACTCCGCTATTTTTAATAGGAAATTCTTTGAAAAAATAGCCGTCAGTTTCTTTATTTTCCTTTGGAACTATCTTCGTTAAAATTAAATTTAAGAGAACCTCCATTTTTGCGACGTGTTTCTGCAATTCTGCGTTAAGCTTCTTTACTTTTTTTCGTAAACTTTCAATTTCCAAATTTCCTACTGCAAATAGAAATGAATTATATTTCAAAATGTGTTTGAAAAACGAGGAAAGATGATTTTTTTTCTGTCACAAGAGCGCCATGCCTAACTTGTTTATAAAATATATACCTAAAGAAGAGTTCAACGGTAAATTCTGGATTGTGTTTTCTGGTAAAGCAACATTTCAACGAAAGCTGAAAATAAGGATTAGCAAATTGTTTATAGAATTATAATTTTAAAATAACATGGACGATTGCACCAAAAATAGCTAACAGTCACCAAATAATATTTCCTATCTTTCTTCTTTTATGAAAGAGCGGTTTCTTTCTAAATATTTGACGGTCCAATTTTGTTCAATTAAATGTTTAAAGGAAGGCCAAATATTAAAGCCCCAATAGATGCACAGTAATTTTATCAATTATATTGTGCAATAATGCATTGTCAATTTTGTTGAGCGTTTAGAGTTTTTATTGACTACATTGTGCAATTAAAAAACTTTTGCTTGTTAAAATTTTTTTTTTCATTAAAAATTTTATTATTTATACAGATAAATTTAGTTGGAGCTGATTTTATTTTTGAAAATGAGTGTATCGATAGAAAATTTCCCACGAAACAATTTTGCCATTTTATATTTTTTCCTAAAATGCAAAATAACCTAGTTGTTTGGGGAAACGTGACCACGATCCCCTAAAACGCATGAAAAACTCCATTTTTCGACGATTTCATATTAGCCCGACCTCGAGATTCATCGGATTCTTAATACTTATGAAAAATAAATCAATTAAAAAAAGCTTTGGGTCAAATTCTTTCTTTCAAAAGCAAGATTTTTCTTTAATTCAGTTGGACTGTCTCGTTTTACTCAAATGTCTTATTTAACAAAATGAGATATTTAGTACATTCAAATTTAACCAACTACGTACATATATCGATGGAAAATTTCCCGTTTGATATTTTTTCTTTAATGCAAAATAACCCTCATTTTAAAACCATCGTTTTTCGACCCTTTCCTACCCTTTTGGTATATTTATTTCCTTTCCTAAACTAAAGGGGCTTTTAGTATGTAAGTAAAAACAGAGCCCTCTGTATATATAAGAGCCCTAATGATGCCGCCATTTTTTAAACGTGCTTTCTATAAGAGGTGTAGATTTTGTGATGTTCCATGTAAGCCAGTGTAAAAAAGACTTTTTTAAATTTACATTTTTTGAATGAAAACTCGTTATTTTCGGCAGTTTTCTATGTTTTTGAAAAAATGGGTGGAAAGGACATCAGCGACAAAGTAAAATCTGCCGCAACCGCTGTCATTGAAACTGGGCAACAATTTTATACTACTCTAGCCAGAAAACTGCACATATTTTTTTTAATTTTAAACAGTGTAGTCGACTTTTAAAACAAATATTTATGTGGTTTCAATAGGCGCGCAAGTTTTTTGGCCAACGACTGTACATGCAAAACTACGAAAGCTTTTAAAACGAGAAAAATAAACAACTCATATAATATTCAATGTATATTCAAGATATACAGAAAATAAGGTATAATATTGCGCATGCTGTTGCTATCCTTTTTTCACAATTTGACGTCACGTGAAGACAAAATTGCTGATATTTATATGGAGTTTCGTGATAGTTTTATTAATTTTTTAAATAAATGGAAAATAAATGAATTTTTTTTTTATTCTTGCCATTAATTGAATATGCAATTTCGAAAAGGGCACATGTCTGAAAAATGAAATTTTTCAGGAATTAAAGAAAACTGACTATTTTCTAAAGTAGTATATAAATTTATACAATTTATTTTAAGGTTAAGTGTAGGATCAAAAAGTAATTGAAAATTATATAAATATTTAATGTTAATCTTTATTTTATATATTTTTTTATGTATTATATGCATACGAGATGTGCCCTTTTCGAAATTCATAAAATATAATGTAAATCTAATTAAAAACACAACGTATAAACTTTATGAATCTGTTATCATAAGTAACAAAATCACTTTAGCGACAGATAGAGATATATCACCGTCGCCGATTAGGGCACATTTCTAAAAGTTGTGACCTTTTCGAAATTATCGTTATACAAACAGACACTGGTTGCCGTATTAACACATGAAATGTGCCTATTTCAAACCAAATAGGTGCGGGGATATATTTCCATCACATTAACGTGAAAAAACGGTTTTGTCAAAATTTTGGAGATGTGCCCTTTTCTAAATTGCATATTCAATTGTTTTTCGACTTTATGTTAAAATTAAACATTTCAATTTTGATTTTAGTTATATACTGCAAAACTTTTGGAATTAAATCGCGAAAAGAGGCATGTTTTAATATTCGTGTCTAGAGCAGACTGTTTGAGCACATTGCATAACAAGTTTCCGAATTTATGAGTACATTTTTTTTGTTAAACGCAGAGAATATTTAGATTTTAATTATTTAATTCAAAAATTTGGGAGTGTTCGATTTTAAATATACTAAATTTGAATAATTCCTGTTGCAACAAAACTATCAATTGTACTTCTGATAAGAACACATATAGAACACTAAACAGTGAATGGGTGTTTTGATTTATTTGTAGCGAAAACCATAAGACAATAAATGAAATAAGCCAGAGATTTAATTTTAATTTATAGGTTTATTTAATTTCCTTTTTTTCAAATTTATATTTTCTATTAACTGAGCGTTTAATAATTTGTGAACTGAATTTTAATTTACAATAAAATATTTTTCCATTTATATTTAACGTTGAAAATGGACGTATATTTGAAAAGGTACGTGGATACCAATAATTTGAAGCCAAACGAAAATAGATGGCAAAAATTTGAGTACATAACGTAAAAAAATAAAAGTTTTAATAATTGGTACGTAAATGACCAAAAACATTTAATAATTTAATTGTTTTATGTTATTTATTCATAATTTTGTTTACCCTTTTTTCCATTTATCTTAGACATTATACACTCGAAAGAATTATTTCTCAAATATTTGGACCATAAAAGAAATATAAAGCATAAAAAGGGCCTCGGTAAACTATCATTATCAATTGTAAATACGGTTTGTTAAAAAAAATTACGATTATTCTTGATTTATTTAAAAAATTAATCAAAAAACCGCCAAACTTCATATAAATGTCTGCTTTTTTGTCTTCACGTGACGTGATGCGCAAAGAAAGACGAAAATGAGACACGGGAATATACTACCTCTTTTTTCTGTATACTTTACGATACATTTGTATTGACCCTGGGGTAAAGTAAAGGTGGAGGGTAAATGACAAATGATATTTCTACTTTTCGCAGTAGATATATTATGATGAAGTGGATTGGCATTTTTATGATTTGCCAAATCGAAAATACTGTGAATGTCATTACTACTAATATACACTGCGCCAATTAAAAAACGGAACAGAAATTTTCTGCGAAAAAATATCCAGATTTGAACGCCTGTATCTTGGTGAAATACCATCTTCCAAAAAAAAAATTTGTTTCAAGTGGAAGGAAATTTTGTTTTCTCTTCGATACTGGAAACCGTTTTATTTTATTTTGTTCTTTTATGACTTTTTTGAGTAAAACAAAAGGTGTCTAAAAAAAAAAAAAATTTGCTGCTGTTTGAAACTGTAAACGAACTTGCTCGATATTTCATTCAAAAATCCAAATCGGCCATTTTATAGAGAATTCAGAAATCTTGCAAAATGATACTTGGAAAATTTCTGTGCGACCACTTCTTGTCGAGTTATTGAAGTTTTAGTGTGTTAAAGTTTTAGTGTTAACGTGACTTAACATTTTATCGTAGAGTGCTAAGTTTACAAGAAAAAAAATTTACTTCTACGCTTTTTGGTACGTTTTCTCTAAAACTTCAATAACTCGACAAGGAGTGGTCGCACAGAAATTTTCCAAGTATCATTTTGCAAGATTTCTAAATTCTCTATAAAATGGCCGATTTGGATTTTTGAATGAAATATCGAGCAAGTTCGTTTACAGTTTCAAACAGCAGCAATTTTTTTTTTTTTTTAGACACCTTTTGTTTTACTCAAAAAAGTCATAAAAGAACAAAATAAAATAAAACGCTTTCCAGTATCGAAGAGAAAACAAAATTTCCTTCACAAATTTTTTTTTTTTGGAAGATGGTATTTCACCAAGATACAGGCGTTCAAATCTGGGTATTTTTTCGAAGAAAATTTCTGTTCCGTTTTTTAATTGGCGCAGTGTATTTCCTATGACGACCTGCTACAAAAATATGCTGTGGAAAATACCAATTTTATGGCAATAAATACTAACTTGAAATGCATATTTTCCTTTACTAAATAGGAAGCGCTTATTACTAAAATAGTACATTTTACTATTTGTATGGTACATTTTACTATTTTAATGGTAACAATTTGTATTCGCATCTCTTTAAATTAACTATGTGTTTTAGTAAAATGCTTTCTTATATTAGGCTACAATCCTGTGGGCTCCTATAAATTATAGAAATGTCTCCTATAATTTTTTTTCCGTGTAGTAAGTAGATGTATCGAAATAGCTAATTAGGTTTCTCGATTGCAGTATACATACATTTTTCTCACCACAATTGGCACAATTATCAGTCAATTTGATAAAAACGATGTTTTTATTCGTCATTAATTCTTCTGGATATATTGTGGCTGTGGTTCAGGTAAACTCGTCCGGATTAATCACATTATCTTTGCCTTTGAACTGTAAGTGTCCAACTCGAAATTTTCAGTTTTTCGGGTGCATTGGATAGTACAGTAGTCTTTGATGATTTTGCTACTATCGTATGAGTAGATTGGATAGTATTGAGGACCCGATTTTCCTATTATTTAAAATGGTTCGACTCAACATAAGTATCGTTAACCGTATCCATTTTTATTCCAGATAATAATACGAGTTCAGCATTTTGCGTATGTAAACAAATCTTACGGTTGCTTTTCTCCTACTCCTTTCAACATCTCCAATAAATTTTAATAATAAAATAGTTAAGAAGCACGAGAAGTCATTTGGATACGCTACTGGCTAACATTGAGTCTGCATACGCTATGCGAAATTGAGAACTTCGGTCTGCATGATTATAACCTGTTTGCTAAATGTAATGAGGATTATACGGTGGTGCTGAAATTTATGCAAATAAAATGTTGGACTGTAAGCAGTTCTATCTTGATTTTAGGTCTTTTGATGATGTTGGTATACATTTTCCTTATTATTCGAAAATAATATGTGCTGAATGTATTGATAGACTGCATGATGCTGATATTTTAGAGGTCATTTCACTAGGCTTCTGGAAAACTTGTCTTATCCAAATTTTTAATTATGAGGGATTTTAATAGGGATTTTTTTGGGAAAACTACGCATGTAGATAATCTCTTAGTTCTTTCGCCTAGTTATGGTCTTGAGATATTAGTTGTAGAATCACCAGGATTTTTATAACCTCAATGCGATAAAGTTTCCCAATAATAATAGGCTAGCTAACTACATCCGCAAACTGTACGATATGGTAAATCGTAAAGTAGACTAAAAAAGACTTTTACACAAAACAGGTTTAAAAGAATATCAATTATGCTCGCGAAAACTGGCAAAATGTGAATAATATAACTGGTGAGCATCCTGGTAATCCTGAAATCAGACAAATTAATGGTCAAAATGTTATTACTATTTCGGATCTTGTGGCTATTGCTAATGAATTTAGTAATTTCTTTGTGTGTATACGGAACTCCAATTATCACACCGTGATGGATGAGTTGGAAAGAAATCGAATATTTACCAATCATTGTGATGTAACGAATAGTTGTTTTTTCTCATCTGTTTCTCCAAGGTAACTGCTTAATATTATTAACTTCTAAAAAAATTAGTCGTCTCCTGGTTTGATGGAATTTAAAATAGTGTTGTTAAAAAAATGGCTTGCTATCGTGTGGTTCTTTAGCTTAATGGTAGAAACGGGAATTTTTTTAACTGAAGTCAAAATCATAAAACTTATGTAAATCACTATTGACCAATATCTTTTCTTTCCAAATATTTGAAAAGGCTATGAAAAACAGGATTGTTGATTTCTTGGATAAAAATGAATTTTTTCTCCGAAGCAATTTGGATTTGGTAACAATACAAATACAGAATAAGCGATTTAAGAATAAGCAATAGCAATGATCGAGGACCTTAGGCTTCAACAATATTTAATGACCTAACCAAAGTCTTTGTAAGAGTTGATCATACAATTCTCCAATTAAAACTTTATGGTTGCGGTATTCGTGGAATAATACACAGGTAGCTTTGTGATTATCTAAGTGATCGAGCTCAAGTAGTCCGCGTCAATAATCTACTAATATTAGGGTTGGAAAATCCTCAAGGTTCCGTGTTGGTGCAACACGGCTTAAATACGTTAACGATTAGATTCAAAGCCCATAATTTGGTTTTGAGCGACAAGACTAAAGTTATGCATTCGAGGGATAGACAGAGATCCGAAATACCGATTATCTAAGAGTCCAATTTGTAGCTCTAATGGTTGCTTCACCATAAGTTCGGTTAATGAAATTAGAAATTTGGGAGTTACGATCGATGATAACCCTAACTGGAAGGCGCACATTGAAGGCCTTGAGTCAACAATTCTATTGGTTTTCAGGAAAATGTACATTTTACGATTATACTACAATATTGTAAATTATTATTGTGTTTACTTCGATTTTAAGATCTTAAATTATTGTAGTACTAGCGGAAACCCCCGGCGTGTGCTGCTACGCCTGAAAAATAATTTTGATCTGTACACATAACTAATTTCAATTAACATAAATATCAAATTTAACATTAATATATTATTATTAATAATTCCATTTCAATTCCACAAATAGATAAATAGATAAATGAATTTAAAAAAATTAAGTAATGTGTTCATCGCAACGCTTGGTGATGAACAATATTTTTTGCTTCCGTTTGGAGAGAAAAGAATAGCGCCGATGGTTTACCTACTCTCCGAGCACGCCACGTGCAACTGCTCATGGGAAAAACTTGGAAATTCAAGAAACTGCAAATCGGTTGAAATCAGTGGTATTCTTGGAATCATAACATCCTCGTCTTTGAACTTTCCTGTGATTATCGTTGCTTCAATCACGTTGTTCATCAGCTTCTTAACAGCGAGTCTTCCATTACATAGTTTCGGTTGGTTCAGATTGCGTAACATGATTATCACCGAGCCGATCTTGAGCTGCAAATTTTGCGGCGGCATTCCTGGCAAATCCAATGAATTCAGAAATTCAACTGGATAATTGGCGACTTCATCTGGATTGGTAATTGAATCGATTGACTTAAATGAATGCAATTGGCCGGCGATTTGACTTTGAATTTTTATGTTCAAATCGTCCGACGTTGTGAATTGACAAAAATTAGGTGGAAACGAAATGAGGCCAGCGGAAGCGTCAATCGGAATTTTTCCATTGCCAATGTCTAATAATTGTGTGGAAGCACTTCTGCCGATTCGTCATTTTGTAGCGCGACTCGCATATTCGTTGTTAACTTTAGAGTTTTCACGTATCTCCACAAATTCGATGACTTTAAGCAAGCGTTTATTTCATCAGTAGCTGCTGATCTTGGAATAACTGGCAGTGTTTGCCGAAAATCGCCAGCCATTCATTGTACCTCCATAGAGGTCCAGATTATTGCGCAAATATTTCAACGTTCCATTGAGTGCCTCCAATGCTCGTTTGTGAGCCATCGTACACTCATCCAAATGATTATTTTGCAATTCTGTAGTACTTTCGCCATTGCTGAGTTTTTGGTAATGTTGCACGTTGGTTCATCTATCATTTGCAAATTCAGTGGCAGCCCTGGGGCAGAATGGGCTATTCGTCCTCCTTCTAACAATGTGGCAGCGATTCTCGATGATGCTATGGCCAGCGCTATTTCACCTTATGCGCGAATCTAAGCTAAAGCCAATGAAATTACGAACGTTTTACTATCATCAATGTATTATACGAAGTGTTTAAATTCAATTTTCGTTCCCTTCTTTATTCGTTTTTTTTCGCTCTTTGTAGAAGGAAACAAAAAATATTTTTTTTGTTTCTTTCCCCGGGAACAAAATCGAAAAAAATAAAATATCTCTCCTCGTATAAAACACAGAGAATAGGAGAGAAGAGATATTTTATTTGGTTGAATTTCGTTCCAAGGGAGAGAAACAAAACAAAATATTTTTTTGTTCCCTTTCGCAAAAAGAGATTAAAGAAGGGAACGAACTTTAAATTTAAACACTATACGCGGTTATCTGCTGCTGATTCAAAAGCGCTTCTCGATATGTTGCGCACAACCCACCATTGGCAGTTCGTAGAAATTCAAATGAAGTCGGTCCACGAACATTAAACAATAACAAACGCAGGTAAAAACATTCGCCATTGCTCGGATGAATTGTGTAAATGCGCCCCAATGCATCGATTGAATATACATTCACGTATCCAGGAACAGGCTTTCCCTGTTTCCGACGTTGGAATTATTTTGATAATGCGTTCCATGTAAAATATCTCAGCATCTCAGAGTAAAGCAGTGTTCTTGCAAATGGATCACTTGCGCATGTCGCGAAGAAACTTGTCAGCGTTGTCGCTGGTGGTAAGTCAGCTCCCTGCGCTGCGTTTGCTACTGTAAAATAAACTCGTTATCAATTCTCCAGGTGCACAGCAAAATGGTTCGTGAATGGCGAATGAACAAATTCTCCAAATCGCCTCATTGCTGCTGACATATCTTCCTATTTGATATTGCGAAACTTCATCGTTGGCATCAGGAGATGCAATACAAAACATAGCCATGTTGCTTACTTTTTTGACGTACTGGCAAACATATTTGATTGATTTGATAGAATTGCAGTACTCAATATTGCAATGCGCTTTGAAGGTTATGGAAAGCGGATAACGTTTGGAGCATTTGATTTCGATCACACATGGCGATTCCCGGTTGTGATTTTTACATGGTCCATGAATCATATTCGTCGTCACAACTTCATACAACTCTGGATCTGTTTCCTGATCTGGAATTTCTGCGCAAATAATGGCGTTAATTTCATCCGGTCTTATTTTCTCGACCGTCTACAGAAGAATATGCGTATGAGGCAGCTCTCTTTTCTGGCACTCCACAGAGTACATCCAACATTGCATATCTCCGAAGACATAATACTTCACAATGAAGTCCTTTAGTGTACTTAGTTTCAGCTTGAATACTCGTGCTGTAATGTCGTGACGATCGCTGGATGATTGACCGGGTAATAACAGCTGTGAGAGAATTTTAAAGTCGATTCACAAACGGCAGAGATGTTGATTAATAATAATACATAAAAAAAATATAGTCAAATTGCAAACCTCCTCCTTTCTTGAAGTTGTTTAAAAATAATTAACAACATTGATACGTACCGGATAAAGGATTAATCATCTTGATCAAAAATGATATCCAACATCTCCTCGGCAAAATATCAGCGGGTATTGTAATGAATCATACGAACGATGGGTTTCACTGATACGCTAAAGGTTATTACCATCACGCCGTCGAATAACAATATCGCGAGACTCCAAATTCTCACCAACAACCACAATGGCAACTTCATTCAACGTCGGTGCATTATGAAACGTCTTTCATGTTCGCCTGCTGGTCTTTTGTCTGCTTTGATCACTATTTTGTGATCATCCGAACCCATCATTTCTAGTGCAGTCCTGAACAATGTAACCAATTTATTGTATTTATGTAAGAGTTGTTTTAGTTGAACTACATTAGTTGTGCAATAATCTCTCACTTTTCCGCAAAACTGATGGCACAACGCTGATTAATTTCATCATCAGAATTTCCAAGGAAATAAACCTGAAGGAATTTGTGATCATCATTCACTGTCGGCAACAATGCTCCTGCACGATGGTGGATTTGATATTGATTCTGTAAAATTGAAAACAAATTCTTGATTGAAATGTTGTGAATCAGTGTGTTTGTTATGTGATGTGTGTTGCAGTTGAAAATGAATTTACCTTAAAAGTTGGGCTAAAACCTCGTTCTTCAGTTATATTCGCTCCAAATGATGTCATTTGAAAGGTACCGTTCTATTTTTGGATATTCTGCAAAAAATGCTTCGATTGAGGTTCTTGGCCAGAAAGCAAAGATGCTAGTGCCTCTGGTGGCAGTAATTGTGGTAATTTGACCTTTCCGCTTGCACAACATAATCCTGGCGCTTCATGTCGAAATCTCAAAGCATTGCAATGTTGACAAACAGTGCTTATGCTTCCGAAGTCGACCGATACATCCGCGGCGTATTCGAAGGTTGGATCGTATCTGATCGCTAATCGTTCATGTCGAATTGTTACATTTGGCCGTCTGTTTTGTCTACGTTCCAAATTATTTTGTAAGTTATCTCCAACTAAGCGACTCGAACTCGACTGTATCCATTGTTCCGGGGTCATAATTGATCGCGCTTGAGAAATTCTTATTCGATTCTCTTCTAAGCGCTGCCTACGCTCTTCATCGGTCTCATTGATAACCGAGCGCGTATTTCTCTTGCGTTGCGCGCAAGAGAAAGGACACCAAAATAATCTTTTCAACACACAATATTTATTTATTCGCAAAAAACCCTATAGCGGTTGTTTACTAGTTATGTTATTATAAATTAGTTTTTAGTTTTAATAATCTTTATTTTTGAATTTATATTAGAAGATACATTTTGTTTGAAATTTTTATTACTACAGTAACCCAATAGGTTTTATGATAGTTTTTAAATTTAATTATTCTGAGATTTATATTTTAAGGCCTAGCCATTAAATTTGATGGAAGAACGGATAAGTTCTTCCAGAATTTTTTTTTTTTTTTGATATTTACAACTTAAACCTAGTAACTAAAAACTACTTAATGTACTTAATACTACCAGAGTAGATTAAATTAAACAAACTGCAGTTCAGTCGCCTCATTTGGATTTAATGGCAATGAGCAATACTGTTGAGCATCTCATTTTGAATTGTAAGTAGTTTATTCAGTTTACTTGTCAACAATCTACCAGAGAATTCCGCTATTGTTTCAATACGGGCCATTTCGTGTAAAGAGACATTCGATTTTTGTTTAAAGTCTGGGGATCTCGGCCAACTATCGAAAACAAACCTAAGAGCCTTATTTTGCATCCTCTGAAGCACACCTCTCTCAGTCTTGGTTATCATATCATACCAGGCCGGACAGGCGTAAATAATCAGTGGAAGGATCTATAGTTTATATACCAACACCAACAGCTTAGTTGATGTGTCCAACTCACTGCTACGATTCAGAATTGGGTACAAGACCCTAAATGCCGCTGCTGCGTATCTTCTGATATTTTCAATATGTGTATTGAAATTTAGTCTTTTGGATAGAGTGATACCAAGATATTTGGCTGCATCAACAACCTCAAGAGCTTGCCCATCTATAGTAACTGATTCTGCTTTCTTCAGTTTATTCTCAAAATGAAGGTAGGGGTGAAAATACATCATCTGGGTTTTGGAAGCATTTATTTTCACATTCCATTTTTTAAAATAGGCAGAGAGTGCATCTAGATATTTTTGAATTCGCTTGGAGCATTGAAATTTACTATAACTGGCAGAGAGAACTGTGGTATCATCTGCATAGGCCTGCACTTCAGTAAATGGCAAGTTCAGCCTTGGTAAGTCGTACATGAGAAAAACATATAACAGTTGTAACCGGTACACCGTAAGTTTGCAATAATTCACCACGCGCGGTGATTGGGATCTCTTTGGTTGTTAGGTTGCCCAGCACTGAGACCCAAATGTTTTGAAAAAAAAAAAAACAAACTGATTGTAGGGGAATGGGAGGTGTAATGGTGGAGGTGATGTCAAAATGATGGGATTCGATTTTTGGATTTGCTTGAGAGAAGAAGCAAAAAGTAAAAAAATTATGATCGACAAATATTTTTTTGTTGATTTTAAACTTTGAATATTAAAACAAAAATTTTGGAATTGTGTAAATAGTTATACTAAAATTAAAAAGAATAGTTATGATTTTTTGTTATATTTATAAACAAACCGATAATAATAATTTTATGGTGAAAAGCTTTGGTGAAAATTAATATCTAAGTTTAGAAAAAAAATAACTTTAGTTTAGAAAATTATTATTGTTAAAACGAAATCATTTGGAATTAAAATAAACTAATGTTCATGTATGTTTTGAATTTAATTAAATAGTTTGATTATAATTAAACTTATAATAAAAAAAAAATAAAACAAAACATTTATAATAAATCAATCAAATTAAAGTGTTGAATTTATTGAGTTGGTGATCTTCCACAATTTCCATTCATAAAATTGTGTTGCGGTGGTTTATCGTATGATCATTTTTGTTGTTGCAACAAGTCTTGCAATCAACGTAACAATAGACAGTTATTTGTTTGTGCAGTTCACTATAAGTGCAGTGATTTCTAAATTTGTTGGTGCGAGCGGTGATATTGGAACATTTATCATTAAACTATTTTTGTGTGCTGATTTAACTTGGACAACTTGGTGCTAACATATGCACCAAGTTACAAGGTATGTAAGGAGATTCAAGTATTAAAAAAAAAAAAATTCCTTTAAGTTATTATTGCTACTGACATCTATATTTTCGTTTTGCTTGGTCTTTGTCGGCATTTTCTTGGCGACAATTCAACAAGTTACAAGCTGAATTGGTTTCATCTCCTGGTATCAACCGGTTTAAAAAGACAGTTACATCAAGTGCCGCTGAGATATTGGATTGTTCGAGCACACTGAAGAATACGGTTTCTTTTCACGAAAAATACCATAGACGTATTTAAGATAAATTCATCCGTAACGGACACCGGATATTTACAAGCACATTTAAGCGGGAGATTGACGCGCTTCAAATAAAATTGATTTGAGGTATATTGGATCAACTAATGGTTTTAAGCGGGTATTCAAACTACATTTTATTTTTAATTCACCATTATATTTATATATTTTTTTATTAGGTATTTATTGTACATACATATTTGGCTATCACAATTTTTCTAACAGTTAGTCTAGACTTGTCAAATAACATCACCTCCATTATTATAATTTTGGGGTCTAATATAGTTTCATGCTGGTACGTCTAATAATTAAGATGTCTTGCTAAATATTTCTGAAGTCCTCTAACAACTTGTCCACAGCCTCATCTGTTCCTTAGTCAAGCATAATCAGTTAGATAGCAGCATTACTAGCTTTCTCTTAGCCCAGCTAAGAACCTCCCCAGTCACTGCACGCTAGCCGGCTGAAAAAGCTGCTCTGGGGTAACTAAGAGGAAGTCTGCAGCAGGGATATGTTCAGGTTCCTAAAAACTTGTGACTATCCTTGTTACACAGTGGTCGCAATACAGTGCACGCCAGAAGCAATATTTTTAATTTCTGAATTGTTGCTGTTGTTGATGCAGACAAAGAACTTTCTCTTAGCTAAGTATGATTCAACTAACGATATTAGAAGCGGTTCAACACCACATCTGATCATTTTACATAAAAGTCCGTCGTGCCACACTGAGTCAAACGCTTTTTGAATGTCGAGGAACACAACAGCCGATACCTTGCGTCTTAACTTCGCATGTTTCAAATGATTCAATAGCCGCATTATAGCGTCCGTCGTTGATCTTTGTTGAACAAAACCGAACTGTTCATTTGGAATAAGGTGTTAAATAGATTCCCAAAGCCTTTGAACTATATTTCTTTCGATAAGCGTTCCAAGTCCACTCAGCAAGCTGATCAGCCTAGTGTCTTCAGGAGTTCCTGGTTTGCCCGGTTTTGGTATTGCCACAATTTTTGTTAACTTCCAGTTGGTTGGGAAATAGGCAAAAGAGAAAATGGCGTTCATAATTATCATCAGTTGAGTGATACCAGATAGTGGGAGATTTCTAATGGCTTTGTTTGAGACATTGTCAACTCCTGGAGATTTTTTATTTTTTAGTCTACGAATTATGCTTAGTATTTCACTAGTGTTTGTGTGGAACCTACTTGATTCGTAAGGAAATTTCTGAGCTAGGTTAAATTCTTTCACCTCATTAGATACAGATGGGTCAGCAGTATGAGAATCCCCACTGAAGGTCGACTCGTAGTGTTGTGCTATCTTCTCTGAGACAATTTTGGGGTCAATTATAGGACCGTCTTGATCCTCCAGAACTAGGCCCGTACAACGGGAGGGTCTTACTGACCTAATGTACCTATACAAATTATCCTTATCAGGACCCATACCTCTGAGCTTCCTACGTATCAGATCCAGACGGTGCTGGACAATTGCCTCGTGTATGAGCTTAGTAGTTCGATTGATAAGAGTGGAACTGAATAGATTTGGAAAGTAGCGATGATACATATACTACGATACATATTCCTCAGTTTGATCAGTTGTTTGATACTGTCAGGTAGTTGCTTGGACTTTGGCTCGATGATTGGTATAAATCAGTCAGTGGCCTCATTAATCAGATTAGTAAATACTGAAACCCTCTGGTCGATTTCCTCTACAGATTTTATTGGTTGACTATTCAGAGGAGTTAGCCGGGAGTGCAAATAATGCGTGAAGGAATACCAATCAGCATTCCAGAAATCTCTAACAGTATTGCCTTCTGTATGTTGGTGTATGTTCTGTGAGTTGAACCGGTCGGTGATGTTGTAAACAACCGGAAGGTGATCCAAACAGAATTCATCTAGAACTTCTATGCTGTATTCAACAAAGACTTCCTTTGTGATCATCATGTCCAGAACAGCATCACCTCTAGTGCTGTCAGTGGGGTAGCAAATTTGGACATTGTTCGTTTCACAGAAATCAAACAACTTTTTGCCATTCTCATTTCCTGGCGGACAATTCCAGAGGACATGGAGAGCATTGAAATCCCCACAGATAATAACACGACTATGGGGATGTAAGAAGTTGATTAATTCCGAAGGTATAAGTTTTCGAACGTAAATGGATACCAGTAGAATAGAGTTCTGTCCTTCCCCTATGAGAAGCGAGGTTGCTATGAAGTTTTCCCGAACAAAGGCCTTAGGGGAGGCATGTCTAGTAAGCTTTCGGACAAGAATTGCAGTACCTCCAGAGTTTCTAATTTTGGAATTTGTTCTATATACATGATAATTATCAAAAAATAGTGTGTGCTTATTAGACAGCTTGGTCTCACTCAAACATACGATGTCAGGATTGTGCCTTAGTAGAAGAAGGGCGAGCTCTTGACGCCGAGCTAGGTTAACTAGACTATTGCAATTAATATCAATTACCTTCATTTTAAGAACTGTACTATGAAATTAAGGTACATTGCCTTCTGTGTCGCAGTGTCCTTAATGGAGTTTAGTTTTGACATAAAGTTTGAGACATTGCTTGCCAGTGAACTAAAATCCATCCCAAACAGCTGCTGCGACTTCGCTAGAAAATCACCCAGTGAATTATTGACGTCAAACTGACTAGTCGGTTGGAAACTACTGCTTTTATCCGGCCAAGTGGCAGAGGGCTTTGGCTTCAGAAAGTCAGCAAACGAGACTCCCTTTTTAATAAAATTTGAGTTAAAATGTTTAACTCCCGAGTTAATATTTGAGCTGTTTGAACTGAGTTTGTTTAACTTACCCAGCTGGTTCTGTCTCACTGGACAGTCTGAGAAACTCGCCACGTGTTCACCTCCGCAGTTGGCGCACTTCAGTGGAACATCAAGTCCGGTATTTCTGGGGCATTCCCCCGGTGCATGAGAATTAGCTCATTTTACGCACCTATAGTTCATGTAGCAGCCGGCAGCTACGTGCCCAAATGCTTGACATTTCCGACATTGAGAAACATGGATTTTTCTCTTTCCTTCTTTCCCAGCTTACTTTGTATCCACAGCAACCATTTATCAAGTTGATGTCTGTATATTTTGTATCATGATCGAATGATACAGTGAAGAATGGCAGCTTCACAAGCTTCTCCACCCCTTTGTCATCCTTTATGATCTTACTCATCGGATATACGTTTTTTATTTTGACTCCTTTTGCAGCGATGTCATTTTTTATTTCATCTGGTGTCGTTTCTTGATATATTCCTTTGACTACCATCACCTTGGGTCGATGTGTTTTTTGGGTTTATGTAAAGAATTTAAGATCCGCTTTCTTGAGCTCATTAACCAGGCTCGTGTGGATCTCCAGGTTGGGTGCATATATAGATGTGCTTGTTGGATATGCGCGACGCAATGTGCCTTTGTATTGGTTTGTTATATCCCTCAATATGTTAATTTTTTCATAATTGAATCCCTTCATTATGATGGGCGGTGGTTTGCTAGCTTTTGGTTCAGGTCTAGTTTCATGAGTATTCTCCGCAGGCACAACCGTGCTGCGGTGGCAAAATTTGCCACCTGCTTCCGTTTTTGGAAAATTGAAGAGTTGCTCCTCTTCCATCCCATTCTCTGAGTCAGATGAAGAGTAATCTGAATTGTTGCTTGATATTTTTTTAACTTGTCGTGCAATATCCTCGTCCGGAGTACTGAAATCATTATCTGTATTGTGCTGCCTTTTACGACTGGTCCCACTATTTAAGTTGTTTGTGTTATCACTCATATTACTTTGTTTAGCCACTGAGCTTGAATTATTATTTGATGGCTTTTCGTCACTTGTTGGACAGTTCCTGCTAGCGTCCAATGACGCGTTTGCAGTGAAGATTGGATTGGATTTGTTTATTGACTATTTTATTCACTGATTTCATAAAAAAGTTTATTTGCCTTCGTCAAAAGGTGGCGCACCACCTGATTTTTTTTTTAGGCATATTTGCCTTTTGCAGTATTCTGCGTGCTTCAGGCAGCAATTTTGATTTTTTCAGTTTAATGTTTATTAGTTTAATCACTAATATTCACTTCAACACATTTATTGTTCAGTTTATTAGTACTACTATTATGACATTCTTATTTTGTATTAGTATTATTCTTTCTATTTTCTTCTTTTGAATATTTCACTGGTTTGGTTTTTTTATTTATTTTTTTTCAGGAAAAATTTAAACAAACGACCTGCGACGTGAAAGTCTAGGGATACTATGTTATGTTATTATAAATAAGGCATTCGTGCTTTATATACTTTTTTTCAAAACACAAAGCATGCTCTATCAAAAGAAAAGAAAAAATTTCAACTTGTTAGAAATTACATAGAAGTCTAACACCCTTATTCCCTTAGTCGTCTAGCGTCTAGCGTCGTACTCGTACTTCAGCTTAAAATTGGTATTCTTCAAGTCGATCGAAGTGACATGACACGACAAATGTCATAAACCAGAATCCATTAGGCAACACTAATAATTTACTATTATTTGACGGAATTCTGACATTTAAAAATCAAGAAAATGTCAAATGTGTTGTTAAAAAATTCAAATATGTTAGAAATAAGTATTTCTTAATTTTTTGTGATATTATTGAGATAATAAAAAATAGGGAAGGCTTTTTGATTCCTTGGCTTATTTGAATATGTGTATGACATAATGCCCATTTGGCAGAAATATAAATTTTATTTTTCACATGCAATGTAATATTATTAATAATTACAATATTTATAAATTATGTAAATGTGTAATATATTTAATAACTCGCTAAAAATAGTCAAAATATAATTTAAACTTGAAAAGCTATCGTTTTTTGCCTTCATCCATTTTGTGTCGCTTGAAAATTTCAGGCGATGAAATTGTCATTCCAAGTGACATGAAACTTTTGAAATGACTAAGGGAATACCAATTCAAGAGACGTTTGTCACTTCAAATAACGACTGTCACTCCAATCGACTAAGGGAATACCAAAAATTGGTTGTCGGTACAAACGACAAGTGACACGACTAAGGGAATAAGGGCCTAAATCTAAATTCCATAGTTGGTACCATCCAAATTTTCATCCAAATTTTTTGACTTTTTCTTTCATACAAACCTTGTCCTGACAATTACGAATACAACAAAAAAAAATCAGCCAATTCGGTCGGGCCGTTCTCAAGTGATGCTCCGTCATACATGTGGCAATTGATTATAGATTATTGAACGAAAACCTACCGCGAATTATGAATATAGATTTTTAAAAAGCAAACAAACGATAGACTCAAACAAGTCACTCCTATTTACATAATATAATATTGCGAAAACTTTTGAGACAATGACGGACGACTTCTTCATGTCTTGTCTAATCTGCATGACAAATATTTATTTTGTTTAATCATAAATCTTACACTTTAACACAAAACCAAACCAAACTGTTTGCGGTATACTCATAGCTGTGGCGCTATTATATAACACCATAAATAGAAATATTTAAGATAAATATGCTTAAAACATCTGTGTGCTAATACATATGTAATATTAAAAATCTTTCACTCTAATTTCAGTAAAGCGGCAGAAGACCTAGACACATAAATTACGACATATAAAATAAAAACAAAACATTCCTCCTAAAACATAAATCGATTACTCAAATAAACTGTTTAGTGTTTTACTATCGCGTATGGTTTTCTCGTTTTTCTTCGCTTACTCCATATTATCACATTTTATGTGAAGTAGTTGAAGAGATAAAGCGTGGTATTCCTATAGGTCGAATTCCTAAACGTAATTTATATTTGTATTGTACGTATAATGGGGAAATTGTTATTATTATTTAAATTGAAAATTCCATGTTTGACGATTTGAGATTTGTACATGGAAAATGTCACAAAAATTCTTTCCATAGAAAATATTCTTTCTACGAGTAAAATTTAACCATAGAGGAAATATTAAATGTTTAATTGAAGTTCATCTTACTACAAAAAAAAAAAATTCTTCGAAACCACATTACTCTTTGGGAGGTCTTATATGATGCTTTTGGTTTATTACAGTAATTAAAAAATGTATTTACCCTTTCTTGGTGTTTCGCCCGCTTTATCTTTTAATTGGTTATTTATTTTACTGGTTTAGCTTTAGGATAGGTCTTCATACTTTTAATTTTTTATTTCTAGTTACACATTTATAGACAAAACCAAAACCCAATTTCCTTACGCGTATACACAAAAAAACCTACTACATATATAATTAAGTTCCTTCTCAAGTAATGAATCAGCAATGGAGGTTTGTTTTTTAGGATCCTTTTTCCGTTTTTGTTTTTGCCATTTTTTTTTTTTTTTTTTTTGCGTTTTGTATAGAGGGTAATAAATTTTATTGTGGTTTATTTCACTTGAGTATTTATGTTTTTCGTTTTTTTTTTGTGCTTTTAATACATACTATACATATTACATTACCGGATTATTTTTGTTTGCCCAAAACAAAAACCGAATGAGAATTGGGTCGATTCGTAATATAGATATCCGCACGTTATATCCAAAAACAATAAAATACCATAAACAAACGACGATAAAGCTGTTTGAATTTATTTGTGAATGTGTGGTTATCGAAACGCTTATCTATGTGTTTTGAAAGTTTAATTTATTTATCGGGTGTTTAGTGTGCTTTAGATTTAGTTGTGAATATGTATATTGGGTTCGAGGTTTTATCGTGCAAGTTTAAATTTGCAATTAGATAATATTAAAATTGATGCGACCTAATCGGTGAAACACCACCTTCGATACCAACTATTATGCATAATTTCTGTTATCTCTCTATTGGTTATTGAGCGCACTACTTCTTATCATTGTTATTTAATAGTATTTCTATTTAATATTGATTTATTACTCAAAGCCTGTAAAAACCAATGGCTGTAATTTTGTATAAGGTATTGATCGCTGGCCAAAATCCAGCCCTATTATTCAGTATTCTCAAGTTGAAGAGCAAAAGTTTTATTTTTTTTAAATTGAACGTTAAATTCAACAATAAACATAATAACTTAACATCTATTACAATATTTTCATAATACTACAGTATTAAATAAAAAGTGTGAGAATCTTGAATAAAATTACAAAATAATCAAAATAACAACACATCAAATCAAACTGAAATGGAGCGGAATGGTAAATTTTAATATTTATGCACACACAAATATGGCGAGGTTGTGACGACTTAGAATCCGTCCAGCTCAAATTCTTCGGTTTTAAAAACTACTTAATTTTGGTATTTGATTAACCGAAATTGATGCTTAAATACATTATAATTGGTTCTCATATTGTCCGATGTGAAATCAATAGAAATGAGCTGAAACACGCAAGAGATTTCCGAAGACTGCATCGTATTTCTTGAGATCATTTTAATATTTTAAGTTTTTCTGGAATATTCAATTTTTTTGTGTTTATCCGGGTTATTCTAGAATTCTGTAAATATACGAGATTTTGGAAGATTTTCCGCGTTTCTTCGAATTTTTTTTTTTCGCTGGCACTTCATCCTATAGACGGATTTGGCCACTTCATGATGAAGTTTTGTAATCATTGTTTCAACAGATAATTAGTGATTAATTCATTGATCCTACATTAACCAGCCGGGAATCGAACCCAGGACCCCCAGAGCTTTAAGCAAGCATGCTAACAACAGTGCCCACTGTGGCGGCCAATTTTTTTTTTCGAAATTTGCAAGGAGTTTATTTACACCTTGTTACAGAATAATTAGTGATTTTTTAAGCTTTCTTAAATTTACATAGCATTGAGTTAAGATAAGTGTGATTAAAGAATGCTGAGTTATATACAGATTACATTTTTCATTTTGAATTACTCTATATTGCGAATTTGAACGACAAACATCCGTTGTAGATTTTTCGATCAATAATATCAATAAATTTATCAAAAACAAGCCAATCAATATTTAAGTTAGGTATTAAGTGTTTTTCTACGGCTCTGCAATAGATGAATTAATAACGGCATACTTTTGCAGTTGCTGTAAGAAATCAAAATCATTCTTGAGATGCTGACACTGTACATAAATATGCAAAACGGTTTTAGATTTTTCTTTTCAATATCTGAAAATATGGATACATAACTATTTAGATTATTTTAGCGTTTAGGAACTTTTGGCTAATAAAACTTATAATTTCCCTTCCCAATCGTTTAAATATACAAGAGTTCCGATGTAACGTACGATCAAAGGACGGAAGCTTTCGTACGTTATATCAAAGGGTACGTTATAACAAACAAAAAAAAACCTACATATGTTTATTTCAAACTACATAGGTATATGTATGTATTTATTTAATAAATGAGAATACCTATAAATTTAGAAAAAATGTATGTACAACACACGCACGA
This sequence comes from Tipula helvola, assembly GCA_963556165.1. Lineage (NCBI taxonomy): Eukaryota > Metazoa > Arthropoda > Insecta > Diptera > Tipulidae > Tipula > Tipula helvola. The sequence goes on along the minus strand of OY744482.1, from coordinate 296,058,299 downwards.
CAATTAATAAATTCAAGAAAGGAAATTACACATATTTTCTTATTATCAAAAATTAAATACTTAATTCAAACGTAATTTTAAGCCTGTCTTATGTAAAACCAATGTGTTTAAGTATGAACATAACTGCAACTCTTCTTCAGAATTGTTCTGACACATTACGAATTTCTTACAAATTATTAAGGCCTTTTCAAATTCTTGGAAAGTTGGCGAGGGCTCGGCTTCTCCATCACTTTCATCCGACAGTTCAAGTTGGACATTTCCGTTTCCATTGTCATTAACCGAATCCACAATATCCGCATCGCTGATCTGTGCTGCAACAGGCAAATTATTGTCTATATCAACATAATCATTGAACGGCGTGCCGAAGGAAATGGATGAATTACTCCATTCTAAAGTGATATCGTCAACGATATCAATATCATCATCGGTATTACTAGTATTAGGTTCCAAGATTTTCGAAAACAGTTTGCAATTGTGTTAACTGTAACTAAAGCCGATGCTTTCTTTGTAAAATTTACTGCATCGAGTAGCGAGATTTTATTTTCGTCATGATTTTCCATATTTTGAATCATTTTTCTTACCAGAACTGTACGATACCAAACTTTAAAATTCCGGATAATCCCTTGGTCCATCGGCGGACCAATTGAGGTGACATTAGTCGGCATGTTTTCAATAGTTACAGATTTTAAGCCGGGAAACGGAATATGTGCAGGGCAATTGTCAATAACAAGCAAAATTTTTCGATTTTGGAATGAAAATTTTTGGTCGAGTTTTCGAATATAAACTTCCCATTCTGCACCATTCCTCCAGGCATGTTTAATTGCTTTATACAATACTGGCAAGGTTGTTATATTTTTAAAACAACGGGGCTTAGAACTCTTCCCAATAACCAATACTGGTAACTTTTCAGTTCCATTTAAGTTTGCTCCTAAGAGGACTGTGATGCGTTCTTTGCTTAATTTTCCGCCCGCACAATCATCGTTTTTAGGCACATTGTTCGATTTGGCATTAGCTAAAAAAATAATCCTGTCTCGCCACAGTTAAAGATGTCCTAATCTTTGAATTTTCTTCGGAATCCGGGAAGTTTGTCTTCAATCCAGTTTGATAGCTTGCTAACGTCGGCCGATGATTTTTCACCTACCTCAAACCACCCATCGCTTACCTTAAAGTTGCGAATTTTCATTTTTTCTGCAAACTGTTTAGCCTTTTCTTTGAGCAAGGTCCGGCTAATATTTATGTTATTCTGTCTGTGAACAGATAGCCATTTGATGAGGACTTTTTCGAGGTCTTCGTATTTTCCTTTCCGCATTTTCATTCGCGATCTTACAAAAGATGAATTTTCCATTGAATTACGGTTTTTAACGATATCTCCGACTGATTGTTTACTGCATCCAACCATTTGAGCAACATCACTGTAAATTTTTAATTTCGTCTCAATAGAAATGGCATTTCTTTTAGATTGATTTTCTACGTTTGGCATTTCGCTGAAATTAGTCAAATAATTTAACTCAATGCTAACCTCAAAGTTTGTTACTGTGTGAAAAATAATCTAACCAATTTTAATTACAGTTTAATTTTATTTTTAATCGTCAACAATTTTATTGTACCTTATTTTTCAACAGACACGCACTTATTGAAACATTTATTGACTTTACTAACAAAAGTCCCATTAGTTTTTGAAAAGATTATCTATCCTTAGTCGGAACAAAAGTTTTCAATCTCACCCAAATAAAGTAACGTGCGATTATAGCATAACTTCTCTTTCTTATTGCATAAATTTTAGTGATATTTTAGATCATGGTACGTTATTTCCAGAGAATATTACTATAGGTAAATCAGTTCAGGGAGAAATCTATTCGTACGTTATATCCTTATAACGACGATCATTATTTCGAAAGAGAATTTAATGAAAATTTGTCTGTAACTGCAGGATTTTGTGTATTGGTACGTTATAAAGTGGGCGTCCGTTATATAGTGTGTACTTTATAACGTTATAAATTTGATTCTACTGTAGATACATTTGGCTCAGAAGATGATTTTTTCCATTGTTAAGGAAAATACAGCGTCAACAATCCACTCTTTATGAGGTGGCAAACTGGCAAGGTTAGCAAATCAAAAAAATATTAATTTTTAATTAAAATAAAGTACCGATTTCTTACTTGATTGGCAATTGGGTCCCTTGTCACAGTCCCGCTCTAGGAATAGCTTCTTCAGGTCAAAAAAGGCTATTAATATCAAGTACAAGAGTATGAGCAGCTATCGATGCATTTTTATTACTAATTTTGCTAAAATCTTATACATGATAGAGAAGTGATAGTGATGCAGTTTTTTGAAGAAATAGAATTTTAAGATTATACCAAATAAGAAAATATTAATGATGTTCTTATATTTTGCTGTTTTTTTATATTATTAGAATGATTAGAACTTTCAGGGGAACTATCTGAATTACTAATTGATTTTGAAGAACTTGTTGATAACTCTAAATGTAATATTCCATTAATTAATTGACTGTATATTAAAAAAAAAACGTTAATTATTTTACTGACAACTTCTTTTAAAAAGGTAAATAAATAGTAGAGAGAGAAAATAAATACAATTTAAAATTTAAGTGGAACTCAATTGAAATAATAAATTATTTCTATTTGTGGAATCCTATTAAAATAAACAGTTAAATAAACATAAAAAACTATTGATATAAATACATAGGCATAAATTTTGAAATTGTTACTGCAATAAAATAAAATTGCGATTATAAAATAATGTTTCAAACCTCTGATTTAACAGGAAACCAACCTTAATTTTACTGTTTCATTTTCGCCATATCTTAACACATTTTTCAAATACTTTATGTATTCATATGCAGAGATGATTCGAAATCAACCAGTGAATTTATTTATTCTTGTTTAAAAATAATTACAGTTTAGAAATTAGTTCTAATATTTGCTTAAAATATAATATTAAATTAAATTTGGTTGTGGTTGTATGTAAGTGTAATTCAACACTGAAAAAAATAATTCAATGAATCCATTTCATTAAATTTTTCGGAAGAAAAATTCTTTGAGCCAATGAATTTATTAACTGGTCACATTAATTCTAAAATAATCACGATTATAAATTAATAACCGGGTTGTCAATTCAATTAATAGACATTTATTGACGGATTTCTCTAGGATATCCTGAAATCTAGGGAAGTTAATAAAAGTTTTAACAACTTTATAAACTAAGTTAATAAGGAAAAACTAGTAAAAACCAGTTTATTTCACTTGAGAAATGATTAATAGATTAAATATACGTATTATATGATTTTCAGAAAGAATCATTCGTTGAATCGATAAAGTATTTATTGTTTTAATATTGCACTTATTTAGTCTTGATTGCGAATTAACACTTTATTATGCTAGAACATATTATTTCTTAAATTATATAAAAATTTCATTCAGCCAAAAATAAAAACGAATTATCTGAACTGATTTGTATATAAAATGTCCAAATAAATTGTCTGGTGGTAATGGTGTTCTTGACCGAAATTCAGAGTTAGAATTGGAATGAGATTTTAACCTAATTTCGAACTTGTACTTAATAATTCCGTAAATAAATGTTTCATTATCGTACCACACCACTCTAGAATTATAATATATTGCTTGAATCAGTTTTTTGTTTGCGTCTCATGAATTTGTCTTGCGTCAGTATTTTACAGATGCAATTCAACGAATGGACGGCTAGACTGTTTTCATTCTAGTTTCCAATATTCAAAAATTTGATTTCGTTTTGTGATTGCAAGAAAGGAAAATTGAAATAAAAAGTTGTTCATGTGAAAAAGTTAACCTACAAAATGTTAATATCCAATTATCCAGATACATAGATATATAATGTATATACACAGACTTAATTATTCAGGTAAGCGAAAAATTGTTACAGTGTTATATTTAAAGTGCTTGAAATAAAATATAAATACATATGTTTCCTGATCTTAGAAAGGAAAAATCGGCGTGTATAATAATGCCGTACTAAACATGTTTTAATTAATTACGGAAAATGCGTTTTGAATCAATGTTAAAGTTTTGAAATTAGTGTATTTTAAGCAAAAATGAAAACTATTTTCCTTGTTATGCGTTTCTCCCGTTTTTATTATTTTTGTTTAACTCTAATGAAACGTTTATTATTAGCTATCAATTGGCATCAATATTAAATTTAGCCAAAAATATAGTTAGGTAAAATATATTTGCCGCCCCGGTGGCACAGTGGTTAGCATACTTGCTTTACGCTCTGGAGGTCCCGGGTTCGATTCCCGGCGGGTGATGAAAAAATCACGGCTGGTTAATAAGGGTAGGATCAATGAATTAATCACTCATTATCCATTAACAAAAATGATTATGAAACTTCAAAAAATGAAGCGGCCAAATCCCTCTATGGGATGTAGCGCCAGCGAAAAAAAAAAAAAAATATATATTTAGCACGGAAGTAAATGGTTGTCTGAATAAACTTTCATTTTTCATGGCGGTAGAAATAAATATTTTGAATTTTATTATATTTTATATAAATTTGAATTTGCCCGCATTATGCAAGCTTGCCATTACACATAGACAGCACCGCTGCAGTATTTGGGAAATATCCATTCTACAAACAGATTTCGGGATATCGTTTGTAAGTTTTTAAATTTGCAGAAGTATTAAAATAATAATAAACAAAATGTTTCTTTATTTCCAGATTGACATGGATTTGAAGGTCCTATTTGCAGAAACTAGTGAGATTTTGCTAAAATGCCGGAATGTAAAATGTCTCTTAAAAAATTTCTATCAGAACCAGGAAACGAAAAAGATAGGGGTATTGTTCCATGTTTACGCAAATTGAGGGAGAATGATATTTCGAAAAGTAAGTGAAACATTACACTAAAATTTAACTTTACTTATGTCGAGTGTATTGGGACAAAAGAACTGGTGTAAATAAGAACCGGAACTTAGTAGAAATTGATTTAGTGCAGTTTTTTTTTATTTACGTCAGTTTTTTTGGTCCTAAACTCGACATAAATATATTAATAACATTAACATAATGTGATGTTTAATTATATATTTACAGATAATTTGGACTCGTTGTCGTTATTGCTATGGGCATTACATGGCTATTTAGTGTCAACAAAAAAGATGATAACAAACTCCAACACAGGCCAGAATGCGGTTACAAAATTTACTACTAAATACTAGTAAGAGCGTTCTTTATATATAGGGAAGACGACCAAGAGATTGAAGATCATCTCCGATTTTTAAGTGCTAAACAAGCGCCTATTCAGCCTATAATTTTGGCTGTGGGAAATACCGCTGAAGAAATTAGTGAGACTTTGGGTATATTTCGATGGTGTTCGATTCGAATTCAATAATATTTTGCGGCCAACGGACATATGCTTCAAAATACTCCATATTTTCAATTAGGAGTATCCTATCTACAGGAACTATTTAATGGCATAAAAATAGCTAATATTGAAAATACGAATGTTAATGTTTTATTGAACGAAATTAGCAACGAAATTTAAATTATGTAGTTACTTATTGTAATTTAAAATTATATAAGTGTTGAATTTTAGAAAATGTAAGTTGGTATTTTTGTTGGTTGTTAGTATTTTTAATTTTATTATAAAGTTTTATTTTATCTAAATTTTATTATTTAATATTTAAATATTAAAGATTCAATTCAATTTATCTTTATTTAAAAATTTTTTAACATTGAATGACATTAGTACCTAGGTTTATATTATCCTTAAGTGTTTAATTTTACAACATTAACTTATTGTTTAATTTCTTATTTTTGGTTTATGTTGTTATTTTGTGAATTCCTTTATTGGATATTTTTTATGAAAATCATTAATTAATAAGAGAAAATCTCGTTGAAAATAAAAAAAATGTATGTTGAACATTAAAGCAAGCGTTTTAAACATTACCCTTAAAACCATAATATCCCATATATATATATATATATATATATATATATATATATATATATATATATATATATATATATATATATATATATATATATATATATATATATATGTATAAATATGAACCCTCTCCCCCCAATCATTGTTGAGACAGTTTTCATTAATTTATTCGTTGATTTAAACCCAAAGTTCCTACATCGTGAAATGAGGTTAGCAATCCAATATTATCTATTACATTGTGCCAATGAATTAGTTATTTAAATTAATAAATATAGGTGTTGTATCGTCATTTTGTTTCATAAATATTAGTAAGATTAATTAATTAATTCATCAATAATATAAACCATAGCATAACATTTAGTGAAACTTCTATTAAATTAGTACATTGATTCAATAAAAAGTTGCAAGGTCACCCAAATTGGTTACAAAATGATAATTTTGTGTTGCGTTGTATCATAGTATAAACACATATAGTACTACCATCATACGAAAAAAATGTTTCACCGGTGAAGTTCCAGACGTCGCGTCGATCGCTAGTAAACACTTAGGATAAAACGCTAGTAGTCGCCTAAATATATGCAAGAGCAACCAATTAATACAATAGAAACAAAACCACACAATACTTAATAGACATTTAATATACGTACGCGTAATACTGTGTATACAAAATACACCAATACTACTAATTTAGATTAGCGAGGTAGTCGTCATTCACAATTTCGAAAAAAAAATCAACAAAACCGCAATACGCATAGCAAAATAAAAATACATTCATAATGAAGGATGAATGAAACAATAATATATTGCCAATGTCATTAGGTCATTACATTATTGTAAAAACCGGTTTTGAAGATTATTTTTGACTGCATTATGTGTTAATTGGATGAGAAAAATTTAAGATTAAGGCGTACAACACATCGAGCGCGAACTGCGAATTGCGAATAAATTCCACAATGCGATATTCGTAAATAAGCGCGCATAGAGCATGGCGCGAATTAAATAAACGTCAAATATAAAAAATCTTCCGAAACTTGACGTTTATTAAATTTGCGCCGCGCTCTATGTGCGTCTATTTACGAATATCGCATTGTGGAATTTATTCGCAATTCGCAGTTCGCGCTCGATGTGTTGTACGCCATATAAAATCAATGCTTTTTTTTTATTTAGCGGTTCAGTCGGTTTATCAGCCTAATTGGCGATTGGCATGTCTCTGATTTTTGATTGTCCCTTAGGTCCAAATGTAGAAAGTTTAAATATCCATAGCAGTTTAATAGCATTTTCGAATAAAATTCAGGCCGATTAGGAATGAACTTGGTTATTTATTAACCGATTATGATGAAACTAGAAGAAAAAATCCCGTAATACGGGCGTAAATATTACTTCTTTAATTTCCACTAATGTAAATTTGGACATTTAGGCTTAAATATTTATGAACTAAAATTCACTCGAATTGAATAATATTATTCGGTAAATTGCATCCTCAATATGTTTAGAATTAATGATTGAAAAATCGTAGAAGAAAATCTCTCTACATTTTCAGGTAGGATGAGAAAAGAAAACCACCATTTTTCACTACTTATACAATCAAACAATAAAATGTTTCTGTATACAGAAAAAAACTAAAAAAAATCTGCTTTGATTTTTGTGCAAACACTGCACTTTAAGATGACAATCGCCGTATATATTGTAGTAATTGGGCATGCACGATGGAATATGGGCAATTAGGAAGGAACATGAAAATTTCTTAACAGATTATGATGAAATTCGGCATGTACGACGAAAATGAGATTCTAAGATGAGTTTTAGATGAAGTTCTGGAATATGGCCAATTTGGAAGGAACTTGACCGTTTCCTAACCTATTATGATGAAATTCAGCATGCACGATGGAAACGGGATTCTAAAATGTTTTTTACATACAGTTTTGGACAATGGCCATTTAGGAAGGAACATGGTGATTTTAGTTTCTGGTGTATTTCCAAGTAAAATGAAAACTGGCATTCTTATTCCTTTATTCAAAAAAAGTTCTCGTTTTAGTGTTTCAAATTATCGACCAATTTCCTAACTTTCTAGTTTTCAAAAATATTTTCAAAAATATAATCACGAATTATAGCATTTCTTTAAAAAATATTCTTTTTAGCAACAGACAATAACAGTACGGATATCAGTATAATATTGGAACAGAGGATGCTCTTATAGATTTTTTGCACACTATTTAAGATGGTTTGAATAGTGGTAAGAAGGTTACTGGGTTGTTTTTGGATATTACAAAGACTTTTGATACCTTATCATACAAAGCATTACTGTTAAAGTTGAAGCACGCTGGGTTTGGAGGTACTCCCTATGCCCTGCTTGAGTCATGTTTATCTGACCGCACTCGGTGTGTTCAGGTTCACGACGTATTTAGTAACTATTTAACAATTGATAGATAAATATATTTAACAAGTATTCAAAAATCAGCTGTAAGAAGTATTAATTTTAAAAATTCGCGTCACCATAGTTTCGAATTATTCAGAATATCTCATATTTTGAATCTGCGAAATCTGTATACACATTTATAAAATTTTAAAATTGTTTACAAAAGAGGCGGTTACACAAAAAAGAAACTAATTAAAAATGTAACTCTACCTAACAGTGAGCCGTGTCACGTGCCTTTTACAAAGATTGAGGCTTGTAGAAGATTTTTTCGTTTATTGGTCCTTATTTATATTTAGTTCACTTTTTTAAGCTTTATGTTATAATAAAATAATTTTATTTGGTTTTTTGCTTCATATTTAATTTTTTATTAATTATTTAATAAAAACCCGACGTTTCGACGGTACATTCTGTCATTCTCAGGGGCACAATTTTTTAAACTGTGAAAGTGTTTTTGATTGAATCGCCAACTATAGAGTTCTAGATGAAATTCTGGAATATGGCCTATTAAGAAGGAACTTGACCGTTTGTTAACCGATTATGATGAAATTCAGCATACACGATGGAAATGGTATTCGAAAATGATTTTTTCTCAAAGTTCTGGAAACTGGCTATAAGGAAATTGGCCGTATTCCAGAACTTCACCTAATCACTAAAGAAACGGCTAAGTTCCTTATCTTGATCGGTTGTATTCCAGGTTGTCATATAAAACTCACCTTAGAATCCAATATCCATCATATGCATCCTGAATTTCATCATAATCGTTTAAGAAATCACCAAGTTCCTTCCTAATGGCCATTTTCCATAACTTCAACTAAAACTCATCTTATAACCCCATTTCCGTCGTGCATGCCGAATTTCACCATAATATGTTAAGAACTGTTCATGTTCCTTCCTAATAAGCCATTTTTCAGAACGTTACCTATGCAAAATTATTTTATAACCCCATTTCTATAGTGCAGGCTGAATTTGATAATAACCGGTTAAGAAACGCCTAAGTTCCTTCATAATTGGCCATATTCCAGAAATCATATAAAACCAGTTTTAGAAACCCATTTCCATCTTGCATCCTGAATTTCATCATAATTGGTTAAGTAATAACCAAGTTCATTCCTAATCGGCCTGAATTTGACTTGAAAATGCTATTGATGGATAAACTTGTATACGGGATATTTAAACTTTCTACATTCAGGTGTAAGGGAAATCGGAAATCAGAGTTGGACAATCCCTAATTAGTAATATATTATTCCTGTGCCGTTATGTAGTTAAACCAGTATATATGTATAAAAAAGTCGAAAACCAGGAAATCCCGGTCATACTTTTGATACAGAAATCGAGATCCCAGAATTTCACTTGAGAATTCCTCAATTTCCTATGTGGATTTTATTTAAAGACAACTAACACTAAATAAACTGAAAACCGAGAAATCCCGGAATTTCCCGGTCATACTTCTGGGACCAGTATCCCGTTTGAGGAACGCTAGTTCAGGCGTGTGTTCTTTGCATGATTTTTCCTCTCGTAGGTATATACATAGGTCAGAAACGAGGAAAAGTACGATATTATGAAGAATACTCATCTTTCAAACTGAATTGAACTTGATGCAAAAATATTTGTGATTCATAATGTTGATGCATATTGCAACTATATTTGTGGAATCCCGAAAATTTTTAAAATATTTTGACTAAATAGAAATTTAGTCATTCATATTTTGTAGATTTAATTCGACTTTAAAAATTGAATATTATCGCATTTAATTCGTTTTGAAAATGAATTAAGTTCTCAAGGAATGAATTCGTATTAATCTGCGAATTTGACTACAATACTGTTTATTTGATTCGCTGGTTTAAGAATTATACCGATTTTACGAAAAAGTGTTTGCCATTTTTTGCGAAATTCGCCCGGACTGTAGTGTTAATTAATTTTACAAATTATACCTTCACGAAGGGCAATCGATTTAATACTTAATTATACTTAATGTCGCGGAATTAATTCATTATTCAAATGATTTACCTAACTTCTCGGTGGAATTGTCGCAAAATTAATTAATTTTTTTTGGCGGAATTAATTCACGAGAAATAAATTTAGGGAACCGAGAAAATTCCAGTTGTAATACGAAAAATACAATGTCAAATACAGGATATTGTCCCACTTGGATTGTGTCCTCTTTGGTTTCCGCTTTTTGATTTTTAAAATGATTTGAATGTTGCACCTTTTTTTTTTTTTAACGTACAAGTCTATTATATTACATGTTTTATATTTGAAACCTCCTGTAATAAATTTCAAACTTTAATTAGATTTTAATTCGGAAGTATGTATGTTTTGCTTTCCATTTTAATAACAATTAACCCAAAAAATTTAAATAAGATATGTATTTGTATTTATATAACTATGTGTGTACATTATAATGCGAAATACAAGAATAATAAAACAATGCATTTGATCAACGTAACGAAACAAAATTTCCTTGTAGAAAAATATTGTCGGGTTTAGATACCATACGTCCCCACGTTCAAATCTCACATTTCAATGTTTTCAAGTTTCATGCTTATAATAAACGAATTAAAAAAAATTAAAGTATAATTTTTGAACCATATTTCTTTTTCTTTTAAATCTGGGCGTGAGCAGATTTGGGTTTTGCATTTTTTTTTATTAATATTTTGTGCTATTTCATGAACGTTACTTAAAAATACGTTATTACGTTATTTTTAAAATTATTAATTTGAAAATACAAAAGATTAATATGTATACCATTTGGAAGTAGACCTCTATCACCAATGTGAATAATCGTCGGTAAATTAAATTTATGTTTTTGAATTTCACAATTTATCTAAAATAAGTAAAGCAACGTTCATGAAAAGTAAAGTAACGTTCATGACGATAAAAGTCCAAAATAATTTAAAAAAATACATTTTCATAAATTTCTGTATTATGATCAATAAGTAAACTTATACTCTTTAAAAATTATCTGTATAATATCAGAACCATCTTGATATGAATAGAGCCGGCATGTAAAAATTGAACTTAAAATAAAGGACATAGAAACACTAAAAAATAATTTATTTTCATATAGTTTGTATGAAAAAACGCGATTTCGATTGACGAAAAAAATTGAATTAAAAATTAAACCTAGGTAAATAATTTTTTCTGAAATCAATTTTAAATAACTCAATGACCAACTCATTTAAAACACAGATTCTCAAGTTTCCCCATTTCCCAGATTTAATCAAAAGAAAATAAGGGAAATTAAATTAAAAAACGTTCTACAACAATAACAATATGTATTAAAAAGAGAAAATTCAATATAATGACGTCATTATTTATCCACATCTAAAATCAAGGGCGAAAAAAGGACAACACGTCGGCGCGCAACAGCCGAAATTAAAATAAACCAAAAAGAGCCAGACAGAATAAAAATTAAAACAATGCATTGAGCGAGAAAAAAACAAAAAATCAACAACCCAGCTTTTTATGCATCACAAATAAACGACATAACCAATAAACATTAACTGAAATATTAATGCCTTATTTATTTTTCAAATATTAGAAATATTATTTCAATTAAGTCCTAGCTGAAAATAAATACTACTTAAAAATATTTGGCATTTATTTTTATTCCCAAAACATAATGATTTATGTACATTTAAAATAAGTTTTTGTTTAGAATATTTGAATTGTCATTAGGTACATTTGAATTGAGAGCGGTATATAAAATAAAATAACTTTTACTAATAATTCCCATTCCTAGATGTCACTTTACACACCAAATACAAAAACAGAGCTTCGGGCTGAGTATCGATGTGAAAGAAATTATTTCACGTAAAAATAACATAATTTCTTTCAATGCAATGGTTCATTTTTAGTAAATTTGTAAAAAAAATTATATTAATTAATAATTATTACAATTTATATATTTAATTACTATCGAGAGCAACCACTAAAAATATGTTTAACCGAAGCAAAAATCAGACTAAACAATTAAAATATCGGTTCGATCCCCTATATAGTAATGAATTTGATTTTTTTATGTTTTGTATCTATATCTGTTTCTTTTACCGAAGTAAGAGATAATTATTAAAATTCAATTCAAATTTCAAACTGATAAGGCCCAAAATATTTAAAAACAGTTAAGTTTTCAAATAAGAAAATTATTTATCGTAAAAACACAATTTAAATTTGTATTTGCAATTTTTGATTCACAATTAATAACAGAAAGATGTTCCAATTCAAATTTGAATGGAGGTGACAGCTATGGTTCATTCCATTAAGCCTTTGGTTAAAACAAAATATCGTTATTACCACATATGAATCTGTATTTAGGTAAATTTGTGTCATGCGGCAATACTTTTAGAAAGAGACTAAAACGAGATGGTGATTGTATTGTTTATAAATATTTATGACGTATTTTACAAAAACAACATTCGATAAAAGTTTAGCAATACTTTATATTCCAAGAGGATTTTCACTAAGAAATAAACATTTTCATGATTCGATTTTTCAATCAAATAAAATTAAACGTTTTATGAACATTTTCGAATAAAAATAATACAAAAGCTCATAATTCTTATAGACTAAAAATGTAAATGAAAACAATCATTTTTCGATATAGTTTCATAGTAAACAAAAAATTTTATGTATCTTATTTTAAGCTTACTAAAAAATATAGTCGATACTGGAGGCTCTTATTTATAGAGTAGGCTCTGATAATATTTAGAAAAAAAATCGAATTTAAAAAATCCTTGGGGCCAAAAACATGTGAGATTTAAATGCAAATGCCCCATGTACATACATATTATTGTATTTTGATGAACCAATTTTTTTGTTTCTCCCAAAAGTTTCTTTTAACATGTTAGCAGCCATTATTTAAAAGCAATTTTAATTTAACGTGCAAAATCAATAAATGGCATTCATTCTGTTAACACAACGAAACAGAGAAACCGAATTTGAATAAAAATGTTTAACCAAAAATAATATTAAAACCGGTTTTCTTTACAACAAAATAATGGCTGTGAAAATATTTTTATTTTTCATTCTTTCATTATGGATGTATTTGTTTTGTTCATTGATAAAAATATTACGATTTTATTCTTTTTTTTTTTTTTAGAATAATCCGCGAACAAAGGAAAGAAATATGGTTTTTGCGTTGGTTGAACGAAAAAGAAAATTTCGACGCAACTATATACTTTGATTGTAGTTTAATAGATAGAAATAATAGATGACATTTAGGCGATTTTGACTATAAGTTAGGCGAATTTGAAAATAAAAATTTGTTGAAAAATTAAAAACGATATCGGTATCGCCATCTAACACTTCACCGGTGAAGCTACGGTGGTAGTACTATATGTGTTTATACTATGGTTGTATTAATTAAAAAATGTATTAATTTTTTTTGACAAAAAATATGAATAGTTACATTGTATATATTAATTTGTTAGCTTTTAATAAATACTATTCTAAACTAATAACATTGAGTTTATTCAATCAATCAACAATGTTTAAGGATCCAAGTTATTAAAAAATTCATTGCAACAATAATCTTTTTCATTGTATATGCGTATGTTTTTTTTTTCAGTGAATGAAAGGCAATTGTAGATACTATTAATATTTACTGCTCAATAAATTTTGTTGCACTTTACGATTCAAAATTATAGTGTAATAGATCGTTAAGTAAATGAATGTGGAAGTAATAGAGTTATTCATACATATATGTATAAGAAAATATTAATCTGTGAAATGAATGATAATATTCCTTTTTATTGAACTTGTTGAAGGTAAACTATTTCTTTGTGGCAGTTCGTCGAAATTCTTAATTTTAATATGCAATCCGAACACGATACCGTAAATTTGGAAAACATAAATAGTTCGAAAGTTGTAAAGCACTTATCCACATAGCATGTAAAAAAAATAGTTGTAAAGCACATATCCACATAGCATGAACGTTTATTTTTTGATTTCGGTTGATGTTTATTTCATTAAAATAAACTTATTTTATTGCAGCAGAATACAATTACTTATAGAACTTTGAAATATTTGTTCAAAGAGAATATAGAAAAGGCGATACAATATATTGGACCTATATAGAGCCATATTTCGTGAACAATTATTTCACGAAAACTTGACGTAATTTTTATGTGTTCGTTTAATTTTAATCTCGAATTTATCGATAAACTTAGAGATTCGCTGTAGGGCAACTAGTATTCTTATTATTTTAAACAATTTAAAATAGTTCGACAGTTTAATATTCAATAACACCGACAACATATTATTAAGAACCGCATGCTTTAAAGAAAAAACTGACAAATTCTCAAAGAAGCGATTTAATCCTAATTATGATGGAATAAATTAACATGAACGATATTCATTTCAAACCATCGAATTTTCTTCATTTGGTCGACCAAATAACAACGATATTCCCATCGGAGAAACAAATTACGGTAAATTTACATATCGCTTAACATGTTCGTCTAATATTTTTTATGCCAATCAAGACTCCAATTTTCCATGTTTTAATTTCAAATTCCAAACTGTGTTGTATTGTCATCAGCAGACTGGTGGAAAATTTTTGTAAATTTTGAATCATAACAGAGTTTTGACGGAAAATTGAAATTCTATTCAGAATGTTATACATATTGAAAATTTATAACTAAATTCGATTTAGGTAAAATAATTTGAATTTTTAAAATGAAGTTTCCTATTAATTACTTTTTATACATGTTTAAAATAAATTTGAATAATCTGAACGTCCTTAATATCAATAACATTATATAGGTTAAACCTAAATTTGAAAATTTAAATTTGTAATTACATTTGAGTAGTGATACTACTACATACCTCGCCAAGGGAAAACAAATCCAAGTACAGTTTGCGTACGGGAAATATGCCAATATCAGATGTAAAAGAAGAAAATCGGATATTTCACCATGCGCTCCATAAAATTCAAAACAAGATCTTGAATATTCAGAAAATTTTAAAAAAGTGAAGGAACCAGTTGAATTTCATGAGGCAATTTCGAAAACTGCTTTACACCGGGCACAAAATTGGGAAAAAGTAAAAGATAAATTTGGAAAAACATATTACATTCCTCAAAGAGATCTAAAAATTGGTGAAGTATCGAATTTTTAAAAGCTTAAACACCTCCGATTGTTATACATAAGTGAAATAAAACATTTTGATATTAAAGAGTTATTAAATGAATTGAATATAAAGAGTTATAAAATAAAATTTCAATATGTGGGAATAAATGTTATAATTACCAACGGTGCTAAACATTCGAAATTTCTGGAATTTATTAAAAAAAAAATATTTTCACGTTTGAGGCAAAACGGGAAAAGTCGTGCTCTCTGGTCTATACAAAATGACAATTGATGATCTATGTAAATCTCTAATGGAGTTCGAGCTTATCAAAAATATTTGTGATATCAAATATTTAAATATTACAAATGTTAGGTATACAGATCATACACTTTACCTAATTCTTCTAAAACAGTACTACTTATCATCCTAAAAAATCTGAAAAAATTTAAATCCATTGACAATACAATCGTCAAATGGGACCCGTACATTAAAACTCAAACCGGCCCAACACAGTGTACGAAATGTCAAGTGTTTGGTGCGCTTAGTTGCTTTATGATCCCTAAGTGCAAATTACAAGTCGAGGAAAAAAACATAAAAATAGTTCAACTGTGCTGGCAATCACTCAGCATCATAGTACTCAAAGTACCCAAAAAGAGCAGAATACAACTCGAAGGTCATTGAAACTTCAAACTAAAGTTATCAAATCGGCCAACAATAACAAACCTTCATTTAAATACGATCTAACAAAGTCTCCTACGATGAAACATGGTTAAAGTTTTATTCTGGAACGCTAAAAGCATTCGTAATATAATAAGATTTGTATGATTTACTTAATATAATAATATAGATTTGGCTGTAATGTGTGAAACCTGTTTAAAATATAATGGAAATATATTAAAATTTTTTAATTACTTCTGTATTACCAAACGAATACCAACCTTCTATTCATAAAGAGACGCGAATTGATTGTGATTCAACACGTATACAACAATAACATTAATCTTGATGATGCATTGTTACAAAACTTAAATGCTCCAAATTGTACAGATGATAAAATTTAATTTATAATAATTGTACTATAAGAAGTAAAGAATCAATTGATCAAGAAAATTTCACGAAATACGTGCAAAATCTGAAGATTTGCAGATGAATTGAAATTTTTAATTGGCATAAGGTATTCTAAAAAAAGACAATGGCAGTGGACTCGAACAGATAGGGGCTGTACATAATTTTTAAAAGATTAGTTGGTCATGAGATTCAAAAATTAAGAAACAATAGATGAAATAATTTGAGAAATTCCTTTAAACCAGTAGACAAATCATTTTGGAATACTACTAAACTTTTAACTAAAAGGAGAGGTCTGCTACCTCCAATAAAATTTAACGGTTCATTGTTGATAACTGATACAGAAAAGGCAAATTGTATTTCAAATCAATTTCTTAATGCGCGCATAAATCTATTTCTGGCTATACGATCCAACATATTTATCTAATAATATATTTTGTTAACAATAAAAGTATAATTTCTGATGAAATGTACATTGTCACACCCAAAGAAATTAAAAGTATCGTGAAACTTTTGAAAACTTCGAAATTAACAGGCAACGACACCGTTAATAGTAGAGTACCTTAAAAGTGCCCAAAGAAATGTTTTATGTTTCAATGCTTGCTTTAAATTTAGTTATTTTTCAACTAATTGGAAAGATGCAATTGTTATTCCGATTCCAAAGGTGGTTCAAGCCCAGATCAGTATCGCCCTGTAAGTTTATTGACATCGACTTACAAATTGTTTGAACATTTTATTTACGTCAGATTGAATCAAATAGTAGTTGATAAATTATTATTCCTGCCGAACAATTTGGCTTAAGAATATGTCATTCTACAAATCATCAAGTTTTGCGTTTAGTTCGGAAAATAAAAGCGATTTTTCAAGCCAAAAACTCTATTGGCGTTGCTTTAATGAATATAGAAAATGCCTTTGAAAGCTTCTTTCTGGCATGATGGCATTGTTTATAAACTTTACCAAGTCATGACTTTTATAGACTAAATTTTAACCAAAGAAGGTTATGTTAATAAATTGGAAAACAGATTGTGTAAATAGGTTAACAAATTTGGGATTGAAGGTTACTACATATTTCAGCAAGGTTGGGATTGGAAGCACACTGCTAAAGTTGTGGCGAAATAGTTTACATATAATCAAATTAAAGTATTTCCCTGGGCTGCCCAATCATCGGGTTAAAATTCGACAGAGTATTTATGAACGGAATGAGAGCGAATAATTGCTACAACCTACAAAAAATCCTTCTTCAGAAGAAGGAGCAAAACAGATTATTGCTTCTGAAAGGGGAAGAATAGCGGGACTGTTATCCAAAGTTTAATGGAATTAATACCTCTCTTTTACCAGAAAACTATTGCAGCTAAATGAGACCCTACCAAATACTAGGTAACCAGTTTACGGAATATTCCAACAAAATATTGAAAAGGGATAAATACTTGTTTGTCGTAAATTTTCGTCGTGTTAGATTAAACAAGGTCTTATTGCCTGAATCAAGAATTGTTTTAGTTATGGATTAAATTTACTTAACAAATGATTTATTCTAATGAAATTAGAATACATATTAATAACATTAAATTTAGTAAAAAATTATGTGACCATATAAATACTTTTTTACACATTACTTTCAGTTCACCTGCGTTTTAAATTTTTCTTAACTTTTACGAAGAAAACCCTTCGCGAAGTTGCCCTTCACCTCAAACTTAATGCTTGAAAACGGCTTATATAGGTTTTGCACTCCAAATTCAACCTTTTACAAATCAGCTTCATCAACTTGCTAATGAAATTCATCTATATCGAAAACATATTCACTCTTGTCCAAATCAAATTCATCTTTATTCAAATCATATTCATTCTTTTTCAAATCAAATTAAATCTTTTCCCAATCAAATTCAAACTGCGCTAAATTGAAATTCACCATTTATGAAAATATCACATTGAAGTTAAAAATGTCGGATTAAAGTCCTTTGACTCACTGATAATTCGTATTTAGAATTTTTGAGATTCTCTCGAAATTATGGTAAATTTTCAAATTATTCCAAGTTTTGATATTCGTCTGCGGTATAAAAATTGTTTTTCTCGATTCCATGATGAACCAGGAAAAAAATTTTTTTTTGTACCGACAGGCAGGAACTAAACTTGATGGATCCCCGTTTTTCCTTAACCCGCGACTGAATCGCAGTTTCTCGTGAAATGAATTGCTATTTGTCTTTATTTTTTTTTCTACTAAAGAACTATATTCGTACATCTTGCTAAAATCAAAAATTCTAAGTAATACTCTATATTTTTGTATTTCTAAATTATTTAAATTTCCAAATTCTTAAAATTTACAATTTTAGTATTTGTTAATTTTCTAAATTTCGAAAATCTTAAATTAAATGTATTGCATTTAGTATTAAATGTCTACATTAACTGACGAATTTCTAAGTGTATACTAACTTTAAAGATTTAGATCTTTAAACTCCT
Organism: Tipula helvola; assembly: GCA_963556165.1. Taxonomy (NCBI): domain Eukaryota; kingdom Metazoa; phylum Arthropoda; class Insecta; order Diptera; family Tipulidae; genus Tipula; species Tipula helvola. The sequence continues at coordinate 296,039,364 of OY744482.1, read as the reverse complement.
ATTTTCCATTTGTACCTTCCCAAATTCGCAATAATTTTATTTAATTTTAATATCCCCAAAGTACAAAACGTCTAAATTTGCCTCAATTTCCTTATTTCTTTTCTTTCCAAATACGTTACAAAATTCGCTAATTCCTAAAATCAATAATTCCAAATTTCACATAAATGATGAATGTGAATTTAACGATTTTATAAAATTTGAGAAATCCTAAGGTAATTTTTCCGTTATTAAAATTTCCAACCTCCAGAATTCTTAAATTTGCTAAAATTCGTATTTAAGCTTCTAAGGGGTTTTGATTTCTAAATTCCTGGCCCTTAGGGTGAATTTTACAGTTAAGTTCAGGATTAGTTTTAGAGAGGCTTTTCCGGTGAATTTTAAGGTTTTAAGATGATTACTAGGGTAGGCTGAATTTAAGGGAATATTTTAGAGTGACTTTTAGAGTTAACTTTAGAGTGACTTGTAGGTTGAATTTAAGAGTGAATTTTAGAATTAATTTGTCGTAATTTTAGGAAGAATTTTATAGTAAATTTGGGGTTAATTTATGATGAATTTGATGGAGAATTTGGATTGATTTTGGAGTGAATTTTAGGATGAACTTTAAGGCTGGTTTGTACCGTGAAGTTTAAGGTGAGTTTTAATCAGAATTTTTAGTTAAGAAGACATTGTGATATGGTAAATTTGAGAATGAATTTTATTTCATCAATTTGGGATGAATTCTGTGAAATCAATTTGGGATGAATTCTGTGAACTTTACGATTACATCTAAGGCGAAGTTTATAATAATTATAGGACGAATTTTAGTATGATGGAACTCAACCGATTATGATGAAATTCGACATGTGCGTAGGAAATGGGAATCTAAAAAGATTTTTAGATGAAGCTCTGGAATATGGCCAAGTAGGATGGAGCTTGGCTATTCCTTAACCGGGTATCATCAAATTTGACATGTGTGTTGGGAATGAAATTCTAAAATAATTTTTGGATAAAGCTCTGGAATATGGTCAAGTAGGATGAACTTGGCTACTTCTGAACCGGTTAAGATGAAATTTGATGTGTGTTGGAAATGGGGTTCTAATATGATTTTGTGATGAAGCTCTGGAATATGGCCAAGTAGAATGGAACTTGGTTATTCCTTACCCAATTATTATGAAATTTGACATGTGCGTTGTAAATGGGATTCTAAAATGATTTTTGGATAAAGTTCTGGAATATGGCCAGTTACACGGTTAGAAATATCAGTATAATTTTGTATACTACAAAGTAGTACCTGTAACCATGTTACTGAAATTACTACCTGTTTGGCTGTTGTTGTATAAGTAAATAAATATTGGTTAAAATAAAAATCAATACTGTCAAAACTGTCACACCAACTTTATGACACAGGTGAATGCTATCCCCATTGAAGACACCAAAAACCAAAGTTCTGATCACCTCGTGAGGTTTCAGCCCTTTATATTTTCTCTCTTTATATTTTTTCTGATCTATTTTAAGCTAAGTAATCTTAAAATGGAACTGATAGTCCATGGATATGGTATTCCAAACTGCCCCGAAAACTAACAGTGAAATAAAATTATGATTTTACAAATCACGTTTTTCGAACGAAACACGTACTAAACAGCACTAGAAATAAGCATACTGACAATAACATCAAAAAATATTCCAAACAACAACAATAAACTTTAAATATTAATTTAATAAAATTTGAATATATTCCTGCCATAAATATTGATTTCCTAACTTTGTTGAATCACAATAATATAGATCGACAACACATGCCTTCTATAACAATATGGGTCTATTGAGACAAATATTTTTCTTGTTCAATTTTACCAAAAAGTGATTTTGACCTTTTCACCAAAAAAACATAAAATACAAAAATAAAAAAGGGGTTAAATTTCACAAATCTATGTACATATACCATATTATCAAATATTCCAAATCCCAAAAATCATGTCTAATCAATAAAATTATAAAAATAAATTTTAAATCTGAGATGGGAATCCAAAGCAACAAAACAACAAAAACAAAATTTTATTCAATTGCGATAATTTAATTTACATAAGAGATGACAAAATGTTAAACCAACGACACCGTTTAAAATTTGTATTTGCTACGGGATAAGCATAAGCCAAATCCATTTTTACGTTGGTACACATAATATAACGAACGAGTAAAGTATATACTATGTATGTAGATCGATGGTGGTACAAAGAGTAAATTGTTTGCGTTTTTAAGCGGAATATGCAAATAACCAAAATAATACTCTCCAGTGTAATTAAAAATTATACTTAAAGCGTTTTAATTATTTGAATAATTTATTTAAAATTTAATTATGAAAATTATACTTATTACTACGACTACTAACTATTATTCTTTTCATTTTTTTGTAATTTTCATTTTAATTATATTCAATGCTGTTTTTTAATGTCATTTAAAATTTAATATTCGGAAAATTATTTCGGTTTGTCATTGTTTCATGCAAATTCTGTGAAATACACCGATTTTCGTTATGTTTTGCTCTGATTCAATATTTTCCTAGATTTCTATAATAAGTACGATGATAAACGCTTATTTCACCCTCTAACCTAGATATGTTTTGCATCCATTAATACACAATTATTTTGGTTTTGGGCTAAAAGCAATTTCAAAAGTGTTAAATGAATTTTCCAAATTTCATTTATCAATAATATTTATCACATTTAGTCATTTTCGACTTTAATAGTGCACATAATACTACATGTATATTGTAGTTGTTTCCCATTACGAAAATTTTAACAAAAAAAAATTAAATAAATTTTCAATTTACAATAATGATAGTAACGTAGCTACATAAACTGGCTGCAATATTAGTAATAACAATAAAAACGAGAATATATTATGGAAAATACTCATCGAAAGACGCCATGTCTCCATGAAAATTTTATTATTATGGTTGGCATTTTTTTTTTATTATTTTGCTAGGATTTTCATTTGTGTGGCAAATATGTGAGAAATTGCACAGTGCTGTGATTTTGAAACAGCAGAATGAACACACTTTGGATAGATGTTAAATATAGTGTTATATGTTGCTTGTAGGATGTGTATTATATAAATTAGTAAATATTTTGCAATATTTTGGTAAAAATAAATTTTAGGTTTCGTTAAAAATTTATAAATGTCTAGATTTACGATTTTTTTTTTGTTAAAATTTGCTAAATATTGAACAAGAAAAATATTTGTCTTACTCAACCTATTCATATTCAATGTTGTCTTATGTTCATGTGGAACTCAAACTTGAAAATCAATATCAATGGGAATGTAATCAAATTTTATTCAATCTAATTTCGGTCAATTGTAGATATTTGAATATTTGTTCGTGCGATAATCGGTATTTATTTCGCATTCTCATGGAATATTTAATTCGAAAAACATGATAAGCAAACATAGTATGATAATGTTTCTCTTTCCATTTTCATAATTCATTAGTTATACATAAGATTGTTGTTCCACAAATTCACAATTCTAATAGTAAATAGAAAAACAAACAAAATTTATTGTTTATGTTCTACATATCAAAGAATTGTAATACTCTCAGATTAAAAGATAGCTATGAACTGTCATTAACAGAAAATATTGATGTTGTAATAGCGCCATGATATTTAATTGACACTAACAAAATTAATAATTTGGATGATATTCTCATGAGGCAATTGAACAATTTAATTAACTCTTATACAGTATACTGGTAGTAAGGATCCTTCCAGTACCTTGGATAAAGGTGTGCCATACTCGAGGATATTCTAAAAACTGCATAATTAAGTGTACCACAGTATCACGTGGACGAAATTGTTGGAAAAAATATTGTTTTAAAATTTAATTTGGATTTATGAATAATTACCACAAAGCTGCCCTCCTAATGACACGTTCAGTTTACATTAATTACAATCTCTTTTAGATTATACTCGAAACTAGCTTTTCCGAATAGTGCCTTAAAAAATTACAACTTGTATTAAAATCTTGTCAGAAAAACAACACACGTAACTTCATACTTTATGTGGGATCAGGGTCAAATTAAATAAAATATAAAAGGCTAAAACCTCACGAGGTGATCAGAACTTCGGTCCTGAAAAATACTGAACTCCCAAATAAATCCTTAATTGAAACTTGTAACTCAATTTTCAGCTAACACCGCACTCAATGTAAAATAACCTTCCACTCAATCGTAACGCAATCCTCAACGCAATCACCAAAATAACCGCCAACCGAACCCTTAACTCAATCACCAAATCAACTTGAAATCGACTTTCAAATCAATTCATAACTTAACAACCCCAAATAATTCCCCAATAGAACCTCTTACTTAACACCAACGTAAGCTAACTTAACCTTAACTCAACTTCAACTAAACTTAGCTCGAACCAAATCTCAACCCTCCATTCAACGATAAAATTATCGGCCAACTCAATTCCAAAATTGGTTCGAAAACTAGATGAGTACATGATCCCAACAATCTAATTAGGGTGACCAGATTTTTTTGGAGTGAATGTGGTACAGGTAGAAAGGAATTTTAAAAGTAAAAATGTGTATAGGTGTGTAAAACTATTTTACTTTTATTTTTTATAAAATTCTTAAAATACAAATACAAAAAATAATAATTTCCATTCTACGGGCAAGCACAACCTATATTCTAGAAAGTTTGATGGAAAATTGTCAGGTTGAAGTCAGAGTGGCGAAATTTCCGATTATTTTCGTTTTTTTTAAAGGATACGGAGTCGAAGCTGGAGCCCTATGGAATCGGCGGGCTCCAACTCCGTTTTTTGTGTTATTTTCCTATTCTACTAAATTGTGAGATAGATTTTGTAATGAAAAAAATGCAATTTTTTTGGCATTTTTAGACTTTTGTTAGAAATTGAAACATTTCTAGTACACATCTTTCAGTATAGAAGCGACTCAAACGATACAATACATTTGAATGTGTTGCAAGGTTGAGGAAGCGATTTCCAGGATCCCAAATAGTTAGATCTCTTAAGGAAAAATCGAATTTTTATAAATTTTAAGTTTAACTTGGGCTGATAATTGTGTTTCTGGATTTTCCTTTCGAGGTTTTAAGTTTCTCGTTTTTCGTCTAGATAAGGAATAGTCAACCCTGTAATTGAAGGGATGAGTGGATCAAGGTGATACGTAACATTTTCTTTAATTTTGATTTTGTTACAGGAATAAAGTTGTTATGTCCGTATAAGCATTCTGTCCAATTCAAAACTAGGTTATCTAGAAACATTTAAAGCGGATGAAGACTAAACTAATAACAAGTATTTTAAAATAAATCGTAGAAACTTTGGAACCTTTATCCACTCATGTCTTCAATTATATTGCAGACGGAGCCGAACATTTGTCGTCAGACTCCACAACTCTGAAAAATTGGCTCAAATAGTTTTTGAAATGCTTAAAAAACAGTTTTGATAATATTTTTGAACGCGAAACCTGTACCAAGTTTCATTGATGGATCCATTACTTCAGTTATTAATTTTGTTAAACTACATTTTGACTGCTAATGGCAGAAGAATGTTTATTTTTCCATTAGTATTGAAATTTTAACGTCTCAGTACTGATAGAAACTTCATGTGCCAGTTTACAGTCTACTTGAATCTAACTAAATTCTGAGGTGTCAACGTTAAAAAAAATTCAACTATCTTTGGACATACTTCTAACGACGTAAACTAGATTTTCAACGTTTGCTAAAGTTTTAAGATTCCATATCGGCATTAGCGAAAGAAAGGCAACGAGATTTACGGAAATCTAAAACTATTTAATATTCAACATCAGTTTTATAGAAAAATTCTTGAGATACGAGTACTTGAATGGTATATCTTTAGGAATAACCTCATAAAGCTACAAATCATTGATTTCGAAACAACCGGAAGACGACCAGCTGCAGATTATATTACTTTGTGTGTGATACGGGCAAATCAGACAATTCCTACATAATCTCTTTCCATAACTTTTAGCATATGTAAGTTTAAATATAATTCTATGGAAAATTTATGTGTGAAAAGTGGTAAATTCGACTCCATTGTGGTACAAAATGTGGTACAGTTTACAATGTGGTATGTTACTTGAAAATGTGGTACAATACCACACAATATGGTAATTTCCAGCTGCACCCCATCGCTCCACCCAAACTTATTGTAGTACTCTGTTCGGAAACATTACCCTCAAGGCAACCCTTAATTTAACGCCCCAGTCAATCCTCAATCCAACACGGTCCAAAAAATTAAATGCATACATGAGCTTAACTCAGAACATGTCAAGCTAACTTAAGACTTAAATCACACTTCAACCCCCAAATAAATCTCACAAACATTACGCCACTATATTGCCGAAACATCGGACGATTATACCATTATACCATTACCATTACCATCCACATCGCGTGTGAATTGGCTTAAATATCGTTCATACATACATTCATGCATACAAACACTCACTTTTATGTATAGGTATATAGATTTCTCAACTGCTTACTAAGCCCTAATCCAACCCAAACTCTGCTTCAATTCAGCCTAATTTCAACCCGCAAATGGAACCTAACTCAACCCTCAACTTAACCACAAACTCAACGCTCAACTCAATCCTCAAGCCAGCATATATAAAAAACTGGTCAACTGCTCATTATATCCTAATCCAACCGCAACTCAACTCCAACTCAACTTTAACTCAACCCGCAAATTAGCCATTAACTTAATCTTCAAGTCAACCTCAAATTCAGTATTCAACTCTGTATTCAAACACAATTGTTTATATAACAAATTGGTAAATATTTATAAACCAGGTGATTTTGGGTCAATTCGTATGGCAAGTACCCCACCCTCTTGGCGTATAGATTCCAAAAGCTTTTTAATTCTCCGCCTTGACTATAGAAACAGATTGACGAAAAAAAAAATCCAACTCGAACCAGTCGTTCTTGAGATATCATTGGTACAGACATTCAGACAGACTCAGTGGGTTTCAAAACTGCAAGAAAAGTGGATTTGGACCAACCAAACTTTTGCTCATTTTTGACAGGATTTCAATAATTTGCTCTTTCTAGACCGACATAAAATTGCATGCCTCTTACTTGTGAAATGGCTATATTCAAAAACTCAGGTGACTGTAACTTGCCATTTGTCATATTAGATGGCTTTGTATTTGGATTAAGTCCTTTTCAGCGAAACAACACACAAAACTTCAATTTCATATTTTGTGGGACCAGGGTGAAATTATTCAAAGACCTCATCCCTCTCCTATTTATGTTAAAAGGTCATATTCAAAAATTCAGCTGACTTGTCGTATTAGCGGGCTATGAATTTGGGTTAAGGCCTTGTCAGAAGTATAATATATAAAACTTCAAGAAATTTTTTTATGCAGGATCAGAATCAAATTAATTAAAAACATCATCTCTCTTGTTTGTGAAACGGCTTTATTTAATAAACATGTGTCGGTAATGCAGAATATGTTTTCTATTCAATTTTTCTGCCTTAGTAAAATACAAAGGAATATCGCAGGTTTTTGTCTGTTAAAATTTAAAATATGTCGATATATTACGGATTTTTTTAGCAAATGATGTTCCGAGCAAAATCTGCCACATAATCTCATCACAAGCAATTTAAATCGAGGAGGCAGTCGAAATACTCAAGCAAGTAAAAACCATTAGGTTCCACATGCTAGGATGGATCATCAGTTGACACGGGCATTAAAGGACAAACTAATGAAATTGGTAACAAATGTACTAGCGGAGATGAAGTACGCGAATGAAATACTAGAAATCTACTGAATCCACTAATAGGGAAATTCTGAAAATCCTGATAAGTATTTTTGATGCTTTGGGTTTAATTTCAAAATTCGTCATTAATTCACTGATTCGGATGAACCAATCACTGACTAACCGGTTGAAAAGTGGAATGTTTGGGCATAACAATTACCTCGTAGTAATCAGTTGTATAGTTGTTTTGGTTATATGATATACAAAGGACCAAGGCCTGCGACATAGCAACTGAATCAATGGAGAATGACGAATAAAATGTTTACTTACAATTTACAAACCTTACAAATAACAATTTTAATTACAGTGAAAAGATTATCTAAAGAATTCAGCACAGATAAGCAGTCTGAACACCATGAGCCATCGTGTGATCTCCATTGATCTTTCGAAGGGTGAATAACCGAAATAAATGACTGAAATTGAATTCAGCCTTTAGTTTGACAATGGAATCTCTGGTACCGAGAGTGTAGTCACTAAGAATTGTATAGAGCACAGCATACAGTGCAGTACAAAAGATGCTGTATGAAACTGGAATGACAAAATGCAACTGTAGTGAGAACAGAATCGATTCTATTTACTAACTTCAGTCCGAAAATATTTTTTAAGAATTGTCTTTTCTACTTTAACTTAATTTTAATTATTTAATTCGTGTAATTACCAAATATGCAACCGATTCTTAAGTTCATTTAATGGGTTTTAGAAATGAACACGTATTAGTATATTAGTATAACCTATAAATAGCCGACAGGTTTTCAATGTTAATTTTTAATTTATTTGAAGTTATTATTTCCGAAAATTATAAGAGAATTTAATCCAGTTTCGAACTGATGAGCTTATGAGTATCGAAAAATCAATCTTCTCTTCAGGCCTCGGCAACTGGACTGGTTGTACCACAATTTTCATTAAAGTCATTCAAGTTAAAGTATGATAGAAAAGACAAATATTAAAATTTGCTTACACAGGAATATGGCTGAGTGAATGTGCTGAAGAAAAAATTGTAAGAGAATTTGGCTGTATTAGTATAATTCGCTAATACAACCTGCACAATTCATTCTGTATATATAGAATGAAAATTGTGGTACATTCAGTACAGCCGCCGCGACTTGATGAGAAGATTGATTTTTTTCATAATTATAAGCTCATCAGTTCGAAACTGGATTAAATTTTCATATAATTTTCAGAAATATTAAATTCAAATAAATTGAAAAAAAATTTTTGTACAACCAAACTTTTCTTGACGCTTTGAAGGCCCGGGAGTCCAAAATGTCTATCCGCCTGTCTAGTCCTACGGTATCTCAGGAACGGCCTACTCGGTTTGGAATCTGTTTTCGCCAATCTCTTTCTGTGGCCAAGGCGGGGCTAAAAGTAAGCTTTTGGAACCTGTAAGTCAAGAGGAACGGGTACCTACCTGGCATACGGATTGACCCAAACCCACGTGATTATTAACTCGGGAAGTATAGGAAGTGAAGCGACGGTATTGCAGGGGCCCTAACCAATTGTTTTCCTCTTCTGATCTCACTTCTATAAAGAGTTGTAAGTTCCCATAAACTGCGGGAGATATTTATCTAGCTGCGGGAGAAAAGGCGACAGCGCAGTGGCCCGATGCAATTGTATTCGTTACTATAGCCGTGTTTTATTTACCAAGGAATTGGATTTGGAATTGCCATTCAATTTTTGTCAAATGAAACAACCATCCAATTCTCGTTTTAGACTTAGATTGAGTTTTCGAAGGTATAGGATTTTGAAATTTGTAGAATATGAAATAAAATCGATTTTGTTTTTTTACTATAGAAATTCGGGAAGAGTACTGTCGGATCGGAATACGGAGTTAGGCGTTTGCTAGATTGCTCTTTATTTTGCAAACACGAAACAAAAATCACGCTAATGCCGCAACTTTAAAACTGCTGTCAGTAACTTTTTTTGCTGATTTTGCAACAGAAGAACTTCAAAATCAAAAATTTCGTTGGTACTAGGATTTATTACCAGAGCTGGTTGATATATTTATGCAAGAAATCAGAATAAATGCTAAATTAGCTAATGTTTTGATGATCCATGATCAATTGAATAAAAAGCAATATTGTCCCAGTTACATGATACATTAACGGGGAGAGAGACAAAATCCCGAAAATCAAAATCCTGAGGGTAGAAAATCCCGAGGGTAATCCCGAGGGTACAATATCCCGAGGATACACAATCCCGAGGGTACAAAATCCCGAGGGTACAAATCCCGAGGATATAAAATCCCGAGGATACTAAATCCCGAGGGTACAAAATCCGTAGGGTATAAAATCCCGAAAGCCTAAGCAAATTTTAAAATTTAATTGGAATTTGCCTGAAAAAAAACAAAAATGTTAAAATCCAGAAAAAGTGTAAAATTAAAACCTCCCAAAAATCTGCTAATTATCAAAATAAATTCAGAAAAAATATTTTGTTTACAATAAATGAATAATATAAAATTCTATTTTACAGGCATTTTTAGACCAGTCAAAAATCGATCTTCGAAAATGGTGGTGATTATAATAACATGTCACCCCTGATGTGTCAATATTTCTTTCTTTCTCATACTGCTAACATCATGTTGTATTTCAATTCAGCAGAGTGGTTTACATGACACTAGGAAAAATAGTAAGCGTATTTCCTTGACAAATTTACAACAACAATTGCATAGGATAAACCGCCGCAAGAATATCATTAACCCAAAAAAATATTAGGTTTATTTAAATGCAATTCTAATTTTTGGTTATGATACCAGTCACCAGGTCATAATACATTTAAATTTATATTTTATTTAGAAAAGTTGGCTTTTGTCAATTAAAACAAACTGGGTATTTTCTTGGGAAAAACTAAACAAAAAATAATTTGATTTCAATTTTGGTCAACAAAATACGCTTAGTATTACGTCTTAAATACATACGCATTTTTTTTTAATAGAAAGGTGATTCCCGATTGTAATTAACTTACTTAAACTGTTGTTAAAATATTTTTAGTAGTGTTTTATTGCTATTCAACTTTAAAAATGGACAATTTGGTTAATTTACTACAAACAACCAAAGGAAACAAGAAAATTGAAATAAACGGCTACATTTAACGGCTAACCACAACGATCTGTGATAACATAATAAAAACAATGCCGACACCCCACAACCATGACCCAGTTGCTTCAGCTTCAAAATTTTGTTTAAGCAATGAATTCCTCAAAAAAAAAAACGCAAAAGAAAGCGATAAAGCAATTTGTAAGATTATTGCAGAAACTGTAGTAAGATGTGAGCCGCCATGCCGAAAATACTTACCCTCAAAAGAAGCACAAAAAAAGAAAGCTATTCGCGTTAGGAAAAAACTAAATAAAAATGAACCGCGCAACATAAATGAAATTAATATTCCTCAAATATTACGAGAAGTTAATGGCGAGCAATTTTTATTAGAATTTAAGATAATAGGTAATGATGTAATAATTATCTTAGGTACACTATCAAATGTTCGACATTTATCTAATTCTAAAATCTGGCTAATGGATGGAACATTTAAAGTGGTACCTAGTTTATTCAGACAATTATTTACAATCTATGGAATGATAGGCACCAATGAAAACAATGAAATTGTGCCATTAATATATTGCATAATGACCAGAAAACCCCAGAAATTATACGAGGAAATGCTGAGTGGTTTATTTAAATTCGCTAGCGACAACAACATTCCGCTAAACCCAGAGTACATATTATCGGATTTCGAGAAAGCGTCTATAAAGGCCTTCGCAATATTTGTTCCGGGTGCTAAATTTAAGGGTTGCTTTTTCCACTTCGGACAGATCTTGTGGAGAAGAATTCAAATGGAGAAACTTGATAGGAGATATGGTACAGAGGAGACATTTTCATTAGCAATACGGAAGTTAAAAGCACTTGCATTCCTTCCTTCTGCGGATATTCCGAAATATTTTGAAAAAATTTCCAGCGTCGACAGCGGTGTTGCTAAAATAATGATATTTTTCGCAGAAAATTATGTGGTTGGAAAAACAAATGCTAAAGGTGTATTGACAGCTCCAGAATTTTCGCCTTCATTTTGGTCGGTTCATGAGAACACTTTGTTGAATTTACCACGTACCCAAAATAAAGTAGAATCATGGCATAGACGATTAGGATGTTTAATCGGAAAATCCCACACTGGACTGTATCATTTAATAAGTAATTTAAAAATCGAGCAGACAGTTGTCACTGAAACCATAAACTCTATCTGCGGTGGTGAGCCTAGAAAAAAGAAAATGAAATATTTTAAACGAGAAGAGAAATTAAAAAATGTTTTAGGTAACATGGAGGCATATGGCAATGAAAATGAATATTTAGAATATATTGCAAAAAATTTAAATTTATATTAAAAATGTTGGCAATTTATTATGATTTTTTTTTATTAATGAAGTGATAAAATATATTTATTTTATATTGTGTTTTAATTTCAATATTAAGCGCGTAATAAATGAATTATTTTTATTTTTATTTTTTTAATTATTTCATGATTTTTTTATACGACTTAAGGCAAGGCTCCATGATACGACAAAACGTACAATTCGAATCGGTTTTTCGTGATCTTGGCTACATGGACGAAAAAATCGTTTCGAATTTCTATGCGTACACACCAGCAAAAATAAAAGTTTTCAAATGAGGCTTTGACTTTTGTGGCTATGTATACCACGAAAAAAAAAACAACGAGCGAGTTCACGCTCAACTCGCAAAAGAATTATGTGAAAACCTTTAACTATTGAATCATTTCAAGTCTCTTCAATGGGCCCGAGAAGCCAATGCAGATAGACGGCTGCTGTTTGCTCAGTATTTAAATTACACTACAATTTTAGTTTAAAAGTCAATAAGTTATTCTATTCTGGATTTGGAGGACGAATCTTACAGACATTAATTGTTTAATTGAAAATTGAAATTTATAACCGACTATATTTCAGTCTAGCCATGTCTTCGTGAGCTTGAGCAAAGTACAGTTCCGTTAAGTTAATCATCTAAACCTGCCCTGAACCAAATACACCTGAACGCTTTAAAATTCATCATTACTTGTATACAGCAATTGTTGAAGATTCCATATTTAGACTTTTGAGAATGGTTATGGCAATCTATATGAACAAAGCAAAATGGCATCGCTGATTTGATTGATTTAAACTAAAAGGCGCTATTTTGACTGTAATATCATAGCAGCTGGAAAGACGGTAGCATGTCTCCCTGCGGCTTCTTCCTTGCGCGTATCTTTAGAAAATGGCATTCGAATCTGTTTACCATTATTATAGTTCTTGTTTTCTATATCCCCCACATAACCAAACTCAGCAACAGCATGAGCAATACTAAACAATAAACATAGCATACCGATTAAACAATTTCAAAATTATTATTTTATTATGTATTAATGTATAAGTGCCTTTTTCACAGCTCGCTAAGATGTATAATATTTAATATTTACAGTATGGGCACAGAGGAATAATACCAGTATTATTTCTCTGTGGTATGGGTGCATTTGTCTTTGTTTAACGTACTTCCATTTCAGATTTTTTTAATCACTTGTACTACACATGCATACTTTTTGTGTCTTTTCATTTTAATATGACGGAAATTGCAATCCGAATTATATCGTATGCAAGTTCGGTGCATTTCGTGTTCGTTTTCCTTGTTATATTTTGCAATTTCAATCGTACCGGATTTTCCGTTCCTTTTTTTACATGAAATTTTTGACTTACCCCCGCTAAAGATGTTTTCACATCAAAAATCGTCGTACTGGACAATGAGTTCGTTTTCCGGTTGAACAATTTTTAATTAACCACCAAAATTTACATGTTCCGTTAAAATTTTTAATTAACCACAACTTAAAAAATATAACAATAGAAGTAAAAATTGTAAAAACGTTCTAACGAAATCGTTCGTGTTAGCTTTCATGGAGCCTTGCCTTAATGAAAATATTGAAAATTCGAATGACGATATTTGACTGAAGGGTTACTTAGATAAATAAAGAAATGTTTATAAATTTACAATTAATGAAATTGTGTTTCTTTTACTACCTTACATACCTTCGTATTTCGAATTACATTTTTTATAATTATTAAAATGTAATACATATTTAACATTTTTAAGTTTGTTTCAAAAAATCATTTAAAAAACCGTAATCCCGAGGAAATCCCGAATAAAATTAAATTCCGCGCGGAATTTAATTTTATTCGGGATTACGGGATTTTGCACCCTCGGGATTTGGTCCTCTCGGGATTTTGTACCCTCGGGATTTTGTACCCTCGGGAATTTGTACCCTCGGGATTTTGTACCCTCGGAATTTTGTATCCTCGGGATTTTGTATCCTTGGGATTTTGTCCCTCGGGATTATGTCCCGCGGGATTTTGTCCCTCGGGAATACGTCACCAACCCACATTAACGTTACTATGTAAAATTACAAAAAATCTCAAGAATTACTATCAATATCATCAAAAGTTTTGAATTAACTGTAACACCATAAACGAGCAGGTAATCTCGAAAATCTCAAAAATTTCGAATTGTCTTCAAATGTTTATCTCGAAAATATCGAATAATCTCGGTATACCAAGCAACCCAATTCACCGGTTCCAATTCACAATATTCGGAATAACCCAAAATTATTCCAACGAACTCGGATTCGGATATAGTCTTCAATATTCTCTAAAAAAATGTCACCTATGTATGTATACCAATATCCTCAAAACCAAAACTTAACTTTAAATAACTTCGATGCTAAGGAGTAGAGATGCTAAGCAGATCATTAATTCTGTAATAAGATGCAACTTTATCGCTTGCAAATCTCGAGGAATATCGGTAAAATAAATAAATAGAATAATTTCGTTGCCAAATAACTTCACGCTATTTAAATCCGGAAATCTGGATAATTCCCAAGATGAAAAAAATCGAAAAATGTATCAAATCCTTAATAACTGTTACATAAAACTCAGTGAGAGAAACTCGATTAGACTGAATAATTTCGAAAAGCTCGTTAATCTTCATAGAGCGCAATTTAAAATTTTTACGAATAACTCGAATAAAATTAGAATTCTAGAATAATCTAAAAAAATCAATAAATCACTAACAATCTGTAAAAAAACACATCTCAGTGCTAAGCAATTTGAAAGCACAAAAAATCCTCCACGATGCCAAAACACTTAAGGCCAGTCAACCCTGCAAATCTAAGTTAATCCAAACATCTTAAATTCTCGGATTTCAAGAATCTCGCCTGACCCAATACTATACGCTTCTTAATTTGATCGAATAATCTCGAAAAATCTAAAAAATCTCAAATAATCTACGTAATTAGCACAAACCCGAATCATTATGATGGTAATTTGTTAGGGTCAATCAACCATTTCAATAACATATTTCGAACAAATCTAACGATCGGTTAAGAAAATGTGTACCCAATGGTCAGTACCAATAAGTAATGTATGCCAATAACAAAGTAGAGAATGGAAGTGATGTACCCTAGGGTAAAGATTAATTCTGTTGTTTTTTGAGAAACTAACTGGAAAATTCTCTAAAGTTACAAAAATAAATCTCAGTTTTTCAATATTTTCCTCCATTTCTCCGGAACATCTAAAAAAACATGAGTAATTACTACTGCGACTATTTGTTTCAAATGAGTTTTCTGAGTTTTTTTTTTCAGTTAACTAGTTTCTCAAAAAAAATACAGAATTAAGTGAAGCAATCAAATTGACGACGCCTCCAGAAAATTAATTTCGCGATATCGCATCGGGAAGTAAACCAAAAAAAGATTTTTGATAAAAAAATTAAATAAAATCATAAGACTTTTTTCATTCGAATAATAACCGAGTATCGGCCTCGAAAATTTACTTACAATTTCCAAAATCCTGATGTAGTACCTGTAAGTCGGTAGCATGAGGCAAGCCAACGTCAAATTTCAAGAAACCGAAATAATCCTTGTAAAGACAATTCTTCAATGTAAAACATTTCGAGTTCTCATAATAACGCTTAAAATCCTGTTTTCTCGTAATTGCGAACATGAAGATACTTATTCGACACTCTACTGAAACTCGGTTAATAAAGGATTTTTGAAGAAAAGTTAATGTTCTCTAATAAAAATTATGGTTTAAATAATAATAAAATACGGGTGTCCCTCGAGTTATTGTAGTGATTTCACGTATTTTTCACCATTTTTAAATTTTTTTTCTAACGTCGAATCACTTTTTTTTTATTTCTTTTATTTTTTATGTTTTCATCTAGGCAATCTTTTCTGCGGCTCAGTCCGAGTTCGCGACAATATTTTGCGGAAAAATTTTCAGCAGGATTGCATGCGATTTAAAAATATTTTATTCGGAAGGGGAAATTTGTTTACGAAATAGACTACATTGATTGGTTGCCTGCTGAAAAATTTTCAGCAGAATATTGTCGAGAACTCGCACTCAAAGCATTCTCAACTGTTTCGCAATTCATTTTACCGTCCTACTTTATGCGTGTGTAATATATAGTATAGTGGCCAAATCGAGGACGTACGGCTCTTAGGGCATCCAATTACGGAATTCCGGAATACCGGCCCATATTTTGGTTTCGATTATTCCGGTATTGAAAACACTAATTACGGAATTAATGAATTTCTATTTTTCACACTAATTAAAATATTTTTAACATAATGTTATATAATTACAGTGTTTATTCAAGGGCACCAGAAATGTTAGTCAATCTATGGAGGTTTAAGTAATAAAATTATCTAATAATTTGAAAATTCAATGTCAGGCCAAAAAGATTAATTTTCTTCAATTCAAACAAAAATGTATACCATAATATTGGAGAGACTGACAAAAAGTGATGAATTTAGGGAGCTGGTCAAAATAGAGGGATGGCTACTTTTTGGAAGTTTTACAGTTTTTTTATTTTGCATTCACCATGACATGACACCCCAAAACAAATCACGAATCAATAAACGCTCGTCCCTGAAAATTACCTAATGCCTTTACATATTTAATTTTGCATCTCTAAAATACCCTGTCAAATAAGTGTTGTGTTGTTTCTTACTTTTTAAACTGGAAAAGGTACTTAAAACAAAATAACTACACAGCCCCATATATAAGACTGGTTTCGGACTCAAACAAATAAATTCAGAAACTTGTCTCTTTTGTCCTCTTTCTTGTCGCCTAATTCCACTTATAAATTTGATGACGGCAATTCAAGCTCGGGCGGCGATGGCATTATTGATGAATTCAATAATCTGGTCCCTTGACCCACAATGCTTAGTGCGGAAAAGTTTTTTCAACAAATAAATATACCTATGATCAGCGCTGTCGAAAGAGGCACTTTGGTGCCTCCCGGGCACCTATAGAGAAAGTGAGGCACCCAAAAAATTAGAAGCACTTAGAGGCACCGAAATTTTTTTTTTAAATTTTGTTCCAAATTTTATAATTTATAACATAGTTTATTTGATTTCTGCTACAAAGCACGATTTCGCAAAGAGTGCGAGAAATTAGCAAGGAATATTTATTATTTTTTTCTCATAGCCCTAAACGGCAAAATGAGTATAAAATGTTTCAAACAACTTTTAATGTTCCGATTCATACGATTTTGAAAACTTCTACTATACAAGATGGCTAGCATTAGATGGCGTAATATTTAGAATATTAGAACAATGGCAACCTCTTCAACACTATTTTGTACTAGTAAAATTTGATTCGAGAAATCCTATAAAAGATTTAGCTTGTGATATTTCGCAAAATTTATACAACAACATTTATTTTCACTTTATGGCCAATATCCTCAAATTATTGTAACTAACAATAATTGAAATAAAGAGTTTCAAAGCGAGAATCCTAAAATTTAACAATTACTTCCAGCAGTTAAAAGTTTCTTAATAATGGTGATTAAAGATGAAATGAATTTTAAAGAAACCGTTTGTTTTGTAGAAATCGATAGAGTGTATATAGGTGCTAAAGCTGAGTTGGAAATTACACAATCTAACTTAAATCTTGAATGTATTCTAATCATCAAGAAACGATGTAAAAACTATTATATTAAACTATGCCAACAGATTGTTAATCGATTTGATTTTAGAGATGAAACATTAAATAAAATTCATAGCATAGATCCACAAAACCTAGGACAAACTCTCATACCTTTGATAAATTCTGTGGCAATAAGTTGAAGTAGCTTATGAATTTTTCAGGAGAGGAAAACCAGTCTGTTTTGAAAAATTTTCTATGATCCACTTCAAATCAAGCCGTGAATTTCTTCAGAGATGGTAAATGTTGTATCCTGCATCTGAATATCTATATTTTAAAAACATTAAAAGAAAACATTAAAGCTAATTTGAATAAAAAAGTATTTAAGATACTTTAACAAAATGGTTCCTGGATTATATAAACACTTATGTACACTTAAGCTACTTTATAAACGAAGCTGTAAGATAAATAGGCCTATGCCTACATAAGCTACTATAAAAAATTATAAATCAGTATTTCTCCCGTCATCAAATGTACATAAGCTACTCTAAATATTTGATTTATATATAAGCATATTTTGTAGAATAGCTTATTTGTAGATTGGCAAAAATGTTCGGCTTGTACGCGCTATAGAGAGGTCTGAGTTTGAGCAAAATAGTAATTTGTACTTTTTTGTTTATATCTCAAAAAATCCATTTTTCTCTTAAGTCGACCTAAGCTACTTCAACTTATTGCCACAGAATTTATTTCCGCAAAAAGTGACGGAAAAATAAAGGAGATAGAAGAAGAATTTCGAGAAGTTTTTTTTCAGAGATCTATTGTGGTATCTTCTAATTTGGAGAATTTCTAGGGTACAATTTTTGAACTACGAAATGGAGTCAATGAATTTAGATTCCCAAATTTAAAAATATTTATTACTGGTAGGCTTGAACTTCCTCAGAGTAGTGCTGCAGGCTGCAGCACTATAAAGCTGTGCTTTAGTGCGAGTTTACGTAAATATTCTGCTGAAAAATTTTCACCAGGCAACCAATCTACGTAGTTTATTTCGTAAACAATTTTCCCCTTCCGAATAAAATATTTTTAAATTGCATGAGATCCTGCTGAAAATTTTTCAGCAGAATATTTAAGTAAACTTGCACTGCGAGGGTATATCTATACACTGTTATAGTTTACCTATTAGTTAACTTTTCATTTAACTAAAATAAAATTTGTAAAACTGTGTAGTTTTCGCTTTTTTTTTTTTTGTGAGGCACCCGGAGGCACCCAAATTAATTTTTTGAGGTACGCAATTTTTTTTTATTGCGACAGCGCTGCCTATGATCAGTTCTTCAAAAACCGAGAGAATAAATATTTCGCTGGTGACGATGCAACACTGTATCTAAAAAATTCCTTAAAATCGTTTTATTGATATATCGCTCAAAAAATTAATGATTGCTAGTTTTTTAATTAAATTTGTGATAGCAAAACGTTCAAAATTAAAAACAAATATTTAATTTTATTAGTTCATTTTAATGTTGCTTTAAGCAAATCTTTAAGAGATTATTTAAAAAAATCAGTTCTGGAATTCCGGAACCGAAAACAAAAAATTTCGTAATTACTTTTTGGCTAAAAATTGGATCATGACTCTAATTTTTATCAGGTTAATGTTTTCTTTCAGGACATTATGGATGGTTGAAGTCCAGCTTTCCAATGTTGTTCTGATTGAAACGAATTAAAAAATGTAGACAAATTGTAGGATTTACAGAGTTTAAAGAATTTGTAGAATTAATGAAATTTATAGAATACAGAGATTTTATAAAATTTGCAGAATTTATAAAATTTATATTATTTACAAATTACAATACTAAAATTGGAGAATTTTAGAAAAAGAATAAACTTTAAATTAGTAGAATTTATAGAACTCTGTCATTTAAAACAATTTAAAGGACTTAAAGAATCTACAAAATTTAAAGAATTAAAAAAATTCATAAAATTTATTAAAATTTATAAAACTGTTATATAAACCTACTGAATTTTTCTCCTGCTGGAACCAGAAAGAGTAAGTCTGTAGCAAGTCTCACTTGTAGTGAAGCAAGACAAGTCTAGCCAAAACTAAAACATTAAGCTCTCGTGAACTAAGAACGGTCGTAGGACTACTCACGGGATACTGTTTTTTTTTTGGAGAGAATGCAAGGAAGCTTGGTTTAGAGGTAAATTACTTCTGTAGAAGCTGTTTGGGTGTAGGGGGAAAGTACTTTGAATCACTTCCTTTGCTCATGTCTGGAATTAGCACGCAGGAGGCACAAATACTTAGGAAAGCTAAAAATGGTCAACCCATCGAATATAGAAAACAGCAAAGTGCGAGATATTCTGCGCTACATAAGTAGCTCGAAATGGTTTACAGTAAGGGTGAACGGGGTAAATTATGTGAAACTTCAACTAACCTAACCTAACCTACAAAAATGTTAGGCTTTGTAGAATTCATAGCATTAAAAGAATTTATAGGATGTACAGAATTGATTGGATTTATATAATTCAAAGAATTTATTAAATTTATAAAAATTATTTTTTTTTTTAAATACTAAAATATGTAGAGTTTACCGAATTTATTGTATTTGTAGTCCTTATGAAATTTTAAAAATAAGTCAAATTTGAGTTTATAGTTTATAGAACTCATTGAACCTATAACATATTAAAGATTATGACAATTACAGTCTTTGTAGAACTAATAAAATTTATAGAATTTATCGAATTTACAGAATTTATAAGCACTTAAGAATTTATGAGATTTGAAGAATTTAAAAAACTTATTGAATTTTAAACTTTATCCATAGAATTTATAGAATTGTTCATAGGATTTATTAAATTTATAAAATTTGTAGAATTCAAAGAACTTATAAAATTTATCGAAATTCTAAAATTTTTAGAATCAGTAAATTTGGGTTTGTATAATTTTTTTTTTTTTTTTCGCTGGCGCTACATCCCATAGAGGGATTTGCCCGCTTCATTGTGAAGTTTCGTAATCATTTCTTTTAACGGATAATGAGTGATTAATTCATTGATCCTTACTTTAACCAGCCGTGATTTTTTCATCACCCGCCGGGAATCGAACCCGGGACCTCCGGAGCTTAAAGCAAGCATGCTAACAACTGTGCCACCGGGGCGTTTGTATAATTGGTTTGAAGAATTTAGAGAATTGATGAAATTTATAAAATTCTTAATATTTATAGAACTTATAGGTTTTATAAATATATTAGAATTAATAATATTTACAGACTTAGTATAGCTTATCAAATTTATAGAATTTATATGATAACTACAGAATTTATGAGATTTATAGAATTGCAAGAACTTCCTGAATTTTAGGACTTTATTGAAATTTTTGAATTTATATTATATTTATTTGTAGAATTTAAAGAGTTTATAGATATTTTGGAAGTTTATACAAATTATCGAATTTACAGAATTTATAAAAACTAAAGAATTTATGAGATCTGTAGAATTTAATTAAATTATTCATATAATTTTAGAACTTATAAAATTTAGAGGACTTATAAATAGTATAGAATTCATTAAATTTATAAAATTTATAGAAAATATTGAATTTATAGAATTATTAAAGCTTATAGGATTTAACGAAATTTTTGTATTTATTCAACAAGTAAAATTTGAGTTTATAGAATTTATTAAATAAACACAATTGAAAAAATTATTGGAACTCAACGAATCGTTAAATAAATTTGTATGATATTTGCTTAAAATTTATAGATTTATAAATTTTATAGAATTTGTAGAATTTATAGAATTGATGGAATTCATAAAATACGAAATTTTATGGGGTTTATAGATACATTAAAACTTTATAGAATTTATAGAGTTCATAAGATTTATAAAATTTATGGGATTTATAGAATATACAGAATTTATAGAATTTATGAAACTTATTGGATTTTTAATTTTTATAGAATTTAATGAATTTATCGGTTTGATTTATATAATTTATAGCGTGTAAAGAATTGTTAAATTTAAAGGATTTATATAATTGCTACAAATTCTATAAGCATTATAAATTCTTTAAATTTTTTTATTTCTAAAAATTGTGTATATTCCTCGTTGTTCATACATATGTGTATTAATTATAAAAATATCTAATATTTTAACCGAAATAAAAGAAATATGTTGTTTTTATAAAATTTTGATTTTTAATTTTCAATCACATATTATTTAAAAAAGTAAATCAATTCCGGAATTGATTCTGGAACTCCCGAAAACAGAACATTCAAAATCGAGAATTCCGGAATTACTTTTTGGCGAAAAATTGGACGCCCTAACGGCTATAGACACGTTTTTATTTAAACCACCTTCACATTGCATTGCTTCATACCAGCCTAAAGTTCTGTCATGAAAGATAATCGTAATCATATGATGCAAAATCCCTTTTGTGTCTCGCCCCTATAGGGATTCGTACCCGGTACCTCCCAGCCAACCGCCAAAGCTTTAACCACTGCGCCGTTTGGTCGGTTTGTTTCAGTTTAATCGGTATTTAAGTGTCTCAAATGTAAAACTCGATAAGTTATTGATTTAAAACGAAGATCGGTTTTATAAACGACGATTTAAAAATATAATTAAAATAAAAATGTCAGGATGGTATTTTTAATTACACTCTTTCTTTATTCGTTCACAAGCCGGAAGTACAGTGCGTTTTTTCAACAATATATCGGAATCCAAAACAAAAATTAAAATAAAAGGATTACTCGATCACATTAAAAATAAACGGGGTTAGGGACATCTATTATAAAACATAAAAATCATATTCAAATTCAAGAAAAGGTTCAGTACTGGACGTTATTGTTGTTGGTGTTACATTCGGCCATCTGACTCGTTGGGATTGTCCTCAATCCTCTTGAGACGAATCTTCAGTATCGATATCTTCATCTGGACTCACGACCAGTCTCATATGGTCCGACGGGATGACTCCTCTAAAACGGGGACGACCATCGGGTCTGTTTAATTCTTCGATACGATATCTGTCCCCATATAAAACTTCTACTACAGTGTAGGGCCCTCTGAACTTACGCTGGAGTTTCTTGCTTTCACCTGTTATGATAGGTTCTCTCGTAATCAAAACTTTATCTGCAATGTTATAATTTCTCGGCTATCGGTGCTATAGATCAAAAGCCTCTTTTTGTTTTCGTTGGTTGTCGGTGATTTTCTTCAATGCTTCGTCACGTAGTCTCTCTCGGTTTACTTCTTCATATGCAAAGTTTTTCTCATCCAACAATTTTAATATTAATTTTTCTCCAAAAATTAGTCTCGGTGAAAACCCGAATAGCAATTCTTGTGGGGAAATTTTAGTAATTGAATGTGGCAAACTATTGATCGACCACTGGATGTTTCTTAACTTTTCATCCCATGTTCTATCATTGGAATCAATGGATTGGACCGCTCAACCTGCCCATTAGCTCTCGGAGTGGCGGTTGCATTGAGTATATGCTTTATATTATTTTCCCTGCAAAAATCTTCAAACGCATTGGATGTAAGTGAAGTTCCGCGATCGTTAATTATACGGATTGGCATACCAAAGTGTCTAGCCAAATGATTAAGAGAGCATATAACAAATCGCATCGAAGTACTACGAACGGCGTGTAGGGAGACGTATTTGGTAAACGCGTCAATAATTAAAAAAACATAAAAATTACCTTTGATACTCTTGACGAAAGGACCCAGGTGATCCACATGCCACGTGTGGCATGGAATGGGAACCTTTTCGATGGGGTGTAACTCTATTCGATTAGCATCGCGATTTTCTTTATGATATAGGCGCTCAACGCAAGTATCTATATACTTCTTCACGAACTGACGCATACGAGGCCACCAAAATACTTTGCGTAAGGCTGATAAAGTTTTATCTAAAACAAAATGCCCTAGGTTGTCATGACACGAATGAACGACTCTTCCCCTTATACCTTTTGGAACTACAAATAATAGTTCATCATCAATTTTTTTATACAGTTTACCATTCTTAACAACAAATTCATTATTCGCGGATGTATTTATGTTTTGCTTAATTGTTGCTATCTCGGGGTCATTGTCCTGCAAAACTTCTATCCAATCTCTTTCTACGCTTTCTATTTGTAAAATATCTAACGACGCTGGTTCTATCTCTTTTGGCTCTAAAACGGGGTTCCTACTAAGTGTATCAATATGAATCATTTGATTTCCGCTTCGGTGTTTTATTTGAAAATCAAATTCCTGTAGTCGAAGCCACCATCTACCGATGCGAGGAATGATATCACGCTTAGTTGATGCAGTTAGTAATGCACTACAATCCGTTACGACGATAAATTGCTTAGCCAATATAAAAGATCTAAACCTATCTAGCGTTGCTACCACGGCAAGAGCCTCGAGCTCATAACTATGGTATTTTTTTTCGATATCGGTCGTCTGGCGACTGAAATACCCTACCGGATGTAATTTTTCATCCTCTTCACGTTGTAGCAACACTCCTGCTAATCCTATTGAACAAGCATCAGTGTGGATTTCGAGTTGCTTATTATTGTCATATAGAACTAAAATATTGCGTTGGCATAACTTATTTTTAATCGATTGAAAAGCTTCATTTTGAGCTACTGTCCATTCGAAGGCTACATTTTTATGTGTTAACCTTGTCAGGGGTTCAGCTAGCATTGAAAACTTTGGCACGAATTTACGAAAATAGCTTCCTAACCCTACAAATTATCTAACTTTATGAACATCTGTGGGTATCTATCTTATGAACATCTGTGGGTATTTTTTCTAAACCTGGCTTAATGCCAGTTTCCGTAATTTCGTGGCCCAAAAAGTCTACTGAGGTCTTCAATATTTTACGTTTTGTCATTTTAAGGGTAAGACCGTATTCACGAAGCTTAATTAAAAATAATTCTAATAATTTAAGGCCTTGTTCTATGCTATCACTTGGTATAATGATATCATCTAAATAAACTACTACGTCGTGGTTCAGTTCGGTCGCAATTCTATTCATAAGGCGCTGACAAACTGCAAGAGTGTTTGCCAATCCGAAGGGCATCTTTCTAAACAGATATTGGCCATCGGGGGTTACAAATGACGTTAATTTCTGAGATTCTTCAGATACAGGTATCTGGTAGTATCCCGAAGCTAGATCGAGAGCTGTAAAGAACCGTTTACCTGATAGTCGTTGTAATGTGTCTTCAATGTTTGGTAACGGAAATCTATCCTTTACCGTTTTCGTATTAAGCTGCCTAAAATTAACGCAAATGCGACTCTCACCCATTTTCTTTTTAACTACAACTATAGGCGATGAATATTCGGAAGTATAATGTGTAATTATTCCAAGTTCTAACATTTCGTCGATATGCTGACGAACTTCTTCTCGTTGGCTTACTGACAATCGATATGGACGATAATTTACCGGGGTGTTATCGTTTAGTATTATTTTAATTTCGGTTTTATTTGTAGTACCGACTTCGGCCATATTTAACGCATATTTAACGCCATATTTAATCGCGGTATTTTAAAACTAATATTTTCAAATTTTCTTTCGTAGCTAAATCAAGTCTTTGATTTATACATTGAGTAAATAAATCTTCCTCGATATTTTGAAATGTTATATTTTTGATATTCTCATTTTTAAGTTCTACTTTTGTTATTGAATCACTTTCCGTATTTTCGGTGCAAAATAAAATATTTAAAAAGTCGTCTTCAAAATTAGAAATATGGTTTATGGCGGAAATATCCTTATTTACAAAGTTAAAATTACTTGAATTACTTCGACGAAGTTTGTTTGTGCCTTCCCACTATTTTGAGACGAGTTCCTAGATTCGCAGTGATTTAAAATAGTTTCAGATAAAATAGACTTATCAGCAATCGGCTGATTGGGACGATGTTCGAAATTGTTTAAATGGCTAGCTAACTCATTATTAATAAAATCAAAAGGTTCTAAACCTAAACTATTTACAGAACTTTCGCGTTGATATGTTTCTCCTATATTTAAATGTTTTTTGACAGAAAGATTTATTTCAACGTCAATATTAGGTAAATTAAGTTTGATATCTGTATCACGTAGTTCAATAATTTTTAAAAATTCGAATACTTTTATTACCATTATTTCTGGGCGATCGAGAGCGCTACGACCAATCATGAGAGGTTATTTTTGGTCGTCGTCGGAAACAATTAGGGCGTCAGCTGTTAAATTTACATCATCGACCGTAATATTCGCTGCAACTTTCCCTGGCGAATTTCTGATACCTTTAGCAAACCCTTAAGTTTAATGCATTCGCTGTGCTTTGTTTCAGAGTAACACAGTTACTACCTAAATCTACAAATGAACGTACTTCATTTCCATTTAGTTTGGAAATTTTTGTATATTCATTTTCTAAAACCTCTATACGTCGTATGGTTTTAATATTCGTCGTGGTATCTTTTATTTCAGTTTGGTTAGCCTTAGCTAAACAATTCACCTCATAATGGCCTTCTTTTCGACAAAAAGTACAAATTAGTACTTTATTTTTATAGGGAGGTGAAGAATTTTCGCTATTCTTGACGTATTTATTATTACGCGGATTATATTGGTTATTTTGATTATTATTAAAGTGTTTATCTTGCTTACTATCTAAAATATTTTCGTAGGTTCGAAGCCGGACGAAAAGATCTTGGACCGTAGCAAAATGTTGTAACGCCAGTGAACGAATTAGATCTTTGTCATCTAAACCGGATATAATATATTTAATTATTGAACTGTCATCTAAACGAATTTCACTTGCTATTTTCCGAATATCATAAACATATTCCACAAAGGATTCTGATGTCCTCTTTCTGCGATTCGACAAAATATTATGAATATCCGCGGCGTCTCTTCTATCGCTAAACTCGAGAATCAACCCCTCTCGAAACTGAACCCAATCCACTAAATTATCAGCCATTGACTGATACCACGTTTGAGCTACACCACGAAGTTTACTGATAGATGCATATAAAATAATTAAATCATTAAGTCCATAAACGCGTTGAATTTGTTCGACTACATTCACCCAACGTCTCACCGAAACGCACTCGCGACTCACAGGGTTAAATTCAGATAACATTTTTGACACGTCATTCGGTGATAAATTTAAAGTAGCACAATTATAATTAGTTGAACCATTTAACCTACCTTGATCGACAAAACTTACATGCGGATACGTTGAAGAATTTGGCATATTTTGCATTTTATTTCGTAAAATTGGATTATGTACCGAAGGTCTCGTTGGCATGTTTGGATTTGGTTGGACATTCTGTCTGAATGGATAGTTTGACAGCGAAGTTTGCATTTGGGGTTGTGCGTTGAATAATTGTGGCTGTAGATTATAAGTTAACGGTGTTTGTGATGACTTACGGTGTTGTGTTTGTCCATCGGATTGACATTGGGGTTGAATATTTGGAACTGGAAACTTAATATATGGAATCGTAGTATTCCCCCATTGATAAGTGGACGACAGATCTGGCATAAAATAACTTTCATTTGCGCATTAATTATTTTGCTGTTGAAACGTGGATACCGGAGGTGGTACGGAATATACGTTTTCACTGTTGTTGAAGTGCTTTTCTCGATGAACATTAGGATTTATCTGCGGCGTTTGGATGATATAGAATTCTCGGTATCAGGTGGACACACATGATGGTTGTTTGACGCACCTGGCTGCTCTTGTATATCGATGACACAATCTCGGTGGTTGGATATATTAATTTGCTCCATTTGGTGGTTATATTGAGTCGCATGAAGGAAATAATTATCGTTGTTATTATTGACGCCATGTTGAAAACTTGCTGGTGGAATCGATGACGACGGAAAACATGGACGAATATTGTTTTATAATTTTTTTTTTTCTTTATTTCGGCGAAAGAAAAAAAAATAAATATATTTGAGCGAAGTTATCCCACTTCTGATTTGTAAAACTCGATAAGTTATTGATTTAGAACGAAGATCGGTTTTATAAACGACGATCTAAAAATTTAATTAAAATAAAAATGTCAGGATGGTATTTTTAATTACACTCTTTCTTTATTCGTTCACAAGCCGGAAGTACAGTGTGTTTTTTCAACAATATATCGGAATCCAAAACAAAACTAAAAATAAAAGGATTACTCGATCACATTAAAAATAAACGGGGTTAGGGACATCTATTATAAAACATAAAAATCATATTCAAATTCAAGAAAAGGTTCAGTACTGGACGTTATTGTTGTTGGTGTTACACAAAATTTCCCGTTCATCCGAGAAACTCGTGTCGAAGTGGTGTCTGGCGGTCTATCTGTCTGTCTATATCTTTGTCCTCTGTGCATCACCGATGGTTTAACCTTTAATCAATCGAACTGAAACTTCATATTTAAGCTTTTCTCTTAAATGGAAGTGGCGGCTTGCGCGTGTGACAGAATTTAACTATAAGAACAAAATGTTAAAAAAAAACAAAAACTAAAAATTTAAATTTTTATAAAATTTGCTTAATAAACTTCTCAAAATTCTCCGTTTATGAAAGAAAGCTGGGTGTTGGCTCACCTCAATTGTCAATCCATCTGACGTTTATTTTTTTTACCTCCGGCTGGTCGGACCATTTTAGAAAGTTGGCTACCCTAAGTACCACCGTTAAACTTTTTTCTCTGAGGTTTACTGAAATAACTCACAAACGTTAAATGATCTAAAAAGCAATTTTATTCGTGTCATTGGTGAAATTTATGTGAAAACTTACGGTCGTTCAAATGAAATCAGTTTTAAGTCACAATGAAATTTTGTAATAATTAATACAAAAAAACGCCTTTTTTTATTTCAATTAAAAAAAGAAGTTCTTGTTTGATGACCATTGAGAAATCTCCACAAAATTGTCTTCTTCACATCAGCCTGCTGAATATTTCCTAAAATACCATCCAATGGTCCTGGCGTTTGTTTAAGTTTTTAATAAAGATACTCTAACGAAATATGTTTCACATTCTCAATATAAATAGGATAACCTATTATAAATACTCATATAGTAACAAATTATCTTGGCCTCGTATCGACATTTCAAATATAGATTCGAACAAAAACGAAATCCCTCAAAGTAATTAAAGCGTTAATTAATCTAATCTCTCTACTGTGTATAACATTACACATCTATATCTATATAATATTGAAACTAATAAGAAAACAAAAACAATCGACAAATTCAAGTGGAGTCATCAACCAAAAATAAATCAAATTTTTTTTCCATTTTGGTTAACTTCTGCTGTATTTACGAATAAAGATAGCCACTGGTTTTGTTTCCGCTTTTTGTTGTCGACTTTCAGCCTTTTTTTATTCCCAAAAATTTTATTGGTTTTTCCAATTTGTCTTCGTTCGTCTTTAATCTCTTTTTTGTAATATCTAGAATTATATAACTTTTCACTTGTTGACTTATGTAAGTTTTTTCTCGACTTGTTTGTTCAGTAATATTGATAAAATATTAAATAAATAGAAATGATTGTGACGAAAATTGATGTTTTATTGGGAAATGATTAAAATAAAACAAAAAAGAAAATGAGAGATGAAATGGACGGATGAATATACATTATGTATGTTTAAGTCTGATATTTATTGGTATTGTTGATTACCAGATTTGAAGTACCACCAGAAACATTTTAAATCCTTTAATCCGCTTACAATAATAATAATAACAATAATGTATACAACAATATATAAGCCACTGACTGTAGAATTTTTTAAGTTAATGTTTATTATCATAATAGATAGGTCCGCTTATTGCGTACGAACGAAAAAGACACACCCCAACCCAATCAAGGTAATATTTTGTTTGGTGCGAGGTGTCAGACCATTTAAGTAAAGTAATTTATTATAATATTTTTGTTTACTTTAAAATTCTGAAAACACCGCACACCATTGGAAGCCAACTTTTTTTATTTGCGCTTTTTTGCCTATTTAAGCAAAATGAAAAAGTTGAAAATCTATATGAATAATCACTTTCTCATCTTATTATTTTTATTTCTAAACAATATCCCTTAAAAATATAAAAAATAAATTAAATCATCACCTTTTTAATAAAAAAATAAAATAAAAAATTAGGTCTATCCGACCCCTCGGACGACACTTTTTCCACAAAGCGTTATCTTAAAAAGCATCGCCTTCTTCATTAAAGCCTCATATAAAGTCAATAAAACGTCATAGAAAGAATTTAGATTTAAAAGCGTACAGGTAAATTTAGTAATTTAGGTTCCATTTACACAATAACATTTTCATTTTGTCTTAAAGCCACATACGGAACAATTGTTGGAATTCGGATGTATTAACCGTGAATAATTTTTTTTCGCGATTACAAAACTTACCCGTTATAACTTCGTTATAATGGGAAAAGTAAAAACCTAAAAATCCTACGATAAATCACTCCTCGTATTATTTGAATAAATATTTTATTTTTTTTTTCGAAAGTACTTTGGACGTTTTCTTATTCATTTTTTTTTTTTTTTTGGGTACCTATATAGTATAAAGTAGGTATATTATATACGTTATCAAAGATTATATTTTATTGATAAAAAAAAAATTAAGTGTTTGACTTTGGTGACAGGTAAAATTTATTTTTGGGTTCTCAGTTTTCACCTTCATAAAATTTGGGATTTTTTGATTTCCACATCAATTTAATTTAAACTCAATGGAATTAATTGAAAATTCTGCAGAGTTATATAATGTACTAAATCAATATTAGTGGTGAAAGGATTGTTTAATATATAGCCAAATATCAGCGATGGTTTCAAAATTTGTTTTTCTACTTTTTTTTATGTAAATTAGTAATAAACAGTTCGCAGTTTGGTTATTTTGATGAGGTTTATTTGAAACTAAAGTTTACATTAAATGAAATAAATAAATCAACTAATAGATAATCGCCTATAGTTTATTTATGGTGTGGTGTTTGTTGTTCAAATTTGTGGGCTAAATTATTTATTCAAATTCATTGAAATTAAAATTCCCGGATTTTTGTGAAAGCAACCTAGATTATACAAAGCCATAATCTACAAATCGAAGCTTTTATAAGAGAATTAGAAACGAGGAAAAACCCAAACTTTTCATAGTAAAACCATATAGACATTCATAATAAATTTCCCATTTGACTAAAAACACAAAAAAAAAACAATTCTATTCAAATGTTATAGGTGTATTGCATATACGTATTATATTTGCAACGCATTGCCTTATAAAATACACAACACAACGATAACATTGGAAATATCAGAAGTTTTGTTTTTTTTTCCTTTAGTTATTAATATAATGAAATGAGAAATCTAGTATGAAATTTATAAAACAATTTCCTGAGAATTACCAAAATGCACTAAGTTAATAAAATGCAAAATCGACAATTGGCCATATTCCAGAATTTTAGCTAAAATCATTTTCGAATCCCATTTCCATCGTATAGGTATGAGGAATTTCTTCAAAATCGGATAAGAAATTATAGAGTTCCTTCCTAACTGCACATATTCCAGAACTTCTAAAAACTATTTTAGAATCAAATTTCTATCTTACATGCTGAATTTAAAGAAGGAATTTAAATAAATGGCCAAGTTCCTTCCTAATTTGTCATATTACAAAACTTTACCTGCAAACCATTTTAGAATCCGATTTCCATCGTGCATGCTGAATTTTATAAAAATCGGTTAAGTCTATTGTAGTCTTACTTTGGCAATTTTACAACAACAATGCCGTGTATTTTCATTCCGGAATGAAGAGATTCATTCCGCTGAGAAGAAGGAATAGCAAAATTCTCTTCTTCTCCTAGTTGTAATGTTTACCACTAGAGTACATATATTAGATATATTTAGTTTTATGAGTTGGTAGTAAATAACAATTTTCAATTTTTCGATAAATCAGAATATTAAATTTTATTAATTGTCATTTGGAATAATTATACCTTATTCAATAATTTGATATCATTATTTTATATTTATTAAAATTCTAAATAATAAATTATATTTTAGAGCTTGGTACCAACTGTTGAAAGTAAAACAAAAAATTATTCTGAATAAGAATTGCTCTTACTTTGGGCAAAATTTCATTCCTATCCGGATAGGAATAACTTTTACCAAAGTAAGACGGCATATGTATCTTAATAAAGTTTTGTTCGATACATTGCCCCTTCATTTTTCGCACTTAAAGCCTGTCTCTTATTTCCCCTTAAGTGTAACGAAAAATTTCAAACAGTAGGCGAATTACGATACAAACTCAAGACATACTGCGTGTGCATTTTATTATACATTATAGTATTTTGCTTATTTTCTGTATTAAAATTGTTTGACCTTAAAACCGTGTTTGGGGAATACAGTTCCCCTTAAAATCAAACAATGCATTACATTTAGGAACATATTAAAATATTTATTTTTATATGAATAATTTTGTTAAATTGTTACTCATTGTATCATTTTATGGATAAACTAAGTACACTCAGAGAAAAATGTACTATTAAATTCTTAATGGTACAGTTATTAATATTATGGTATAATTTTTTCATATTAAAACCATAATTGTCCATTGTTTTATACAATTGATTTAATAGGAAATACACTGTTGATTTTTAAACTGCAACACGAATTGAAACTACTACAAATACTATTAAATTAACATGAAATACTTTGTATATTATAAGATTGTACTATTATTCTAATATTATGATGGAAGTATTTATGAATAGTGCCCGTAGAATTAAATGTATGGTGTGTATTTTTAAATGTGTCCTAACAAAATTTTTAACTGGAAAAACTTGTTTATTCGGGAACAACTTCCATATTCAGATACAAATAAGTTTAATCGATCATTATATCAGAGATTTTGATTTAAATCAATCACATACATTTTACCGTTTTTTTGCATCGAGTTTTATTTTTTATTCGAATTTTGCTCTACAGTTTCAGTAATTATTAGGAGTTCACCAAGCAAGGATTTTCACTTTCAGAATATAATTAAATAAATTATATATAGAATTAATATAATAATTAAGTTCAAAGTGCTGGTGTATGTGAACAAATTTAAGGTGAATATTATAAATCTGTATAAAGTATAATTAAGTTGCGCTATTGAAAGTGATTCGGACATAATATATAGACGTGCGGTCCATATTAGTTTTACCACGTTTTTTTTTATACTAAAGTGTTCATTTATTTACTGTATCTTGTGTAACAAACAAGTGACTTTAAAAGTTAATAAAATTAAAATTGAAGTAGTCTCCATACGGTTAAAAATCTTAATTTATATTGGTTCGCAAATTTTCAATAAATTTACACACGCATTCAATGCAAACATATTTTGTTAAATTTTTATTTTGACGTGTCGGGAAATGCGATCGAATTCTACAGTAAATGCCCGAATTACGCATTTTTCAGTTTTATGCTGGTTCAATCCTTATAACAATAAAGAATAAATCGCTCACTTTCAATAGCGACATAACTCAAAATGGTAATTTTTGAATTATTTTTGGTGTATGTGAGTACCACACGAATGTTATTTAAGGTGTACAGTACTTTTAGTATCTTCTATGTTTGGCTTAATTATAGACCTATTTACTAATTTTATTAAAATTTCTCCTTAACACATACAAATTAATAGTATTAATTAGTATTTTAGAATTATTGTCAAATATTATTATAATTCAATATTTTAAAAGTGTATCCCTAAAATAATATTTATTTTTGAGTTATGTCACTATTGTAGCAAGTGAACGAAATAATCTAAACGTGAAACATTTGTCTTTTTTTATTTCGTTTACCATTCATAAAAAGTACAAAAAAAGGTAAATGTATTTACCTTATTGAACGGATTTACTCGAGAATTCGAGCGCAGTAAAGTAATAACAATAAGCAACAATTTGCAATGATAAAAAATACATAGGATATAAAATCCGTCCTTGTGAATCAACACTCAATCCTAATATTTTGAAACTTCAACATCTAATAATTTGCAAAAATTAAGCAACATGGAAGCCATCGTGAACGATTTTATAATTGAACCGTCGTGCGAACCGGATTTACCTGTAATTGAAATTAAAAACGAATTGCGTGAATTAATTTGTTGTAGATTTGGGTTTGACGAAACTGTTTACCAGCGTATTATTGGTAAGATGATTATCCACTTGTTTCATAACCATAATTACCAAAAGTATTATTTTTATTAATTTTTATTTTTATTTTAGATCATGATTTTGACATTGAAAGCCTTATAGTTGCCACCGATTCTGAATTAAGCGATTTATTTCCAGCTCCATTATTGGGAACAAGAGCGAAGTTCCGATTCCACTTAAATTTATGGAGAAGAGATGCAAGTATTATTTTTGCTCATGGTTAGTAAAAAAATATAATTTTTTTTCTTTGCAGGCCAGTACAGTTTCCGTTTCAAACTCTTGTAGGGAGTGGATTGAAGCACAATCGACAGTTCCATCACCTGAACCGGAACGCATTGTTTCTGCGCCTTCGCTTCTTGAGGGTGAAAAAAATGTGTTTACCAGTGCGAAACTTTTGGCATTACTTAATAGTTCCGAAATAGGTGTTGAAGTTTTAAAATATTATGAAGAACACAAAATACTTGATGAGGTGAACAAGGATATATTAACGTCGCTTATAGTGGATACTTATTCCAATAACAGAAAGTTAATAACCACACGGGATTTAGTGATTGCAACCAATGTAATTCATTCTGTCTTTCCAAAAGAATGCAAAGTGAGGCAATCTTTATATTTACATATGTTATAACTATTCCATTAGGTTCACTGCAATCTTTGTTATGAAAATTGGTTCATTCTTTGGGCCCGCAGTGATACATTTTTGTTAAAATTATTGATTGATGATCATTGTAAGGTGACCAGATTAAAAACAGCACAATATTTAAAAAGTTCCAAAGAATAATATCTCTTCTTTATAATATCTGAACAAATCTAGCCATAAAATAATGTTTTAAGTTTCTTTGTAACTTCTTAATTATTGTTCCCTTTTTCATCTGGCCATCTTATCATTGTTAAAATAAACCCTTCTAGGTACAAAAAGCGAATTATGAAACGTTTTTACTGGAACTTTTCTTGTAGCCAAAAGTTTTTTGTAATAAAACTTTTATTTGAAGCTTTCTGCAAAGTTGATAGCTTTTGCGGATGATCTACTGTTTCTGTATAATGATCGTTTGGAAAGTACGAACATTCAGTCTATGAACTCTGACCTATGTAGTCTTAGAAAATGGTGTCTTGCTCATATCATGTTTCTGAGAACAAAAACTAAGGGTATGTTTTTTAAACTTAATAATGAAATTGTTGTTCAACCAGATATCATTTACCATGATATAAATTGTGATAACATAACTTGTTGCGCGGGTTGTTTTAATATTGAATTCGTATCAAAATTCAAGTACCTTGGCCTGACTATGGATGCTTCTATGCGTTGGCTGCCTCATATTGATTCGTTGCGTATCTATTTGTATGCTGTAATTCGAAAATTTTATATTTTACGTTCAGCCTGTCCTTTAGCAGTCCTAAGAATTATTTATTTTGCGCTAGTTGAATCAAGATTGTCCTATGGTTTAATATGCTGGGGAGGAACTTATAATACTAGAATTTACCCACTTGTTATTGCTCAGAAACATGTTATTCGGATTATGCTCAATTCAACAAGGCTATCGGCTTCGTGGCCTTTATTTGAGTTTTTGGAAATTTTCCCCATTAGACATCTATTTGTGTACAAAGTAATGAAATCATTTTTTTCTATTAAGGACACTCAGTCTCATGTTACAGTCAAGTACAACTTGAGAAATAAGCAGTACATACGGCTAGAAAAATTTACAACAACAAACTACCAAAACTCGTTTCAAATATTGGATCCAAAAATTTTCAATAGCCTACCAGATGATTTAAAAGGCACTCATAAATTCAATATATTTAAGCTAGGACTGAAATCGTTTTTGTTCAAGTCCTCGAGTGTGAATGATTTGTTGCATTTTCAAGTGTAGCATGTAATTATGTACATATATTACATTTATCTTGTAATTTTCTGCTTTATTAATGTTAGTTTTTCTTTTTTCCTTTAAATATGTATTAATGTTGTAAATATATTAAATTGTTATCAGTCGACACTGGATTTTAAAAAATCCACAGATTGTATTATAATAAATAAATAAATAAATAAAAAATTTTTTACTAATAAAAGTTGATTTTATGCTTTTTAGTCGGGTTAAAAAGGTTACATTTTTAAAAGATGTTTATTTAACAAATTGATTCTTTTTCAGGAATATTACTTGCATAAACGAGGTCATGGGCTAAATCCAACTGGTAAACTCCATGATAAAGCTGTGAATTCCAATACAAGAATAAGAAATTTGAGGAAAATTCGGACTGAAGAGCAGCCAGGTATAAGTGGGTGCAGAATATTTCAATAATTTATTTAATATTTACATATAACATACAGGTACTTCCCGGGCATCAATCGAATCCCTACCCACACCAGAACCTATAACCACAGAGAGTGATTCGGCAGTGATTACATGGTTGCAACACAACAACGAACCTTGGCCAATCGTTGAAACTAAATGGACCCAAGTATTGGCTATAAGGCAACATGACATTAAAACAGGAGACGGCCAAAATGTACTAAAAAAGTGGCCGCTTTTTAAGCACAGTCTTGGACATACATTGGTAAAATATTTTTAATTCAGTATAAACAATTTCGAATCTTTCATAAAATTTCTCATGATTCTGTAGGTCGACATTGATTACAACATTTTATTCAGCAATAATTCGTCTCAGCTCTTTTTACTGTGGCCGCTATTTGTTAAAAAAATTGTTCCATATTTCCAAAAACACATTAAGGACAAAAACTCTCTGCAACTGTCGAAAGAATTAGAA
Source organism: Tipula helvola (assembly GCA_963556165.1). Taxonomy (NCBI): domain Eukaryota; kingdom Metazoa; phylum Arthropoda; class Insecta; order Diptera; family Tipulidae; genus Tipula; species Tipula helvola. The sequence goes on along the minus strand of OY744482.1, from coordinate 296,002,781 downwards.
AACAATATTGATGAAAGTAAGTTCCTTATATGGTGTTTCCGTTGTAACTATTTATTATTATTAAAGATACAATATTAAATTTTTAATTGTTGGTTCTAGATTCGCGCGATTATATACTATTTTTGCTGATGCATGCCGTATTAAAGCTACCCATAGTTTAGCTAGGAAAAAAATGTGGCAAAAAGGCTAAATGGAAACCATCAATAATAGATTCTCAAGAATCCAGCATTCTCTATTGTATTTCGCCCAGTAACTACATGACAAAAGTTGAAGAATTGAAACTTAAGTATTTGGAAAAGGGTTTAACGTTCCAGCCTGTCATTGTTGTGATCGGCGAGCAGAAAGTAACGTTGCAATATTTTTACGTATACTATGACGGTATATTATATAAATTTAATTCTTTTTTAAAATGTCTGGACATTATTTTTAAACTTTTCCACGTTATGAATTTTGAGTACCCCGTAGAGGGCAAAAATGTATATAATTTTATAGAGCATTTTTTTTATAATTTTAAAACGGATAAAAATTCAAATGTAACGGGCGTTTTAGAATATTTAAACAGTGAAATAGATCTTTAAATTTGTATCAGTTGTGTTGAGCTAGATATTAATAGCTACTTTAATTTATTTTATTTTTAACATTTTCAACACCGTTTCACTTTTTAATATATTTCGGTTTTAAATATCTGTAAATGAAATAGAAAACCAATTAATTTAGAAATGAAGTGCTTTCTGTGCCATAAAGAGGCTGTGATGTATTCATCATCCAAACTTCTAATAGAACATATTAAATCCTCACATATTATCAAACATTTAAAATCTTTTTTATGTATCGAAGAAGGCTGCCTTCAGCAGTTTCCAAATTTATATTCCTATAAACGGCATATTACTAGGGTTCATGAATATAAATTGTATCAAAGTATAAAATGCCATGCAACTAACAATACAACAATACTTATTGAAGATACAACATGTAAAAACAATACGAATATACAAAATAGTAATGTAAATGATAATTTAATAATTGAGGAAAGTCGAATTTATGACAAGAGTAAGCCAACCATAAAACCTACGGAGAATGCTCAATTAACTACAGTGTGTAATGGTTTTTCAAACAATTTCACTGCACTTACTTTTGCATTATGTTTGCATAACAATAACAATTTTAATAGGAAAAACGTTTCTGACATTATAGAGCAAGTAGAAACTGAAGTAACTATTCCTCTCATTGAAACTGTATAAAAACAACTTTTACCTCTAATAGAAAATTATGACAATAGGGCACTTGCCGAAAATATTTTGGATGAGTTTAAGCATCCATTTCAATCTATTAAAACCGAATACAAACTGCTTCAAGAATTGGAGTCTAGAGGATTGTTCAAAAAACCTTCGTATTATATTATTAACGAAGAAGTCTGTGAAATTATTATTAACAATTCCCCTACAATAGATACGAATAAAGTAACTGGTGTCATCATGCCTTTTGAATTTCAAATGAAAAAATATTTTGAATGCGGAAATATATTGCAACAAACTTTAGAAAATATTGACGCCCTAAACAAAAATACTCCGGGTAGTTATGGTAATTTAATACATGGAGATGTATGGAAGAAAAAGAACGATATGTTTAAGGGGTAGTTAACAGTTCCTTTTATTTTATTTTTTGATGATTTTTGCATCGACAATCCTTTGGGCTCGCACGCTAAAGAGCAATCCATTTGTGGCGATTATTATACGTTTCCCACCATTCCGAAGCATCAACTTTCAAAATTAAACAATTTATTTGCTGCCGGATTTTTTAAAACGAAAGACCGATCTTTGTTTGGCAATTATTTTTCAATAAAACCTTTTGTTAATCGGATAAAGAATTTAGAAACTCTTGGTACAGAAATTGAAGTAGATAATAAAATTTATCAGATTCATTTCATTTTAGCGTTCGTGGTTGGTGATAATTTGGGCCTCAATACTTATTTAGGATTTCCTTGTAGCTTCAATTCAAATTATTATTGTAGGGCTTGTAAAAGAAGTAAGAGTGAAATGCAATCGGACATAATAGAACATAAAACCTCATTACGTAATATTGACAATTATACAGTTGACGTTATAACTAATAATGAAAAACTAACTGGAGTAAGGGAAAACTGTGTTTTCAACGAAATTGAATCTTTTCATGTAACAAATAATTTTTATTTTGACATCATGCATGACATTTTTGAAGGAGTTTGTAAATACGATATTGCAAAAATTTTGTTACATTTCATAGAAAAATCTAAATTTTTAACACTCGATATTTTAAATAGCCGAAAACAAATGTTTGATTACGGCGAAACCGAAATTGGTAATATTTCTCCACCCTTAAAGTTGTCCGCATTAAAATTATGTAATTTAAAAATGACTGCTCGTGAAACTATGACTTTTATTAATTATTTACCATTAATGATAGGAGATCTTATACCCGAAGGTGACAAAGTATGGGAATTTTTAATAGTTTTAATTAAAATAGTTGATTTAATTTTACTACCGCAAGTGACTGAAGTTAATATTAAATCTCTGGAACATTTAGTATCGAAACATAATGCACTATACATGGAACTGTTTAATGAAACATTGAAACCAAAGTTCCATTTTTTGTTACACTATCCATCTGCAATACGCATGTGTGGGCCTTTGAAACATTTGTGGTGTATGCGCTTTGAAGCATTGCATAAACAATACAAAAATGCTGCTAGAGCTACTAATTCAAGAATTAACATTTCATTTACAGTTGCTATCAAAGCTGGACTTAAATTTGCGCATTTACTAGCTTCACACAATTTTTTTGAAAATGATTTAAGTTTTGAAAAGAAAGATTTAAGTCCTTGCAATCTCAATTTAATGTACAAAGAAATATATCAAAATTTATTGGATATAAACCTTTCGGAACCTAGTTGTTTGCAAAAAGTAAAGTTTAGAGGCAAAATGTATAAAAAAAGCTTTTATTTAACAAAATCTAGCGCACAGTCCGTACTACTTTATGAAATTGAACAAATTGTTTTACATAACGCAGATCTTTATTTTGTATGTAGACAATGGCCTATTAATTATTTCAGTGAGCATTATCAGGCTTACATAGCACATATACCCATTGAGTCATATTCTTTACATAGTGTTCTTGAATTCGACGACCCACCAATTCATTTACATCTCCTCAATGACGGAAACAAAGCATTCAGGCTAAAAAAAAATTAAAAACATTTACAGAAAAGTAATTAATTAATTAGCATAAGTATAATAATTCGCATTATATTATTTTAGTTTAAAATTTTGTATCAATATTATTAAAATGAATTAATAAATAAAAAAATTTGCAAAACAGCTGTTGGTTTATTTGAATTTTTGAAATTTCAGGTATAGCTAGAAAGGTTCATCTGTTTTTAAAATAATAGTACATACGATTGCTGTTTTAATAAGATTGTCCTATTATTTTTATAGTATCCCATTACTTTCCAATGTAATTTGTCACATTAAATTAATAGTTTTCTCTTTATACTACACACAAAAAAATATTGCGGTGTGAATGGTATTTTATCCGAAAAAACCTTTATTTTTTATCCAATAGTACCATATTAACTCCGCAAGATCGGGTACAAATTTTAAAATATCCAAAAGGATCGAACAGTATACTTTTGCACCGTTCGGAGTAAACGCAAAAGTTGTCAACAGTGGATTTTTTTAAAAGGTACTTCTCAGAGATTATTTCCGTTCTATCGGAGTAAATATTTACACCGTTTGGAGTTTTCGTGAAAAAGTAAAATTGTAAGAGATTTTGGCTGTATTAGTTAAATTCGCTAAAGCAACCTGCATATTCCTTCTGTATAATAGAATTTAAATTGTGATACAATCAGTCTAGTCGCAGCGGCCTGATGAGAAGATTCAATTCTCTTACAATATTCGGAACATATTAAACTCATATACATTAAAATAAAATACCGTGGGATAAAAACCATACACTCAAAAAATGTGCGGTGTTAATTGGTTTTTTATCCGAAAAAGTATTTTATTTTTCTCCAACTGAATATATTTTATAAAATTAAATACGCATCAACGGATAAATATTTTTATCTATCCGAAAAGATAAATTTTTATAAAAACTCCTTTTGGATTTAATAAAATGCACCTCTAGGTGTTTTCCTAAAGATGAATGTTCCTGTTTGGGCTTTATGCGGTGTAAAAGTTTTTATCCAAATGTATTTTATGCCATTTTTATTATAATATCCGATTGGATTCAAATTATAAATATCCGATCGGTGGGACACTATGTAACACCGATTCGGTGTTGTGGTGACCTTTTATTTTTTTGTGTGTAATAGTACATACCTTTCACCTTTTATACAATAGTAATTCGATTGTCCTTTTATGTTTATGGTATATACCATTATTTTTCTAATACTGTATGTTATTGTTCTAATAAGGTAACATTATTAAAATAATAGTAGATACCAATTATTATTATAATAGTTTACAAATTATTAATTTAAAGTGATATGTACGATTGACTAAAATTAATAGGAAAAAATTATTAAAATAATAGTAAATCATATCAATTGTATAGTATTTTTCTCTGAGTGTACACATAACTCAAAATCATTTAAAAAATGTCATCATCCCTATATTTAATAAAAAATAATATTAGGGAATTCTATTCTCCATAATTCGGAATTAAGTTATAAAACATACACATAGGTCTAAAGGCACTGCCCCATGCAAAACGGCAAACCGGCATTTAAAACCGTCAAACCCAATTTTTGGCTAAATTGGTTCACTTTGCAATGTGAAAATTATGAAGAAATAGTTCAAATCTATAAGTTCCACCTTATTCTAAGAAAATTTTATTAAAATTGATTTATTTTCATTCAACAAACTCCAATTTTGTATTTTGCCTGCCGTCAAGCAAAACTCCGTCCGTTAAAATATTAAATCAGGGGTTTTAATGAAATGAAATCAATTTGAATAAAATTTTCTACAAATAAGGCGGAACTTGTAGATTCGAACTATTTTTTAATAATTTTGATATTGAAAAACAAACGATTTGGTCAAAAATTGGATTTGACGTTTTGAAATTCCGCTTTGCCGTTTGTGCATGGGATAATGCCTTTTGATTAAGCAAGCAGTAAATGATTTGCGTTACACTTTCATTTCAAAAATTTCAAACAGATATGTTGGTAAAGAAGTTTCACTTCAAAAAATATTTGTATTTCGTAGTTTGACAGCTTTTGACTAATGGATTAATTAATGACATGCCAACCCATTAACGCCTAAAACCGAACTACTTGTAAAAAATCGTTCAAAGAAACTAACTTATATCAAAGAGAGTTTATACAATAATTTAAGAAAATAAATTAAACAAACATTTCAAAGAAAAACTATGCATTTTCGCGGAAAAATAGGCTTCCTTAAATAAGGAGGTTAGGCAGAAACATGGTACTTTTCAAAACAACCTTTTTCTTTGCACATTTTTTTTTTTTGCATTTCTTACATGCCCTTCTCGCCTTCACATGACAAACACAACACTTTAATTGTCTGTCAAGCTTCTCTGGAAAATGAAACCCTTCACTGACTTCTAAGGAACTTCCAGATTTCCTCTTCTTAAAGCTTCTTGATGGTGCAGCATCTTTTAAATAACTACGTGCGATGTATCGGCGAAATTCGAGTTGTTCCATTTTGACCTCGACTGTCATTTGATGCAACTTCGATGTATTTGTTATGGTAATGTCTACCATGTAAGTGAATAGGACCCACCTACATTTCTTTCCTTTTACGGCAATTCTGTGTAATGATATTCATTGACCTACACCGCCCATTCCACTATCGTACGATGAAAAAGCTAAAGGTTGTGAGAACTGAGCATATGTTGTTATCTTTCCATTGTGTACACAAAAATTCGTTATTGAGATCAAATCTATAATCATAAGTCATAACATAACTATAAGTTCCTCTTTCCTTTTTCTTTATTACCATAGTTAGCAGCATCGGGCACTGTTTAACTAACGAACACTGTTTAACTATTTTCTCGCACTGTCCCCATAGCTCTAATCTTCGGTTTTTTTTTTTTCAAATAAATCATTAGTGAATACGTGGTAAAATAGTTGTCGAACAAAACTATATAGCTAGTTTGGGGGATTCGGTACGTGTGTCAAATGTCAATAAATCAATAACGACTCTTGCACCAACGGGTATTCCTTTTAGAGTGCTTGATTCGTCTGTTGGTTTTCCGTAATAAACATCAAAAGCGTAACAATATTCACTCGAACTGCTTATGATCCAATTTTTATACCAAATCTCACTTACTTACCGTGCATAAGTTGCTTGCACGGATTATCCAAAATAATTCACCATTGACTCGTTAATTGAAAGATCCTTGTGAAAAATCCTCACTGGCAAAACTATTTAGTATAAGCATACTTATATTAGTGGTCTTACTTTGAACATCCGATCTTTGAAGTTCCAATTTCTGCGTTTTTGGCCAAATGTAAATATTTTTTTATTTCAAGGTAACTATCTCTTGACATCGATTTATAAATGCATGGAACCCCCAAATTATCGTCCATAGACCAATACATTCGTTCTTGATGAATTTTATGGGATCCTGTCATTAGCAGTATTTCAATAAAGCTTAGAATATCATTGCTAGTGATAGTAATTCGTGACTATTTTTCTGTTGAGCATGTAATAGTTTGATCAATAATTATATAATTCACGATTTCATCAGTAAATATCATTTCAAATAATTTACGTGGCGACAAATCTTTTATTTTATTTTTCATAATGTCGAACTCACTTGTAAATCGTTTGTTCCAAAAGGCACATAGGTCGGATGTTTTTTCATCTATCTAGGTTTCTTGAATTCATAATATTCTGCAGCATCACTGGTTTGCCCTGCTTCATCAAGACTGTCATTTTTCGAGAATGATACATCTTCTTCGGTGGTATCTGTTACAGAAATTTCAACAGTACCTGGAATTTCGGTTGGAAACGCATTGGGGTCTTCTATAAAATCTCCATCATAGTCTTTGGTGTCTGAGTCTGTCAATTCATCTAAGATTGGTAGAATTATGCAAATTTCCAAATTATCATGATCACCAAATTCATGAGTTGAAATATCCTCCAAGGCATCTTCCAATCTAAAATAGTCTTTTGTCCCATAAAATATAATAGCTTAGTATCCATTTCAATACAAAATTACAAAATTACTGTTTCGCCTTGAGGACGGCACTATTTAAACCAAGATTATAAAAAGAAAAAGTGAAACTATTAAATTTTAAAGTTTACTTACTGTAAATATAGTATTTCTATATTTATATTGAACCATTAAAATAATTAAAACTTGCACTGTTTCAAAAAAATATTTGTTAATTTATCTAAGTCACACTGAAAAAAGTCGACTATTCACAACCGACGATAAAAGTATGATGACACACGACACACGATGATGTTCATGTTATTCTCCAATTTATTTACACAAATAATAGAGGAAAATATAAATTTTACAATTTTAGATTCGAAGAAATTACGTTTTAAAGTGGCGTTCCCAAATAAGTACGGCCGTCGTTAATGGGTTTCGTCTTATATGCCTTGTCTACTAATTATACAGTTGCTGAGGTTTCATATCAGATTCGTATATAACACTTTGATAATCCAGTACAAATATTGTTGCGAGCATTTCTCTTCTTGGAACAGTTTTGCAGAATCAACATTTTTTCGGCTTTACAAGGGCATCTAGGAGTAATTATAGTTTAAGGACAATATTTAAATTTAAGAGCAACGGCGATGCGCGCATTAGTATTTTCGTTTATTCATTCCGGATCTTCTAAAAGCAAATTAGATGTCCCTTCTTTTATCTATTCGTAATATATTTTGGCCGTATTCATGTTTAAAAGTGAAAGAAAGAATATTATTTCATTTGATTTTTTATAATACGTGCAACGATTATAATTAAGTGGTTAAATTGAATACAAATATTTGAATTATGTGCTAACTGAAATGATTAATTATGAAAAAATGAACTGTTTAAATATCATAAACAACTAAATATTTACAGGGTGGGTTAAAAACTGTGCTTCACCTATTTTTGAATTTAAATATCTTTTGAACAGCAAAGCTTGAGATTATTACCTTAAAAAATATAATTTGTCCTTCTCTAATTTATTATGCGAAAGAAGATATCTAAGTTTCCAAGGAATTGGGTTAACTTCTGAACCACTGAAACTAGAAGTTCAGCCTCAGTAGTATTCAATATATTTCAGAAAATTAACCCTTAAGAGACACACTGGGTTAAATTAACCCAGGTCTTTTTTATTAACGCGCGCCATTTTAAAACGCGTGGGTCTTGGACCATCGGGCCAGTGGATTAGGGAAGTTTGAAATGTCCACTAATATCTCCCCTTAGGACAGATACAGTGCGTTTATAGAAGCTGAGCAATGAACGTCGTAAAAACAGGTATGGGTAAAAATCACCCAGTGTGTCTCTTACGTTAGAAAAACGTCTCATTTAAAAAAATCTTTTTGTTAAATATTGTGTGTTTGTGTTAAACTTATATAATTTTTGTCTATTTGAACTAAAATATGTATATACAGAGAAATCTCACTACAATGGACATCGACCGGACCAAAAAATTGTCCATTGAAGTGAGGTGTCACTTGAACTGAGGATTTGTGGTTGGGATTCTATTTCTTATCCGATTTTAATGAAATTCAGCATTCCCAATGGGATTGGGATTCTTTTGCATAAAGTTCTGGAATATGGCCAGTTAGGAAGAAATTTGGCTATTTCTTATCCGATTTTGATGAAATTCTCAAATGATTTTCAGATAAAATTCTGGAATACGGCCATTTAGAATGGAACTTGGCCATTTCTTATCCGATTTTGATAAAATCCAGCATGTGCGATGAAAATGGGATCCTCAAACGAGTTTTAGATGAAGTTCTGGAATATAGCCAAATAGGAAGGAACTGGTCCATTTCTTATCCGATTGTGATGAAATTCAGCATGTACGATGGAAATGGGATTCTCAAATGATTTTTAGATGAAGTTCTGGAATATGGCCAGTTAGGATGAAACTTGGCCATTTCTTATCCGATTTTGATAAAATCCAGCAAGTGCGATGAAAATGGGATCCTCAAACGAGTTTTAGATGAAGTTCTGGAATATGGCCAAATAGGAAGGAACTGGTCCATTTCTTATCCGATTGTGATGAAATTCAGCATGTACGATGGAAATGGAATTCTCAAATGATTTTTAGATGAAATTCTGGAATATGGCCAGTTAGGATGAAACTTGGCCATTTCTTATCCGATTTTGATAAAATCCAGCAAGTGCGATGAAAATGGGATCCTCAAACGAGTTTTAGATGAAGTTCTGGAATATGGCCAAATAGGAAGGAACTGGTCCATTTCTTATCCGATTGTGATGAAATTCAGCATGTACGATGGAAATGGAATTCTCAAATGATTTTTAGATGAAATTCTGGAATATGGCCAATTAGGATGGAACTAGGCCATTTCTTATCCGATCTTGATTTTTTTTTTTTTTTTTTTTTTTTTTTTGTTAAAATAAATTTTATTTATTTATTTAATGTTATTACAATCTAGTCTCCTGGACTAATGAGCAATTTGTTTCTGACTTAATTTACTAACTTAATATTAATCTATGGCTTCTTCCCATTGGCGTTCCATAGAGTCTGGTAAATTGAATTAAACCACATCTTTGTAGTGGGCTTTACACAGCACAATGCTGTTTAAGCTAACAATTACACCAACTCAAAAGGTTTGGTTCTTTTAAGTCTACGTATTAAATTCGTGTTGCTTAGAAGCTGAGTTGCCTCAATGTTTACATGATGCCGGAGCCTCTCTTCATGTCTCCGTGCTTTCTCCTGAATTTCATTTACGATGAGGTTCACTTTAAGGTCCCTATGGAGATCATTGTTCCTGACATACCAAGGTGCATCAACGATGTTCCTTAATACCATATTCTGAAATCTTTGGATGATATTTACGTTGCTCTGTTTGGTACAACCCCAAAGTTGAATACCATACGTCCAAACGGGTTTCAATATTTGCTTATAAAGTAGCAGCTTGTTGTATGTTGATAAAGAAGAGTTCCTTCCCATCAGCCAATACATCTTTCTGTATTTAATTCTTAGTTCTTCACTTTTCTTCTTGACATGTACTTTCCATCGCAGTTTAGCATCCAGGGTCATGCCGATATACTTAGCTGTGTTCGCATACGGTACTATTTCTTGATTTATGGTAATCGGGATATGTTCGAATCGCCTGTTTGTAAAGTTGATGTGAGCTGATTTAGTTTCATTTAGTTTTATTCGCCAACTTTTTGTCCATTTATAAATTTTAGTTATTGCTGTTTGTAACTTTTGTGTTGACTCTTCGTTGCTTGTGCCAACAGCTAAGATCGCCGTGTCATCTGCAAAAGTCGCCACTGTATTGTTTTCTAATACAGGAAGATCATAAGTGTATATTAGGTATAAAACCGGCCCTAATACACTGCCCTGTGGAACTCCTGCGTTGATTTCTTTCAATTCAGAGAAAGTGTCATCTAACTTAATCCTGAAGAATCTATCTTTTAAGTAAGATTCCAGTATATTAGCAAATTGGATTGGTAGAAGATTTCTTAATTTATGGTTAAGTCCTTCATGCCACACTCTATCAAATGCTTGGGCAACGTCTAGAAATATTGCTGAACAGATTTTTTTCTCCTCTAGTGCTTTCTCAATTATACTGGTTATTCGGTGAACTTGATCAATTGTTGAGTGTTGGTTACGAAAACCGAACTGATGATTTGGGATTAAGTTTTTACTCTCGATTATCGGATTTAACCTTTTTACCAGAAGCTTCTCAAAGAGTTTGGACATGACTGGCAATAGCGAAATTGGCCTATAAGATGAGGTTATGTGTGGTGGTTTCCCAGGTTTTGGGATCATGATTACTTCTGCAATTTTCCACAAGCTTGGTACATATTTGATTCTAAATGCTGCATTTATAAGATTGGTGAGCTTTACCAGAGCTTTCCTTGGCAGTTCTTTTAAGATTTCTGCTGTAATAAGATCGTAGCCAGGAGCTTTTTTCATATTCATATTAGTTTTTATCTCACACGCGACTTCTTTTGTTGTTGTCGGTAGGATTTCTTTACTTTCTTGCACAGCTTGTTCAGATATTATCTCGGCTTCTAATGTTTCATCTTGATGTGGCTGGAATATTTTTTCAAGATGTTCAGCAAAATCTCGAGCTTTGTCTTCATTATTCCTAGCCCATTTATCACCTGCTACTCTTATTGGAGGGTTCTGTATTATTGGTCTTTTAATTCTTTTGGTTGCTTTCCAAAGAGAATAATCAGTACTGCTATCATTAGTTAATTTTCTTAAATAGTTGCTGACTGATTCATTTTTCAATTCTTTGATTTCTCTTCTTAATTGTTGAGTGAGATTGTTCAAATTAGTTTTATCTTGAGGGCCCTTGTTTGTTGCCATACTCTTCTCGCTCTTCTTTTTTCTGCTAGGAGTTCCCTAATTTCCAAAGGGTAGTTGTTTCCCTTGATTTTCTTTGTAACCTCAGGGGTATTTTCCCAAGCTGATTGCTGTATATCGTCTACAAATTTGTGAACTTCTTTGTCTAATTGCTCCTCGGTCTTTAATGGAACCATTAAGTTAATTTTTTCTTCTAGCGATAGTCTAAAGCATTCCCAATTAGTGTGATTATTTACTAGAAAAGGGTTCCTTTCTTTCTGAATAATTTTTTCACTTAACGTTAAAAGTATCGGTGAATGATCAGAGTTTAGGTTGTGGCTTTCATCTACTTGTATATAATTTACAGATATCTTCTTTATTATAAAGAAATCAATCAGATCTGGTACTTTATTTGGATCAGTAGGCCAGTAAGTTGGTTTTCCAGTTGAGAGAGCTTCACAACTGCATTTCCTAATGGCTTTTAGGAGTTCTTTACTTTTTTAGGAGTAGTTGTTGTTAATCTGGAGCCCCAGTGGACATTTTTGGCATTAAAGTCTCCTCCAAGTATAAACCGTTTTCCTAATTTACTGAGGAACTCGAGATAATCCTTTTCTTTCAACGAGTGCTTCGGTGGGCAGTACACACCAGCAATACAAATAGAACCATTTTTGGTTTTGACGTTAACAGCAGTTGCTTGTATTTCTTCTGTTTCATATTTTAACTCTTCATAGTGGTGGATACTATTTCTGATTATAACCGCACTACCTCCTTTAGCAGTGTTTTCCGGATGAATGGTATGATATATATGATAATTTTTAAATTTAATGATTGTTTGTCTAGTGAAATGTGTTTCCGTGATGAGACATACATCGATTTTTTCTGTGTCCAGGACCACTTGCAATTCTTGTTGATGTTGCATAAGTCCATTGGCATTCCAACATAAGATTCTAAGATCACCTGCCATTTTTATGTTTAGGGATGGCTCCCTTAGTGCTGTATTCTAATTTCTGTAATCGCTCATCAAATGTATTGAGCCTGCTTAAAATTAATTTAAGTGTTTGACTTATTTCGTCATTTTGACCAGTTTTCCCTGGATTTCCGTTACTCATCGTTACTTGAGCATAAGTCATTTTACCCAATTGTCCATGAGTAGTTCCCAACTCTCTACGATTTACTTCGGGTTGGGTCATCTTAACTGCCTGCTGCCTGAATAATCTTGGATTTTTAGCAATCACATTCCTATTTTTGATGTTTTGCAGTTCAATGGCAACGCTGCATCCTCTATAGTTAGCCGGATGGTTTTCTCCACAGTGAACACATTTAGGCTGAACATTTCTATCTTTTACACAATCTTTGGTATGATGTTTACCTAAACATTTGACACACCTGGGTTCCCTGCTGCAATATTTTTGTGTATGTCCATAGGCTTGACATTGTTTACATTGTGGTATAAGTTTAGACCGTCTTAGAGGCTGAATAACTACTTTGCACCCTAAGATGTACTTAATTTGATAAATTTTTTCGATATCTTCATCATTATCGAAGGTCAACATAAACATGTTGAGAGGTACTTTGCCTCTCCGTTTTAGCTTAATTGATGCTTCAGTAGCCTTAAATCCTTTTGCTTTCAGATCATCAATTATTTTTTCTGGTTTACACGTAGAGTGTAAATTTTTAGCCATAACCCTTATTGGTCTGGTTTGTTTATCTTCAAACGTGTGCCAAGCACGGTTTTCTTCATTTAACATACTTGTCATTTTTCTGTAAGTTTCACCATCTTCCAAGTTTATTTTGATGGTGTTTCCATTCATCACCTTTGCATTAAACTTATCAGTTGTAGTAATTTTTTTTAATTTTTCATAGAGTAGATCGTAGTCTTTGACTTCATCTATTACTATTGGTGGTGGTGGAGGTATTTTTTTTGATGGTTTCTGGATAATATTAGGAACATCATCCTTTAATTGAGGTGGGGAGGGCGTATTATTCAATTTTCTCTTTTTTCTTCTAACTCCTTTAACTCTTATCCACTCAGTTTCTCGAGCTAGTTCGTCTTCATCCGTATGGTACTCTTGTTCAATTGTAGTCTGGCTAGGAGTAGGATAGATTGCCTCCTTTGGCTTAAGAGCTTTAACTTCGTTTTCAAGCATTTTCATACGCTCCTGCATCAATGCAATTGTATCATTCAATTGCTTGTTAATATTGTTGGCTTCAACTAGTGCATTATTAGCTCTACACAATTCATTGTGAAGCTTTTCTTCGTTTGTAGAACGAATGTTCTTGCTACTGGCCCCAATGGAAGGACTACGGCCTCTTATCGGAGAATACGATACTTTATTACTCCTATCGAAGGGATTTATAATATTATTTTCTGATTCGCTCAGTTGAGCTTGTTTATTCACCAACATATCTTGTGATTTGTTAAAATATTTGTAGTTTAGCAATGGCTGGTCTCCCCCAGAATCCACGAGACCGACCTCCGAAGAGGGTGGATTTACCTGATTAACAGGTGTACCACCTGGGGTATTATTTTCCATATTCGTTCCGCTCATTGCTCATTTATAGTGTACTGCACTCGCATCTAGTATTTAGCCGACGTATTCACATCGTTGCCCGGGTGTTACCACTTGGAGGTATACTAGACACATTTGGTGGTTTCTACATAGTTGCAGCGCTGGAATATAGACCACGAGATACATGGCTATAGACGGTCAACCCCTACCCTATTGAGACGCACCCAACACCCATCCGATCTTGATGAAATTCAGCATGTGTGATGGAAATGGGATTCTCAAACGAGTTTTTGATGAAGTTCTGGAATATGGCCAATTAGGATGGAACTTGGCAGTTTCTCATCCGATCTTGATGAAATTCAGCATGCACGGCGGAAATGGGGCTCGCAAATGATTTTCAGGTGAAGTTCTGGAATATGGCCTATTAGGAAGGAACTTGGCTATTTCTAGTCCGATTTTGATGAAATTCAGCATGTTCGATGGAAATGGGATTCTAAAATGATTTTTAGGTAAAGTTCTGGAATATGGCCTATTATGAAGGAACTGAAATGGAAATTCTCTAACGAGTTTTAAACGAAGTGCTGTAATATGATCAATTTGGAAGGCACTTGGCCTTTTTTAATCCGGTTTTGATGTAATTCAGCATGTACTATGGAAATGGGGTTATATATACATAAAATCATATTAAGTTCCTTCCTAGTCGGCCATATCCAAGAACTTCATTTACAAATAATATTATAGAGTCCTATTTCCATCCTACTTCCCGAATTTCTTTAAAATCGGATAATAAATTGCCAAGTTCCTTCTAATTGGCCATATTCCAGAACTTCGTCTAAAGCTCGTTTTGAAATCCCTTATCACATACCGAATTTCATCAAAATCAGCTAAGAAAATCTTTTTAGAATCCCATTCCCATCGTCCATGCGGAATTTTATCAAGACCGGATAAGAAATAGCCAAGTTCCATTTTAATGGCCATATTCCAGAACTTCATCTAAAAATCATTTTGGAATCCCATTTCCATCGTCAGCATCAACAAAATGCTGAGTTTCATCAAGAACGCATAAGAAATGGTCAAGTTCCATCCTAATTGGCCATATTCCAGAACTTTATTCATTTAAGAATTTCATCAAGATCGGATAACAAATGGCCAAGTTTCTTCCTAACTGGCCATATTCCAGAACTTTATCTAAAAATCATTTAAGAATCCCATTATTGGGTATGCTGAATTTCATTAAAATCGGATAAGAAATCGAATCCCAATAAAATTCTTATAAAAAAAAATCACAAATCCTCAGTTCAAGCACCTCACTTCAATAGACAACTTTTTTGGTCCCGTCGATGTCCGTTATAGTGAGGTTTCTCTGTATATACATATTTTAGTTCAAATAGACAAAAATTATACTCTTATATGTTTAACACAAACACACGATATTTAACAAAAATAGGATTTATAAAAAAAGTTCCGTTAGTTTTTTGTGAATATTTTTGCACCTATTTAATTTTTCGCAACAAATTATGTTTTTATGTTCTTGAAAAAATTTTCTATTAATTAAAAAAAAATTGATTGAATTTGATCAATTTGATCACGAGATATAAGCTTTCAAAGTATCGCTGGGTAAAAACAGAGCCCTCTGTATATTATAAGAGCCCTAATGATGCCGCCATTTTTTAAACGTGCTTTCTATAAGAGGTGTAGATTTTGTGATGTTCCATGTAAGCCGGTGTAAAAAACACTTTATTAAATTTACATTTTTTGAATGAAAACTCATTATTTTCGGCAATTTTATTTCACCCAATTGTAGGTGAATAATCATATTTAGACATATATGAAAATCAAACTCGGAATCGATCAATTAATCCGTAAAATACAATTTAAATTTCCCTAATTTTATTCACAACTACATGCAAAACTACAAAAGCTTTTTAAACGAGAAAAATAAACAACTCATATAATATTTAATATATTGGATATCTATTAGAACGACAAGGATGTCTACTGTTCTTATTTATTGTATTTTTACACGTGTTTTTAGTTTTATTTTATCGTGTTGTCGCCTTTTTGTTTTCTAAATATAGATCAGACAAAGATATCTATACCTTTTTGTTTTATATTTTCGTGTTTGCCCGTTTTTACTTTAAAGTGTTCTTTGTCATTTTTAATGATTTTATATTGAAAAAACAAGGACAATCTAAATATTGTTTTTATTTTTTTATTTACGAACTTTTACTTTTACGCTTTCTTTGTTTTTTTGTTCATTTTATATTGAAAAGACAAGGATGATGCTATTTGTCTACATTTTTTTTATATAAAGATTTAATGGTTTGTGTGTAGTTGTTGAAAATGGAAAGGTTTTCTTTTTTCAATTTATTTGAAAATGTAGACATATTTTCTTCTACGATTTTAAAACCATATCTACGAAACATATTACACATGCAAATTAACAAAAATGTTATTACATTTAATTGAATTTTCATTAATAAACTTATAAATCAAAACGAACAATTTTACATTGGTTCTTATGGGAAACAGAAAAATGTTCACCTCATATAGAAAGCTTCTATTTCTACCTTACGGCTATGATATATGTAAGATGGCTATGGTAAAAATCACCCAGTGTGTCTCTTACGTAACTTTTTGATAGTGTGTCCCTTAAGGGTTAACATTGATTTTACCCAGACTCGACTAATTTTTATCAGATGCACTAACTAAACGTAATTCTACGTAAATAACCGCAGCTTAGCTCCTGAATTTTTATTTTC